>JAVSCE010018448.1:0-64235 GCA_032199065.1 Smutsia gigantea | reverse complement strand
AGAGAATACTATGAAAATATATGCTAACAAGCTGGAAAAACCTAGAAGAAATAGACAACTTCTCAGAAAAATACAACCTTCTAACACTGACCAAGGAAGAAACAGAAAACCTAAACAGAAAAACTAAACAGACCAATCACCAGTGACGAAATCGAATTGGTAATCAAAAAACTACCCAAGAACAAAACCCCCGGGCCTGATGGATTCACCTCTGAATTCTACAAGACATATAGAGAAGAAATAACACCGATTCTCCTTAAAGTTTTCCAAAAATAGAAGAGGAGGGAATACTTCCAAACTCATTCTATGAAGCCAGCATCACTCTAATACCAAAACCGGGCAAAGACCTCACCAAAAAAGAAAATTACAGACCAATATCCTGATGAACGTAGATGCAAAAATACTCAACAAAATATTAGCAAACCGAATTCAAAAATACATCAAGGGGATCATACACCATGATCAAGTGGGATTCATCCCAGGGATGCAAGGATGGTACAACATTCAAAATCCATCAACATCATCCACCACATCAACAAAAAGAAGAACAAAAACCACATGATCATCTCCATAGATGCTGAAAAAGCATTTGACAAAATTCAGTATCCATTCCTGATTAAAACTCTCAACAAAATGGGTATAGACGGCAAGTACCTCAACATCATAAAGGCTATATATGACAAACCCACAGCTAACATCATACTTAATGGCGAGACGCTGAAAACTTTTCATCTAAGATCGGGAACAAGACAAAGATGCCCACTCTCTCCACTGTTATTCAACATACTACTGGAGGTCCTAGCCACAGCAATCAGACAAAACAAAGACATACAAGGCATCCAGATTGGTAAAGAAGAAGTCAAATTGTCACTATTTGCAGATGACATGATACTGTACATAAAAAACCCTAAAGACTCCACTCCAAAACTACTAGAACTAATATCTGAATTCAGCAAAGTTGCAGGATACAAATTAACACACAGAAATCTGTTGCTTTCCTATACACTAATGATGAACTAACAGAAAGAGAAATCAGAAAACAATTCCATTCACAATTGCATCAAAAAGAATAAAATACCTAGGAATAAACCTAACGAAGGAAGTGAAAGACCTGTACTCTGAAAACTACAAGACACTCCCAAGAGAAATTAAAGAGGACACTAACAAATGGAAATGCATCCCATGCTCTTGGCTAGGAAGAATAAATATTGTCAAAATGGATATACTACCTAAAGCAATCTACAGATTCAATGCAATCCCTATCAAACTACCAACACCTTTCTTCAATGAACTGGAACAAATAATTCTAAAATTCATATGGAACCACAAGAGACCCCGAATAGCCAAAGCAATCCTGAGAAGGAGGAATAAAACAGGGGGAATTACACTCCCTGACTTCAAGCTCTACTACAAAGCCACAGTAATCAAGACAATTTGGTATTGGCACAAAAACAGACCCACAGACCAGTGGAACAGAATAGAAAATCCAAACATTAACCCAAACATATACAGTCAATTAATATTTGATAAAAGTGCCTTGGATATACAATGGGGAGATGACAGCCTCTTCAGCAGCTGGTGTTGGAAAAACTGGACAGCTACATGTAAGAGAATGAAACTGGACTACTGTCTAGCCCCATACACAAAGGTAAACTCAAGGTGGATCAAAGACCTGAATGTATGTCATGAAACCATAAAACTCTTAGAAAAAAACATAGGCAAAAATCTCTTGGACATAAACATGAGCGACTTCTTCATGAACATATCTCCCCGGGCAAGGGAAACAAAAGCAAAAATGAACAAGTGGGACTATATCAAGCTGAAAAGCTTCTGTACAGCAAAGGACACCATCAGTAGAACAAAAAGACATCCTACAGTATGGGAGAATATATTCATAAAAAACGTATCTGATAAAGGGTTGACATCCAAAATATAAAGAACTCATGCACCTTAACAAACAGAAAGCAAATAATCCAATTAAGAAATGGGCAGAGGACATGAATAGACACTTCTCCAAAGAAGAAATTCAGATGGCCAACAGGCACATGAAAAGATGCTCCACATCGCTAATCATCAGAGAAATGCAGATTAAAACCACAATGAGATATCACCTCACACCAGTGAGGATGGCCAACATCCAAAACACAAACAACAACAAATGTTGGCCAGGATGTGGAGAAAAGGGAACCCTCCTACACTGCTGGTGGGTCTGCAAATTAGTTCAACCATTGTGGAAAGCAGTATGGAGGTTCCTCAAAAAACTCAAAATAGAAATACCATTTGACCCAGGAATTCCACTCCTAGGAATTTACCCTAAGAATGCAGCAGCCCAATTTGAAAAGGACAGATGCACCCCTATGTTTATTGCAGCACTATTTACAATAGCCAAGAAATGGAAGCAACCTAAGTGTCCATCAGTAGATGAATGGATAAAGAAGATGTGGTACATATACACAATGGAATATTATTCAGCCATAAGAAGAAAACAAATCCTACCATTTGCAACAACATGGATGGAGCTAGAGGGTATTATGCTCAGTGAAATAAGCCAAGCCGAAAAAGACAAGTATCAAATGATTTCACTCATATGTGGAGTATAAGAACAAAGAAAAAATACTGAAGGAACAAAACAGCAGCAGACTCACAGAACCCAAGAACGGACTAATAGTTACCAAAGGGAAAGGGACTGGGGAAAATGGGCAGGAAAGGAGGGATAAGAGGGAAAAAGGGGCATTACGATTAGCAGATGTAATGTTGGGGGAACATGGGGAGGGCAGTACAACTCAGAGAAGAGAAGTGGTGATTCTATAGCATCTCACTACGCTGATGGACAGTGACTGTAATGGGGTTGGTGGGGGGGAAATGATGAAGGGGTAGTTTAATAATCGTAATATTGCACATGTAATTGTAAATTAATGATAATAAAATAAATTATATTAAAAAAAATGTAACAACCACTTTCAGCCTGAAGGCCATACAAAAATAGGCAGAGCTGGGTTTGGCCCACAGGCCAGTTTGCTGACCCCCTGTTCTGAAGCAGTAATACCTTGATTTGATATACACTAACAAATTTTTCTCCATGAAACTAAGCAATTATATCTTCTTGTCAAGACAAGAAGTTATTCTGAAAAATAAATAATTTGTACCTATGCAAAAAAAAAAAAAAACCAATATCAGCTGGAGAGCATCCTTTTCAGAGCATCTTTGCGGATGAAAGTCCCACGCTTCTCCCCCAACACTCTGCCGGCTGTGGTCACTGGGTGTCATCCTTCGCTCGGACGGCACGCAGGGCTGAGTGTCATCGCTCCATTCCTCAGGACATGGTTGTCTGGCACCCTCAGGGAGGGGTAGGTAATGCTTAGATGCCACCTTCAATTCAGGCTCCATTTAATCTATTCAAAATGCATGAGGTAAGTGTGTGTGTTCAGTTGAGATTGATCATTTCTAGTGCATATATTGCTAGATTACAAGAGATTTCTAACTCTAAAATTTCAAAATATAATCTTTATTCCAGACATCACAGTAGTTCAGTATGCAGGGTGGAGGGTTCATTGTTTTGTCACAAACTGACCCTGAAAACACTTTCTCTTAGGCTTCAAGAGCCTTTCTTTGGCTGCCTGGGACATACACATGCACACACACACACACACACACACACACGGGGGCCTATCATTCAGCTGTAAGAGAAGAAGTCCTGCCTTGGGTGTGCTGGGGGCCATGCAGGCTAGAGCACGTGCACACGTGTGTACGGGAGCCTGTTGCAGGGCCGGGGGCGGGGAAATGGCAGCTGCAAAGATGGAAGATGTGAAGAGACGAGGACTCGGAACAGCATAAGCACTTTGGCATGCTTGGCATGGGAGATGGACCACTTTGAGGGGTTGTGAGCAGCCAGGTGCTCTGACAGGGTGAAGACCAGGTGCTGCTTGGCCGCCCGCCCGGGACACAGCCTGGGTCCAGCATTTACATGTGTGTGACCTTTGGCACATCATTTGAACTATTTGGGTGTTTCCTCAGGTCCGACCTGGGGCTGTCACGGCACTCTCCTCCAGAGTGGTGGGGCCGTGGTGCAGGGCAGGGTCGGGCCACCCTGCCAGAAGGGGTGGGAGGGCAGCGGGCTCGTGTGCAGGGAGCCGCCAGCCAGCAGCAGAGTCTGGCCTCAGAGTGACCAGTTGGAGTGACAGGAGAGCAGCAGCTACAGGAACTGAGGGTCAACAGGACCCAGGGCTGAAGGAGGGAGACCCCGGGGGGCTCCTGGGCCAGAGACTGGTTGCATCTGCCTGTGAGGGTGAGGAACATGGGCCAGCTTGGGCGAGGCAGGTCCCGTGGGAGAGTCTGGTAGGAAACAGCATAGAACCATCCACCCAGCAAGAAGTACAAGTGGAGCCTCACAGATCCTAGGGTTTTAGATCTGGTCTCCTCAGTTGCTCTGGAAAGTAACACCATCAGGGCTGAGCAGAGAAGGCGGGGGCCGCAGTGCTGCCGGCTCCCCAGGGCCTCCTGGTCAGAGCCTCGTTTTATATGCTCTTTGTGCACTTTGCTGTGTGCAGTAATGCCTGAAAGAGGTCGGTTAGGGAAAAGTCCCATTTTATGGATGAAAAAAGGAAGGCAGAAGTCCTTAAATGTGCACAGAAATTCAGAGACCTGCAGAATGAGCCGCTTTCCAGTCAAAGGACAGTTTGTATTGTGCGGGATGCATGTCCACACCATCAGGAAGGCCTCCCCGTGGCTCTGTTTACACAGGACACGAAAAAGCAGGCTCAAAGCTGGCTGAGTAAATCCAGGCAAATTCCACAGTACGACTGGAACATCCCTGGAGTTCACAGCACGGCCATTGCTGTTTGGATTACAGCAGATTGAGCTGAGGAAGGAAAGGCTTCTACTTCCCGTGAAGGGCTCGTGAGATAGAAACAGCCCTTCCACGCCATTCTCACTAAAGCCCTATCCCTCCGACGTCGGCAGAGCTTTGCAGTAATGTGCGCCGGGCATTCCCCAGGACACCGGCTTTGCCGCACACATGTTCACATGCTAAGTGACTTGTCCAGTGAGACGCAGAGGAATAATGGCGAAGTCTGAGCAAGCCCTTATCCCTGGAGTTTTCATCAGTAGCTTAGTGTGCTGAGCCAGAACACCCCCCACATGAGTTTCTGGATTAAGAATTGATGATGGGTGACAGTGTTAGGATAAAATAATGCAATGCTGAATACATTTTCTAAGTGCTGTTTCTTTAACTGTCAAAAACAAAGCCAAAAAAGAAGAGTATATTTTAGAAATACTGTTTTGCTTACTAAATTTTTTTTTGGATTTATTTCTGACTTGCGACCACGGAATTACGTTTTTCTTCAGAAAATGGGATCCTCACCAATGAGCATGGCCCCATTTACTTGGATGCTTGTACAGAGAGAAAGCACAGAAAGTAATCCCAGCATTTCCGACTGTGACATTAGCTTAGAGTCACTGAATCAGTGTGCTGGGGACACAGTCTAGTAACAGCCTAGCCTGGAATCTAAATATGCACGTCATATGGGAAAGCTATGTGCATGCAAAGCGAGAAGGTGTCACTCGCCACTGCTGTCATGCAAAGGATGCAGCCTAGTGTGACACACTGCTTTGAATTTGGGGATCCTTTATCCTCCCTCCCATCTGACGGTGCTGAGTGCCCGTCTTCACCGGCGCCAGAAGAGGCATTGGGCAGGCAGACGGCACTGCTCTTAGCCCCAGAACTCTCGTTTCTGCATCTAGACCAAAAGAAGAGGTGAGGGGCTCAGAATGTAGTGGTTCCTGGGCTGTGGGGCCAGGGCGAGTCCATCAAGGAGCTCGGGACAGAGCTGTATGGTCCCAGCACGAGGGGCACCACAGCCCCTGATACACCTGTCTGTCCTTCTTTCCAGCCCCTCCTCTGTCCTCTGAAAAACCCATTACATCTTTTTGATGCTCTTCTCTTTACATTCTATCAGAAAAGCTCCCTATGCTCAAAATCACAGGGTAGGTTAAGTCCTGAAGGAAAACACAAATTTATCATTGAGGAACAAGACAACAAACGCTAAAAGCTGTGAGTGATGGTCATTACCTGAGTGTGCTTTTAAAAACAGCTTTCCTTCTAATGAACACGTCCTAGCATGAACTGCTTAAATCCGACATGAATAAAAGTGCAGCAGTACTGGTGCAGCTGGGTGGCTATGACAGAGTTGATTGTTAGTATTTCTCCTATCCATTCCATAGTGAATACATTCCCCTATATATTCTGTATCTTTTCTGTGACACATTTTGAAATGAATTAAACGCAAAAAATTACCATTTGTCACAAATCAAATGCAGTTCACAGAAGGCAGACTTTTGCATTTCCAAAATCAGGTGTGTCTTTCCACAGAGCCTTTGCTCTGCCTTGAAAGCAGGACCAGAGCCAGGCCTGTCAGGACGCGCTGAGCCTCCGGAGGGACACTGCCTGCCTGGGCAGCTCTGCCCGGCTCATAAACCGCCTCTGAAACTTCTTCTCTTGTTTTCTTTTAGAGACTGCAGGGACTTCTAATAAAAGCAGTAGAAAGCAAACACGTTTGCATTGTTGCTGAATGAACTGTCATTAGAGTAGTTGGGGAGGGGACAGAGAGCAGAGCTAGGGGCACACAGCGTTTCCCCAGCTCCCTTCCGCACACAGGGCCGATGGAGTGCCTGGCTCGGTCATGGCCACCGCCTGGACTCGGCCCCTGCGGCCCCGCCACGGTTTGTGGGCAGTGTCCTCCCCTGTGGCTGGGTGTCCTGAACATGCTCAGGCAGCAGCAGCTGTGGGCAGGGGCCTCACGTTCTGGCTGCCCCCCGGGGGACAAGGGGGCCACGGAGGGGATGATCCACATGGCTTTCCTGCTCACTCTTCAGGAAGGACCTCTGTGGTGGGAATTATATTACTATTAAGAAGGCCTGAGCCACTTTTCCAAGAACACTAATAGCATATGGTTAAGATTCCTTATTTTCAACAGTGCCATCTACCACTTGGGGCTACACAATAGTCTAATTATTAGCTGTTGGCCGACAAATCATGGGAACACGTGCATCTGTTTTAAGATAAACCAGGAATGGCAGACTCCCTGGCACTTTTAAGCACAGATGTTGCAGAACATGGGTGGCTAGGAAGGTTTCAGTTTCCTACTCTAATGACAAATAATCTCTAGAAATTTTTCAGCAAATGATTATCCCCAAACTGTTTAAATCATGTGTAACATCATCAGTGGAATTTGGTTCATGAATTTATTTCTGTTTAAATATTGAAAATTTGTCCTTTGATACATTTCCCCCAGCCCAATGAAACTGACTGAATTACGGAATGATTTCTGAAAATAAGGCGGCATCAGAATCTGGTCATTTAGGCACAATTGTGTTTTGGGGGCCATCCAGGCTGTGACTGCATTTTCTTTGTGCATAAGACACCTTCTCTAGCAATCCCTTTCCCTCTAGTTAATATGTTTTCTAATGTTAAATTTGGCTTGATCTCATTTTTAATATTCTTTTTACTCTGAGACTCTAGAGAAAAAAAACACCCGAGTGGCCCCTCTTCTAGGTGCAGTTTTAGGTAAAGAATTCAACAGCAGAACGCGCCCCGTGAGGTTCAGCACGGAGAGCTGGTCTCGCACGCTTCTGCTCTAGATCCCAAGCCTCCTTTTCACAGACACATTTGTAAGGTGATTAACTTCAGGCATTCATGCTGCTCAAGGTAACTAAAGTGGTGAATGTTTTGACCATTTTGATGTAGGAATCTGGGAAAACAGTCATCAAAATCGGGGACAGAGGTCTGAAATCCCTGGCAGGCTTTGCAAGGGGTAATGAACGTGCAGAAAGCCATAAAAGCAGGTGATTTAGAGGGAGGCGAGCGTTTGAGCACAGCTGGTATTTTAAAATCTGACATTATTTTCAGTATTTATTTTAAATCTCAATGCTTAAATTGATTTAAGAAGGTCAAAGAATGTGCTCTTGTTCTCTACTCACACAGAGAGGATTAGAACAACCCTAAACTGTAAAGGCTTGTCTTTGGTTGACTTTAAAGGTGGAAGGCGTCACCTACACCTTCCGGAGCCATCAATGATGCAGGGTTCTGACGGGGAAGAAGGCCAAGAGAAGGGGGGCACCTTTGCCCCAGCTGTGCCCGCCACCACGTGCACCCCTGTGCCCAAAGTCCCGGTAGCCCCAGAGGCTTTACTCAAATCCACACGCTGTACTGTGTGTAAACTGAGGTGTGTGTTCCTACTGATTGTCAGAACAATTCTGAAATCCCATTCCCCTTTAATAAAGTACAGTTCTGTCCTCCAGATGTATGCGTGAATAAGGTGTCATACTCTGTTTTGGTTCCCTGCTGATGCTCTTAGGCAGCAGGAAAATTACCTTATTGAAACATATTGCTTGCAGGGACTACACACCAAATTTTGCATTGGTATTACACACATGACATACTCAGAGACCTTTGAGTAAGACTATGAATATCAAGTGATTGAAATGATTATACAGGCTCAGGGTTTTTTCTTGGGGTATGAAAGGTTGTGGTTCTGGATGAGTGTCTTTCAGATCCACATAATTATGTCATAAAAACATGTCACCAAATAGTTGGCTTTGCAGCGGTTCCCACGTCCTGCTCTCTCACCACCCCGCCTCCCCCATGGATGGCTTGGGGTGGCTGACAGCAGTCGTGTGGCCGCTCGCATCTCTGTGTTTCCTGACTTTGCACAAGCGCGTGGACGTTCTTGGCTCTCTCGGCAGCCAGGCAGCCAGGCAGCCGAGTAAAACCCACTTGTGTGTGCCATGCAAATGGGCGAACAGACTTCCTAGCGCCCAGGAGCAGCTGAAGCGTGGCGATGCCCGTGCACAGGGAGGAGGCTTCGATGTGAACTCACACTGCTGCCGCCGTAGGCAGAGGCAGGTGTTGTGGAGGTTCCCCAAATGAACTCAAATGCTTGTGGCTCAATGAGGGCCCGTTACCCCCGTGCCAAGCAGGGGCCTGGCCAGCATCCCCACCTGAGGCAGCTGGGCTGTGCCCATCGCTCCTGCTGAGAGCCCGGGCAGGCACGGACAGGAGTGCCTGCGAAGGATGTGGGAGCACCCGGCCACACCACATAGAGGACCGAGTGGGGAGCCACACCCAGCTGTCCTGTGCTCCCGGCTGCACATGTCAGAAAGCGCTCAACTTTTCAGCCCACTTCTAATGCGTGTAGACTACATCACCGTAAAAATATCACTCCTGAACAAAAATCTGCTTTCACCCAGGAGAACAGGGACGTGACTTACACCACCTCAAGATACACCTTTTTTCTTTTTAAAGGACACAAATACCAACTATCCAACAATCCCTGCTGTCTATCTGTCGGAGCGGCATCGCCCACGTCAATTATTTTAAAAAGAAAACGAAACCATGGAGAGCACAGCATGTTCCATGAGAGCAGGGCGCACGTTCCAGGCCCTGCCGCTCTCGCGCCGGGCTGGCAGTCCTCAGAGGTGCCCCCTTCCAGCCTCCGCGGGGCCCGGGCACAGCGAGGGGCAGCCAGAGCCTGTCCCTCTGA
The DNA here is from genome assembly GCA_032199065.1 of Smutsia gigantea. Lineage (NCBI taxonomy): Eukaryota > Metazoa > Chordata > Mammalia > Pholidota > Manidae > Smutsia > Smutsia gigantea. The sequence goes on along the minus strand of JAVSCE010018448.1, from coordinate 54,699 downwards.
AGAAACAGCTGCACCTTCAGGTAATCGTCTTGGATTTGCCTCCTTTTGAAGGAGATTTCCACCTTCGCGTTCTGCGGTCTCTCTGTCTTCCACTCACCTGCTTCTAGCTCAGCCTTTTCCTTTCTCTTTGTCTTTAGGTCTCCAGGCCATGAGCTGCCCAGGAGCCCTTCCACAGCTGTTGCCAAGAACAACGGTCAGGGTCAGGGGTCGGGCCGCTGTGCAGGGGTGCGGAGATCCAGACCACAGACTCACGTGGTGTCACTGAAGAGCTGAGAGGTTTCCTTTCAGGAGAATAGCCAAAGTACAAGTTTTGTTTCAATGTCCTATATTACTCTTGTTGTAGGCTCCTTTAATCCATGGTACTAATTAGCTATGAAAGAAAGCTATTCACAAGCCAGAAATGGGAATGTCCTCAGGTACATGAAGTTCAATGACCAGCATAAACCATACTGAAAACAGACGCCTGGCTGTGCATAAGCTTTCACAGACCCAGGAGAAGTTCTAGGGCCGAGAAGGCCAACTAACCTCCAGCTACCCAGCTCCTCCGCGGCGAAACTGGGGGCCCCAGGCTGGTTTTGCAAACACGGAATTCCCTTCCCTTATAAAAAGCCCCTTCTCTGCATTTGCTCTCTTATAAATGTGTTCATCACTAGTCATGGTCTGCTCCTCTGTGTTTTTTATTCCATTCTGTACACTTTATATAAATGAAAGTCCCCTCCTTACTTCCTCTGTTTCTGAGAGATCAATGCATTTCATGGCAATTTTATTGCATTGGTGTTTATAAAGATAAATCATTCCAGCAGAGTCACTCCCCTGGAGGCTGTGTCCACACACCACCCCCCGGTTCTGAGTCCCAGTGTAAACAGTGGTGTCCTCCCACGCCCTCTTCCCTTGGTGAACGCTGGAGCGTTTCCCGTGCCCACATAACCACAGCAGACACCACGCTAGAGGATGGGCTGCCCGGGCCCCCGCATTCCCGTGTGCTCAGCGCTCATGCTCTTCTCCACTTTTGTCTATTTTTAGTGCAAACCCTGCCTGTGTCACTGGTGCAACAATATCCGGGTGCGGCGTGTCTCCTGGCACCCGCCACGGCCCTGTTCCCGTGAACCAGGCGCAGCCCACGGTCGCTTGGGCGCACGCCGGCTGCGCCTCTACCTGTGAACGTGACCATGAGCTCCCGCCCCCCCGGGGCGCGTGCCAGGGGACGTGATCAGAGCCGCACCCAGGCCTGCACCCCACGGGCCCTTTTTGCCTCCCGCACCAGGGGCGGGCGAGGAGAGAGAGGCCCCCGAGGCACAGGCGGCTGGCGGTGGGCAAGGTCCCAGAGGCAACGACAGGGCATTCCGGCTCCGAGGTCGGCACCGCGGGACTCCGGCCACGGCGGCCGCGCAGGACGCGCACAGCAGGTCGAAGAGCCAGGCGCGCAGGGCCTCCCGGCGGCACCGCCCCAGAGCCGAAGCCGGAGCCGAAGCCGAGCCAGCCGCTCGCAGGCACCCAGAGGGAAGTTCAAGCGCCGGGCCGGCACAGTAGGGGCCCGGTCACATGGGCGCCGTCGTGAAATTTTACTGCAAAATATCCTTTTTTTTCTGATTTGAAAAGACAAATTATTAGCATTTTTAAACAATTTCAATATGTTTAATGGCTGAAAGTTAAGCTCAAACTGTTCCGCTTACTGAATAAAGTGCGAGGTCTGTAAACAGGAATCTAAGTTACCCCAAGAGAACACTCATTTTAAATTTTACTTGAAAGCGGGATGTACGTTTATTACAATTTCAAACAAAATGCTAATGCCATTAAACAAATGAGGTTTAGGCAAATTAACTGCATTTTAATATTCTGAAAGCCTATGATATAGGACATTGTGTTACGAAACATTGGCTAGAAGTATCAGCTGCAAGTGGGGTTTTCATTGCTGTGAATCTCAGGAGAATATTTGTAATTAGTATCATTTGCCTAATACTTCAGGTTAATTAGAATATTTAATTGAATAGCTGTAATCTTCAGAGATGACTATATTATGATCAAATTAGCACCATCCCAGCGCATGCTGATCACAGGGCGGCAGCCTGCCTCACTTCTGCTAGCTATTCGGCCCTCTGGAGCGTTCAGCGACATAAGAAAAAATCTGTTTCTTACACTTTTGAATTTTAATGATCCATTTGAACTCTGCCATCAACATTTAATTATTCTAGAAAAAAAAAAGTCCCAGCCATGACTCCCATATGGCATGTTGGCAAATACACTTGCCCACAGAGGCGCCCGCACCTCTCCTGGCAGCTCTCGGAAGAGATTAACACAGACTTTTCTCCCCCTGAATACAAGGCCCTTTTTTTTAATAGTGTTTGCAAATACAGACCAGATGAAGCTTCACAGAAGAGGTTACTAGGATACTATTGAAACACTATTAGGAACAGATGAATTGAGTTTTAGAATGTTACAATGGATCTGATCCTGTAATGTCTCCACCGGACTTTCTGTATTGTTTGCAGAAGGTCTGGGGAATCAGGTGCCTGCCTGTTCAGCTAAACCTTCTTAGCCACAAAGGCCTTTTTTTTTTTTTTTGGAAGATTTGGAGGACAGAGTCAGGGAGATGTTTGTACAGAAATCTTCATACTGGCTGGAGAGACAGCGTCCCTGGCATTTGAAGTCTTAGAATCTCATATACAGATATTTGTACATGTCTACACATATAGTGTGTGCACTGTTTATGCTTCAAATGTATTAAGGATTATTGTGAAAAATCATCATTGTGAAGTGGTTCAAGAAGTACGGAAATGTGTTTAGAGTTTGTCAAAATATTGTTCCCAAACAGAGTGGTAGCTTTGTAGCCTGGGGATATCCTACAGCAGATTATGAAATAATGTGGAAGGAGAGTGCACCAGCCCAGCCACGGTTGATCCAGACATTTCAGAATCCCAGAAAGGATGCTCTCCCAAGGGCCACAGCTTGTAAGGTCACTTCTACATAATAAGGCAAAAAAAGTTCAGAAGGGAAAGTGATCTAAACATTAGAACAGCTTGTCATGACATGAAGTGTCATTAGGTTTTTGCTCCATACCAATTGCTTATATCATAACCTCTAGACCACTTCACTGGGGCGGAGGTCTAGGGGAGAATTGGGAACAAGCAAGGGGGTGGAATACACTGCCAGAACAAAGTAATTAATTAGTTTGGCCATCACAGTGTTTTTCTAGATAATCTTTGTTTATCCTTTTTGCAAGAACTGCACATCTTTAGAGAATTCCAGAGGAACACCAAAAAAAAAAAAAAAACCACACATACACACACAAAGGTGAGCTTTGAAAATAGGTATTATATTTTGCTTTGAAACTAATAGATGAGCTGAGAACAGAGAACTGATTTCAGCTGAGCCGGTAACAATGAGGAAAGGAGTTAATCATGGCGAATGTCATCATAGAGAGTTTTATTTTGATTTGTTAACTAGAGTTAAAAAGCATGCTTATCATTCACAGAACTGGCAAAAGCCAAGTGTTACTGGCATGTGAGTGATTGGCACTGTGATGGATGTGAGCAGTCGTGTTCACGAATGCTGAATGATACATTTAGCAAAATTCTTGAAGTTGTACTTGGCTGATAATTGATGCTATAAAAAAGTAATAGTTATAAACCCTGGAACATCTTTAATGAAAGGGGAGGAACAGTCCAACATGAGTCAGAGGACTCATCCTGGAATGTAAATCGTCTTAATATGAACTGAGGTGCAGAAGCTTTCTGCAGAGAAACGGGAGGGGGAGAAGTCTGCACGGGCAGACTGTTCAGGGCTTGCTCGATGTTTGGGCGGCTCACTAATGCCCAGAATAGAAGAATGGCACTTCCACTGACACACTTGATTATCATCAATTTTATTTTCAAATCTTCTTCAAATAATAATCTAAAATCCATTCTTAAGCAGCAGTTTAAAAGCACCTTGAGAATTCATCTTAATGGCTAGGGTATTGCATAATTGGAATTTTCTTGTATGAAATCTTGAAAAATTGCTGATCACAGAAATAGCACATGTCAGGAACAAATAGAGCCTTACATTATTCATCTCTATAAATTTGGGTTCCACTTTTTGTGAGCTAGTGTTGCAGTTTAATGTAGAGATATCAAAGAATTCATAGATATCTTTTTAAAAAATTGTTCCACTCCTTAAATTTGGTGAGCATCTGCTGAATTCCATTACAGGCAATCGCTAATCTTGAGTAGCAGTGCCGTGATGTACTGTCATCTTAGTGGAGGTGTTCCCCACACATGCAAAATTCCTCCAGAATTAAAAAATCTGCTCCACTAATTGTGGAACAAATTTTCAACAACCCTCTCTGAGAATCCAGCTCTAAGTGTTCTCCCATCTATTAAACAGATGGCAGATAAGATTGTAAACATATTTGCTTCATATTGAATAGATAGTTTCTGGCATAATACTAATTAACAAATTAAATGACTGACTTTCTGCATCACATTAGAGTTAAAACCACTTTGTAAGTTTGTCTTGGGTAGTTATTTACTTTGACAATAGCACGCAGTGAAAAACTGTTAAATGTTTTCCCAGCAACATTATGCATTGAGTAGCTTTCTTTTTTAAAACTCCATATTTTATTATAATTCATCTGACTTTCATTACAGTCACTCATTACAAAATGTATGTGCATTTAATCCATTTCCGAGGGCTGCATATTTTCACATCCCATTCGCTATCACCATGATTATGTCTCTGGTCTGTGCAAGTTCGTACGGAAGGAGGATGCCTCCTCCTGCCTCTCAGGTTCTTGGGGGGGCGAGCTGGAAAGAGGGCTTCGTGTGCACTGTCTGCTTGGCAGCCAAGCTGTTGGGGCGTCTCTGTGTAACTTGCTTAAAGGAACATAGCTTCTTGTTGTTCATGATGCCAGTGAAAGCCATCCGACCCGGTGGAGAAGGCTGCTGCATGCTGTGCCGGAGAACCTCAAAAGCTGGGCTAATCTGCTGTTTGTTCTGGGCCTCGATGAGCTCGCCCATAAAATGGGAGCAAAGCCACCCCTCTTGTGCTGTCACAGAGATGTCGAGATTGTCAAATGAGAACACGTAGCCAAGCCCCCTGGGTTATAGGTCCCGAAGGTGTTCACTCCAGGATAAAGAGAGAGGGGGGTACCTTTTGTTTTGGTGAGAATTTGGGTATATTACCTAGAATGATCTGTATGCTTCAGACCCCACGTGTTTTGTGGGAGACGCATTTCATCCTGGATGACGCAGGCGTCAGGCTCTTCACCGTGGTTTCAGGCTTAGGCTAAAGAAGATCTGCTTTTCTCTCCTCTTCCCCCTTCCTTTTGCACACTTTTATAACCAAAAGAAAGAGAGGCAGAAAACATTTCTTTGCAGTAAATAATTTGAAAAGACCACAACCGAAGATATTTGCTAACTAGGGGCAAATCTGGAGCAGTAACATGTAGGCAACATGCATCTATGTGAAGGGCCCACACTAAATTTTACCCACATCGTGTCCTTTCTCCTGGATTTAGCAAAGATCAGTGAACCAGTTACATCAATAGGTAATTGGTGAAAAATAGACTATCTCAAGAAATAAACTGTGTACATCACTGGACAAAAATAATTTGTTATGTGATGGGCAAAATGTGGCTACAGATTATATTCAGAGAGATATACAGCATTTCCAAAGCAGAGTAAAAATCTCTCTCTCTTTGGAGGTCAGTAGTGTCACTGAGACCACGACTGTCAGCAGTCTGTGAACAAGTGGGAATCTCTCATGACTGGTTAAACGGCTCAAACACAAAAGCCAACTCCAAATTACCTCCCTGTCTGAACTTGCTTGAATTCCTTAGGTCAAGCAAAAGGATTCTACTCTCTGGCAATTCAAGTGGACACTCAGCTCACATATGCTCAGGTTTTAAGTGCCTTGTCCACTCATATTTTTATGCTCCAGCTATCATTTGAAGAGTAGATTGTTTCAGACTTGGGAATATTCTTAATCCTAGGTTATTTTTTTCCCTGCTCTGCATATCCATACCTGTGATCTGACAGAGCTTGCTGTCCAAGGGCTTCCTACAGAAAGGCTCCCTGTAGTCTGGGAAGAATATCATTGACCAGCCAAGAGCATCACCTGCATTTTAAGACCATGAACATGAAACAATGTTTCAGTGGAAATTAAAATTGAATTCTTTACATACCATTATTTTTCCCTTTTGCAATGCCAGATATTTTTCAGAAACTTTCTATGTGATAACTACTGTAAACAGTGATCTTTGCACATTTTGAGATGAAGATGGCCTTTCCTAGTTTCAGGAGAACCTGCAGGGATTGGCCATCGAGGAAGGGAGAGACAGTGACTGCACGGACCTACGGGGTAGGAACCAAGTCTCTGTCGGGGGGGTGCGGAGCCCAGGACCATCCCGAGAGCCATAACTCCCTGCTCCCTCCACCGCACCGCGTGGCTTAACAGGACACAGCGTGGTGGGCAGAGGAGAGCATTCCTCTGGCACGTGCATTCGATTCTCAGCTTTACTGGGTGAGCTGTGGCCTTCACTCAATAAAGCTGGCCCCAATATTCATAAAGAAGATGGATAATAAATACGCTGTGGGATTAGTCATACTTATGAAGGAAGTACATTGGAAAGATCTCTGTTTTCTCATGTCTGTCAATTAGAGAGCTTTCCTGATAAAGCGTAGCTTGGGATTTGCTTTTTAAAGGATGCCTTTGGTAAAGGAAACACATTTGTTAAAGTATGCAAGCAAAGAAAGTCCAGAGAGATTCTCTGCATTCCCCACTGATGAGGTCAGCTTGAGACCCTCTCAGTTTGGCAGACGACTCAGCTCAGATCTCTGCATGGCAGTCTTCATTTATAATTTCAAGTTGTTGAGTGCAGGTTTTAATAAACTGTGACCAGGTAAAGTTTGATGTTTTGATTTTCTCTTAGGGGGTGGGTCACATAGTGAGGGCAGAGCTGGGTATTGGAAGAAGTAGATTAGCTGCGTCAAGGCCCCGATTAGCTGTGGGGTCTCAAGTGAGTTACCAGGTCTTCCCTGAAGACCCACTAAGGTCATTAAATAAGGGGCCTGAACCTGCCCTTGTCTAAGGTCTTTCTGAACTCTTTCCTCATTTAAGAAATTGGAAAAGGGTCATTTCACAGACATATTAAGAGCATTCGGTGGTGGCCTAGCACGTTTGGGAGTGTCTTGTTTCTTCTCCTGAACAGGTCAAGTAGGTTCATTGAAAGAAGCATTTAAAATCCTAAGGGGAAGAACCACATTCTTATTTGAATGTGATCCAAGGAAAATTATCACCTAGACAGTGAGAAGAGCTTCTCTTACTCCACTCTTCCCCTTTTGACACGACCCACAGGAAAGGTCTCAGTCTTCACTTTGCTACCATCAGTAAAAATAATAGAATGTTAAATTTCCCAAATAAAAAGTTAACATACATAAAACTAAAATTGCACTCATGAATACAAGTTGTATTGGCAAATAAACCACCCTTGATTAAGTCAAATATCTATCATCTGTCTAGGCGGTAGTCCAAACATCATAATGATTGAATTCATATCATTTCAAATAATTGTTTCAGTTTTCCTGTAAACATAACATGAAATCTACTAAAGTTCAGATGATTTGGAACATGAAACAAAGGAAAAAACACAAAACTGAAAAGATTGGTTTTTAGTACACAAAAATGTGTCTAAGTATAGATTGCCAGAAGTGTCCAATATATTTTTGTTTATGAAGAGGTCCTGGGAGCACCAAAGACATTCATATATAGGATTCTCAGCACAGATAATATTTTCAAATGATTGTCTAATTATTTTTAAAGAAAATGGCAAGAAATGATTCATTAATAGAGAATTTAGAATTGTCCCTCAAATAATAGCACTATTTGCAAGATTTTCTCATGGTATTTTATTTTTTTAAATAAAACAATTGCCTCAAGATAAGGTAGTGTACTTATATGCTATTACATTTTCAAAAAATGATGAACAGACAGATAATATATTACCCTTGGGGAAATAATTGGCAGCTAATCAAAACTTCAAGGGAAAAATCCAAGTAAAATATGTCTATCAACATAAGTCATCTGTCTATTCATAAGACATGCCACATTTCCTAAGTGTCATCAGTATGAAAATACCCAATGTCAGGTTTGAGTATGTTATTAAAGATGGTGCTTATGAATCCTAGAGTTGTAAAAATGGCATGTGATTCCTTTGAATTTAACATTTCTTTCCAAGCCATCAGGGAAGATCTCAAATCTAAATGAAATAAGAATGTGAGTGAACAATTCTTCTTTATAGAGGAGAGTGTGAAGATTTATAACAATCTACAAATATTCCTCATTTTAAAGATGGGATGACCAATTCTGGACATAAAGGAGAGCAATAAAACAATTATTGTATTAATTCTACCATAAACCTTTAAATAAGTTACACTAAAATAATAAATGATAAAATTTGGTTTAATTAAATAACCTTTAATAACATGGTGGTCAATAAAAATGAGATAATTTGATTGCTTTGGTTGGCTCGAGCATGTTTTTTTAGGCGTGAAGTAGCTACCATTTTCCAGAGTAGGTCTGCCTAGGAAGCCAGATCAGTTTTACTTTACCCAAAACTGACTTTAGCTGAGACAGTTTCAACATGGTCTGAATGTCCTTTGTCCTTAATTATCTTCTGCAAGTCACTGTACTTCCATAATCTTTGCATTAGAAAAAAGTGTACATAAATCTTATAATGAAAAGAGCTGATTCTTCTTAGTAAACCAACCCAGTTCAGCCCTCAGACTTTCAGACTCAGGACAAGATGCGTGACTGTGTGGCTGCACGTCGCACATCCTGGGCTCAGGCACACCTCATACGGCAGCCATGACGGGGCATCCCTGTTGTTGCGCCCAGATGTGCACAGCCAGGTGTGTGCCTGTCAAAGCTGATGGTGGGAAGGGGGAGATGAAGACACAGCAGTGGCTGGTGAGGGGCAGACCTGCAGCCGTGGCCCCAGGAGCCCTGCCTCTGCTGCCCTGCCTGCAGGCGGCCCTGGGCACTGCAGCCCACCTCTCTGCCCCCTGGGCTTGCCTGCCCACCCGTGACGGTGAGCGGCAGGAGCTATGGGCCTGCATGGGAGGCCTCCTTCCTGGTCAGAACCCTGCCCTTGCAGCCCAGACTGCAGGCATCCCCCAACATGTCCAGCCCCCAGCTCCCCCTCTGTGTGAAAACAGGGGACCCGATGACCCTGAGATCCCTCCCCATGCAAATGTGCTAAAATATCATTTGCTTTACATCCCTCCATCTCAGAATCTGGTGAATCAATGATATAAAATAGCCAAAAACCTTCAAGAGTCAATCTGTGCCAGTCTAATCCTTAACATGAGTTTATTTCACTTGTTCCCCAAGAATGTGCGGCGTCCCAGCAGTGTGTAACACAGGCAGAATCCAAGTCCAGATTGGTTCGATGCCAGCAGACAGAGGATCTGAGTGGCCTGTGATGTTGAAAGCTTTCTTCATATTTGGACTTGCTGCAGAAAATATGTCAGGAACTCCCTTCAGTGATGCTGTGGTGGCATTGCAAGGTAAAGGGCTGGGAGGGGAAGAGGCAGTGAGGGGAAGCGAGGGGCAGTGCCCAGAGCAGGCAAGGCCTGGAACGTTTTCAAAAGGCCCAGAGGCCACGGTCGTCTTCCCTTCCTTTCAGGGTGAGCAGCTCGCCGGCCTCCCTGTTCCCTGCTCTCCTCCCCACGTGGGCTGCCAGGCGCTCAGCTCCACAAGGGGAAAGGTGATGATGTCATCATGGGGCTGAAACTTCCTTTTGAAAATGGTTGGTAATTGGAAACTTCAGCTTTTATAAATGCTTTTACACTTACTCCCCCAGATGATCTTCATTTAAAAGGACGATTGTTACTTTCAGAAGCACCAGCCCCCTTGTCATCTCAGTGCCACTCCATTATAGACCAAAAATAGTAAAAAGCAAGACAGTCACCCGAAGTTCTCTTTCCATGGAATCATATTGTGTTAATTCTGAAAGACCATAAGTACGTCCAGTTCAAACATCTGAAGACACAACCATCTTTCAGAAAAGTTAATCATATCGTAAGAAAATTGGGCCCAAGGGTAAAGATTTAACACACACAGCTGCACAATATATAAAAGTGAAGCAAAAGTTGTTGGGTCATTAGCAAAAGAAGTTTGCAGAATTATATAATACCAGTTTTATATCAGTGTCAGATGGTTTAAATAGAAAAAGTTGTTGTGTTCAGAAATAAATCAATATTTTTCTCCACTTCTTAGAATCAAAACTTTTCCATCTTATTGACAGTGAAATTTGTGGGTTATTGCTAATGCTATAATTTTAGAGAAAATGTTCACATTTAATATAAAATTACTTGCTTTGGTGATAAGAATAAAAATGCAACTTTTGGTAGAACATCATTATGGCAAAAATAATACTCTTACTAAATTATGAAACGTTTGATCAAGCCTATTATCAATGTCTCTGAAATTGATTGTTGTACATGCATAATTCATAATTGCATCTAGAAAAGATGTGGTATTCTACCAATGGAAAGAGAAACTGCAGTTGCAAAAATGTAATAATATTTTGTATTACCCTAAAATAACTAAACTATAAAGTTTTGTGAAGAAACTAATGTTGAACACAAAAGAATATTTCAGCATAATAGCAGGCACTTTCTGACTTCACGACCTGTCATCAATCAGATATAATGACTATTCAGCATTAAAGGGCGCTTTTGGACATGAGCCCAGTGTCCTATAAGGAAATTGAGTATTTTCTAAATAACTCTTCCACATTATTGTATTTTGTAAAAATTTATTTATAAGTAAATTGAAAGATATTTAATCAAACTCTTTAATCAAATATTTGCCCCAAAACTTCAGCTTCAATGAATTGCATTATTGACAAGCTCCCAACTCATTCCTTTCAAAAAGAAGAAAACTTACAAAGAGGAAGATACAGGAAATATCCCAGAAAGCATGACAGAAACTGAACAAATTAAACATCAAGGACTCAAAAGGCATGCAGTATTTAATTTTGAAATTAAATAATTGTGTTTAGAATATCTCAATTGATAACAAATGCCTTTTGATGGACCTTTTATTGCTAATTAGATTCATTTATATTCTGAATGCAGAAAGAGTGAAATGGGGAAGTCCTATCATTTTACATCATCTGAATTTAGGAGCATTGCCAAAGGAATCATAAATACAGTACCTTGATTTCAAAGCTTTTATTATATTTTATTATACTTATTTGTTTTTTTTTGCCCCTGAATAAAGGGGAAAAGACAGTAATTGACAAAATACAGAGGATGAAATATGTATTTATCTCAATATAAAACAATAGTATTGAGATTATCTTCCATTTAGCAGAAGTTTGAGTCTACTGAGTATCTCAATATTTATGAAAACTCCTCTCAAAAAAGAATTATGGTTTATGGAAAAGAGTCAATTAAAAATATCAATAAATTCAAACAGTCACAAAATTCAACTTTTGAAGAATAATTGAAAGAAATTATATGAAAATTCAAAGTAACAGATTTTTTTTAAATCTTCAGAAAAATATGAAGACTGGTATAGAAACAGATATGCCTTAGAAATCGATCATATCACGGACATGGCCCAAGAAAATGTTAATATACAGTTTATGTTTACTAAATATATAAATAATTAATATAAGCAAGAATTTTAAAGTTTTCTTTAGTGTATACAGACATGTTATCCATATGTTTCAGAAATAATTTTAGTTTTAATAGTTTTTAATAGAACTACAGATTTATCAATATAATTAGACCAAATTGTCAGCCAATAAATAAACTCTTCAGTTACATAATTTCAATTGTTTTTAGTAATTTCCTTTTATTCTGAAAAATGTTCTTGTTTGGATAGTAATTTTTATAGTCACATACCTTTATTAGCCGCTGTCCCAGTAATATATTCAAAAGAAAGAAACCTGAAAATCTGTTTTCAATTAGGATCTAGAGAGAAAAAAGAGCTTACTGCTTCCATCCCAACCTTGAGAATAATTTGGATAAACTAAAAAGCCATAGTCTTCAACACCCGTCACAGAGCTAAAGATGCATAGAAAACCGTACAGACTTAAATCTAGAAATTAATTAGTCCTTTCTAAGCAGCAAAATAGCTGCGTCTTCTTTCACTTCCAGTGGAGCAACAGGAGGAAGGAAACCCACCGTATTCAGGGAACGAGGAAAAACCAGGTGCGATTTTAAAGGACTTTCACTGGCCATGTGCAGGCTGGCCTGGTGTGCTGAGCGACCCCGAGTTAGCTGCTGCCCAAAGGCTTGAGGAGTGTGGCTGAGAGAGAACCGCAGGCACGCAGACTCCGGACAGCCCAGACCTGACATCCATCCGTGCAGGAGAGACTGCGCTCCTGTCATTCAAAAACATGGCCACTGTACTGCAAAGAGCTGAGAGGTCACTAAGATTTGAAATGCTTAGATTTTAAACCTGCAGAAGGCAGATTCTTGATCCTTCCTCAAACACTTCTGTAGCCAGTGTTGATCAGAATCTAATGTAAGCAGAAACAAAGAAAAGTACTGAGTTCCAGTGCAGGTGGGTGGACCAAGTGCCCACACAACCAGCCTGACAGAAAATGGGCTAGACGGTTTCTAGGTAAATATTACTTACTTTAGCCTCTGTTGTTTTAAAAACAATGTGTGGCACACACTAAAAAAAAAAAAAGACACATGAAGAAGCAAGAATATGCCACCTGTGGCCAGGAGAGGAAACAGTGATAGAAGGCAGAGAAATTGCAATACAGTAGTATAAGATACAGCTTTAAAAGTACTATGATATGCTGGAAAACTTGAACAACTTGTGAAAAGATGAGGAGCTTTATCAGAAAGATAAAAATTATTTTAAAGAATAAATTTGAAGACAAAACAATACAAATTATCCAGACCAAAACAAAAAAGAAACATCTCCACCAAAATAATGATGGAAAAAGCAGAGCCAATATTAACAGGATGGAGTCTGAGATTTATGAGACAATCACCTTAATATAGATGTAATTGGAAAGAGGAAATAGGAAACAGAGGAAAGAAGAAATATTTTAAGAGACAATGGCAATAATTTTTTTAATATTGATGAAAGAAATCAATTTGATTCCAGAAAATCAATGAGACCCAATCAATGCAAATATAAAAAAAAAAATCTACATCTAGGCATATAATATTCAAGCTGCTAGAAAACAAAGGAAAATAACCTGAGAGTCAAAGGACAAGAGGGTCAAAGGGAAGCTGGTTTCTAGTCACAAAAAAAAAATGTAGACAACAAGATAGTAGCTTGGCAAGTTTGAGCACTGAAAGAATTTTTTTTTAAAGCCACTCAAACTAGAATTCTACATCCAGCAAAATTGTCCTTAAAAATGATTTTTTTTTCCAGTGAAAGAAGATTAAGAGAGCTCCTGACTAGAAGTCCTGCCCTGTTAGAAATACTAACAGAAGTTCTTCAGGCAAAAGAAAATCACACCAGATCAATAAGAAGAAACAAGAGCATAAAAATGGTAAATAAATCATTTCTCTTCTATTCTCCGAATTTCTTTAAAAGTCACTGAACTCCCTAAAACAAAATTTTACATTTTATGTAAAGTGGGTATAGTTATAACTCTAGATAGATAGAAGTAAACGATGCGCATAGTAATCTCTACATAAGTAGGAAGTAACATAAAGACATATAGTCAAAAACCCAAAATTAGAAGGAAAACAAACATTCAATTACCCAATTATCTTTTTCTCTCTTTCTCTTTCCTTGTCACACCTGCTAGAACACCTAACACAATGCTGAAGACAGACGGCAAGACGGGTGCTGTGGCCAACTTCCTGATGGCAGGATGAAAGTGCTCAGTGTCTCACCATTAATGCTGAGCGGAGCTACAGGGTTTTGGATGATATCATGTATTGGTTTAAGAAAGCAGTTTTCAATGTCTGGCTTTCTAAGAGTTTATTGTGAACAGATGCAGAGTTTTATCAAATGATTTTGAACATCTAATGAGATGACCATATGGGTTTTCTTCTTTGCCCTTTTAATGTAATGATTTGTTTTATTTAAAGGTTAAATAAACCTTGCTACTTGTAGTATCTTCTTTTGGTCATGGCATATCATCTTTTTTATATATTTTTTGCATTGTATTTGCTAGTATTTTGTTTATGATTTTGGCTGCTATGTTCATGAGATCGCAGTCTGTATGTTTTTCTTTATTTAATGTCTTTGTCAGGTTTCCCCCAGAAGGCCAGGAAAGCAAGGATGTCCGCTCTGACCACTCGTGTTTGACATTACGCTTGACGGCTTATCTGGAGAGATAGGTAAGAAAAGAAAAATATACATGGATTAGAAAAGAAAAAATAAAACCATTGTTATTGCAGATAACATAAAATCTCAAAAAAAATACTCCACCTGAATTAGTATGTGGATTAGGTATTGCTATAATTTCTACATATTACAATGAACAGAAGGAAATTTAACTTTTAAAATTAGAGTTTACAATAGAATTATAAAATTAAATACTTGGGAATAAATCCACACCAAAAACTAAAACTTTGCTGAAAGAAATTAAAGACCAAAATAAATGGTGAGATACACCACATTGATGGACATAATATTCCTAAGAGGTTCCTTCTCCCAAAATCGATCTAGATTTTAGCCAGTCCATCAAAATCACAGCAGACTTTTCCAAGAAATTAATAAGCTGATTGGAAAATTTACATGAAAGTACAAATGATGTAGAATAACCAGGACAAATTAAGCACAAAGTTAAAGGACTCGGTCAAGATGAATTCAACATTAGTAGAATGCTACATTAATCAAGATAGTGTAATCATTTCTATAACTGTGTGTAAAAGATCAACAAAGGAGAGAATCATGAATGAGAGCCCCACAGTCAACTGCATTTCAGTCAATGTGCTGTGATAACTGAAAGGAGAAAGTAAAATCTTTTGGGATTAGTGAGCAGACACATGTAAAAATTAAGCTTCAGCCATCACTTCACTTCATACATAGAAATTAATTTGTGATTGACCTAAACATAAAAGGCAGGCCCATAAATCTTCACGAACTTGAGACAATCAGGTATTTCTTAGGAGAAAACCAGCACTAATCATAAAAGGAAAAAATAGATTTAATCAAATGACACCGTAAGAAAATGAATAAGCAAACCACAGACTGGGAAAAATATTTGCAAAACATATTTTTTATTGGATATACTTTTATTAAGAATTTATGAAACTATTCAATCAAAAATAGGAAGAAAAACAACCTAATTTTAAAAATGGGCAATGAAAGACATCACAGAGACCTAAAAATGTCCACTAAGCTTATGGGGTATGTGCAATATCCCTCATTATCAGGAAAATACAAGCAGATATCATTTCACACCCACCCGTGAGGACAGAAAAGAAAACCCTGATGTAACAAAGTTTGGGGAGGATGTGAGTTATGGGCTGAATTGTGTCCCCTAAATTTCCTTTATTGAAGCCCTAACCCCAGGACCTCAAACGTGTCTGTTAGTAAATCAGGCCTTTAAAGAGGTGATGAAATTAAAATGAGGTCATTGCAGTGAAACCTTGATCCTGTGTGAGTGGCATCCTCACAAGAAGGGGAATGTGCACTCAGGGGGCCACCAGAGACATTCATGCTCAGAGGGTGGCCCTGTGAGGCCCAGGGAGGAGGGGGCATCTGCAAGCCAAGGAGAGAGGCCTCAGAAAGACCCACTGTGTGGGCACCTCGATCTTGGACTTTAGCCTTCAGAGCTGTGAGCATGTCTGTGCTCCAGCCCCCCATCGGATGGTCCCAGCAGACTCGCCTGGTGAGCGTGTAAAAGCCCAGCCATGTGGGAGAAGTGTGTGGCAGTTGTAACACACTTGTCCATGGTGGACACACATGTGTGTCCAGACTGTGACACGGGTCACAGGGAACTGAAGCAGGTGCTTGAGCCTTAGAAGGTGCCAGAAAGACAGGCTAATGGCTGCTTAGGAGGCTGGAGGAGGGACAGCCGGGGCAGGTGGGGAAAAACTCGGGACCTGTGGGTTGCAGGACAGTCGGTCTTAATGGAGGGCTCTGTGGAAGAGGCCCAGGTGCAGGCCGGAGCTTTCTAACTGGTGGAGGAAGAAGGTTCTGGGCCCCTTGTGCCCCCTCCCCCCCCATAATTAGATCATGCTTGTCAGAAGAACAGATGTTTGTCAGAAGGACAGATTGCTAGAAAGGCTTGGGCTGGCAACAACTGTGACAGGCCAGAGTTGCTCTTCAAAGGGCACTGCCGGCAGCACCCCCAGTTGTCCCCTGGGAGTGTGCAGAGCCTTGCTTTACTCATCGTGAATCTCTGCCCTTACACAGTCATGCTCAGTAAATGTGGGTCGATTCACACACTGGCTTCCTGGGCTCCTAGCTGAGGCTCTGCTGGGAGACTGTGGGCCCATCCTTCAGCCCACTGGGCCCGAAAACCTTCTAAACAATGAGGTGACCCGAGGGAACGCCATGGGCATTCCACTCCAGCCTCCTGCTTCTCACTAGGGATATTTGACCCCTCATCTTAAGGAGAAAGGAGCAGTTTCAAACTAAAGGAAACAGCTTTGCATGGACATGGACGTGGACATGGACGCCCTACCTTGGTAATAATCACTGTAGAGATTTGCACCGAACCACACCTCCACTCTGCTCCCAGGAGCCCCAAAGTACATGGCTGGTGTGGAAGACACCAGAGGCCACATAACTGTGACCCACCTGCCTGAAAACCTCCAATCTCTGGCTTTCAGAGCTGTACTGTGGACGTCACAACGAATGCCTCCTTCCATCACCTCTCAGCCTCCTCTTCCTCTACCTTGGGGGCTGCAAACCTGGGCCAGACCCGGACCCCCTGGACAGGACAGAGAAACCCAGCTCTCCCCCATGGGACCAGAAGGCTCTCAGTGGCAGCAGCTGTCTAGTTTTTGCCTCTATACCATCTTGAGATTTCAGACGAGCCCGTCTCCCTCTGGCCGCCACATCGATCCTGAGACAAGGGCCTGGACACCAGGTGGCCAGCCTGTTCTGAGGGCAGAGCAGCGGGGGCTGGGCCCAGCTGGAGCGTGTGCAGCCGGGCCCCCACTGCGCCAAGGATCGATGCACCAGCAGGGACCTTCCTCTTATCTGCGCGGCTTCTGAACATTAGGCTCAGGGAGGGCCGGTTGAAGAGGAAAACAGATTCTGGAGCCGCACAAGAAAAAGGGTTATCCTGAGCAGAGGGTGCTCCCACCCAGGGCCCCCTGCCCACCCTCCCCAGCTGTCCCCACTGCCTTCGCCCCAGCACAGATAGAGCCAAGGAGGAGATTCCTGACAGCCCATTCATAGCTTTTCAGATCATAAATGCAACACACCGAGAGATTTTAGGTGGCTGCAGCACCCTCAGTGAAGGATAAGCCATTCCAGAGAACCTTCCTGGAGACGCTCTGGTTTGCTGAAACAACACAGCGTGCTCTGAAATCAGAACAGCATTGCCCCGATGAAAAGCACACGCACAGCCTGGGGAGGGTGTGTGTGTGTGTGCTTAATCAGTTCTGTGCATCTGTCTTTACACAGCTGGACTCCTGCACAAAAGTCACCCTAACTACCTTAACATATGTAGAACCAAATTAAAATTACTTTATCAATCTTGCATTTTCAGCTTTCCCATCTTTGGGGTTATTTTCCATCCATGTGTTTCATTATTCAGTAAGGTTGTCTCATCTTCCTAACTGAGAAGAATAAGCCAGTAGAAGCCAAGTTAAATTGGGGTTGTGGGTGAAGGCAGAGGAAAGAAAAAGGGAATTATAATTTATATTCCAGCCTTTTGCCATATTCTAATCTTAAGGTTTTGTGGTACATTAAAACTCAGCCATCTTTCTTTCTCTTTTATTGAACAATGTACTTTTCCTGAATGGTTTCCTTTAACACATTTCTTTTAAAGTGGGATTTTTTGGATGTAATGTAAAAAAGAATATTTGCTTTTACATGAACAGTCATCCTTTCAAAGAAGCAATACTTCCCCAATGACTTTCTAAACATTTTCATGTACAGACTTTTGCAATGTTTCCTTAAAATGGTCAGGCAGAGCTATGTTGTCTTCCCTGAGTCACAGGCTGCAATGCTCAGCAAAACAGTGCAAGAGGGGAGAAAGCCCAGAAGGTACGAGGACGTGATTCTTCAAAGTGTAACACACAGATAACCCAGAAATTAAAACAAACGCCCGGCCAGAATGAAGAAACCAACTCATCTTGAAATTTTCTGATTCATCTCACTATATTTGCAGCAGCTTGTCATTTATGATATAGAAATCCACAATTATCTTTCCTTTTAATCAATCTTTCCAGTTTTACATACAAGGATGAGGTATGTTTTATTCCTATTGTTCCTTGCATGGTAACAAAACTCTATTTGTGTGGCAACTGAAACATAAATAAAGCAGTTACAAAGGCCCAATATATGAACATGGGATAGTCATGACCAACATCCTGCACACACAGGTTTTCTTCATTTGATATTCGATCTCCCTTATCTTTCAGTGTGTATGTAAGATACTCAAAACTGTGCTAGATAGCTGGGCATGATTAAACACCTCTAAGAACTAAATGTACCTCTTAAAATATCAAGTAAAAAGAAGCAATGAAAAGTAAAAGGAATAATATTTTTCCTGTGGAGAAATGCATTTTAATTTGATAGTAAATGACTTCGAAAATGTACTCAGCACATGGCCCTGACAGTGTCAGAAAAACTACTGGAAGTTTCTTTCATTGCAAAATGGTCACTCTTCTCAACTCAGCAGCAATGATCCAAATTCAGGGACACATGGTGGTTCGGGCAGTGAAGGTCCATGGCCTGGTCCCTGTGTGAAAATGCCCTGGTTTTTGCTATCCTCCTGTGGATCAATATTTACATTTTTCCTAGTTTGTTACAACTCAAAGAAAGCTCCCACCTTGATGTCTCTTTCATGTGGGCAGGCACAGCACGCAAGTATCTAGGATAAATGGCCAGAAATGCAGTTGCAGGACGGTGGAATTATCTAGAGTATATCAAAATTGTTTCCAAAGTGCTGGTGCAAATTCTGTTCTTCCCAGCAGAGCCAAAGTGTTCTCAAGGATCCATCCTCACCAACAAGTAGTGTTGTCAGACTTTTTAACTTTTGCCAATCTGGTGGGTGCAAATGGTATCTCATTATTGTTTTCATTTGCATTTCTCAGATTACTAATGAGGTTAACCATCTGTTCTCGTGTTTATTTCCCATATTTTTTCCTCTGCTGTGAACCTATTAGGTCGTTTGCCTTTTTATTACTGATTTGGAGAAGTTTTTTAAATATATATTTCGATGATTAATCCTTTGTTAGTTAAATGTGTTGCAAATCTGTACTCCCAGTTTACTGCCTGGCTTTTCATGCTTTCCTTGTGTGTTTGGAGTCACAGGAGTTCATTTAATGTAGTTGCTTTTTTTTCCCCCCAAAGATTTGTGTTTCCTGTGCCTAGTTGAATGAATTTCCCTCCACCTCAAGGTTGTCAAGTTATTCTGATTTTTCCTGTGAGAGCTTCAAAGTTTGTGATTATTTTGATGCTCTCGATACACTAGAACCTGTCTGCGTGTGTGGGCGGGATGGGCTGGGTAAAATCCCAGTTCCCCATAATTATAATCAGTTTCCCAGCACCAGTTATTAAATAGCTGTTTCTACTCATTCCTTTGTTCTGCTACTTCTCTTCTGAGACAAAGTGCACTTCTCAAAAGTTACAAGCATTTTGCATAGATGTGTGCAGTGAGCATTAGTCGCAGATGTAGGTCTTTAATGAGGGAACCAGTAAGATGTGGAGCTGGTCCTCAGGAAGATGCAAGAGTGGATGCACAGTTAGTCAGCTAGGTACAAAGCCCTCCTGGTGTGAGATGGTCAAGTCAGATGCAAAGCGGGCTGCCCTCTCATACGGCAATGCGGTCTCCACTCTGGAGTGAACAGAAATCACTACCATTCTTTCTAGGCAAAGTCGTTTGCATTGTATCCTTTCCTACAAGTGCACATCTCACCCGAGAGCATCAGTGTCCTCGTCAATAAGAAATGGTAGGTCACATGAAACCAGGAGCCCCATGGAGACGTCCAGGCAGACTGGTTAGAAGACCCCATAGGCCAGGGCATTGCAGACTTGACCTAGCCATTGCGTGGAGGGCCTGTGACAACACAGATTGCCGGCCAGCTCCCCCGTATCTCTGAGCCAAGTGTACAACCAGAGCCTGCATTTTTAGTAAGTTTCCAGGCGAGGCCAATGTCATCCATTTGGAGAGCACATCTTGGTGGCCCCTGGGCTGGCATGACTTTGAGAAGAAGGCAGGAATCCTTTGCCTCAAGCCCAACATTTGATAGCATTTCTTAGCACATACGTCAAGTTTCCGTAGAAGTGGACCTGAGTCTGCTTTTTATGTCCTGTTCCACTGACACATCTCTATCATTATGCTTGTGTTTGATTCCCATGGACCTTGACACACAGCATGGGGCCCCACCCCATGCATCACATCCTTTTCTGTTTGATGGCCGTGAGAGCAACTTGGTTATTCTTTAACCTTTCTTTGCTATAGATTTTAGAATCATCTTTAAAGCCCAGAGAAAACCTTGTTGGAATTGTAAGAAGAGTGGCACTAAGAATTTTGGGAGGAATCAGTATTTCTTTTTTCTTAATGAATATTCTTATTTCTGAACAAGGCATATCTCTCCATTTACTTAGCTGCTTGTTAATACCTTTCAACAAAGCTTTGTTACTTTTTTTCCACAAAATTTTGCCCATATTTTGCTAGATTTTGTCCTGAGTATTTTGTTTGGTAAATTTTTAAAGAGCACTTTTTTATATAAAAATTACACTGAAATATTTATTCCATCTCTATGTATTTTCAGCACTAAAATAGGGAAATGTACCTCTAATTTTCAACTTTTGGCTTCTTACTTTTATACAATTTTACACAATTTTGTATTGTTGCTCTCTTAAATTCCTTTTGTATATAGTAATATAGCAGTTCTGCATTCTATTTCTTGTCCTTTAGAAGTAATCTAGAAAATTCACCATGTGTGTTGGACATTCTGAAGCCTGAAGTAATTTTTCTTTACCCTCCTTTGAACAATGTAAGAACCTTATAATTTATTTGCTACTGTAAATTTAAATTTAACTTCTATCCAATTTTATAACTGCACAAATTAATCATTTTCATTATCATCTTATATCACCAAAGTGCATTAGACATGCCCACAAAAGTACCATGGGTTTACCCCACTCATCTTCCCTATATTTCAGACTTTCCTTAAGTCTTTTTGAAGAGCATCCTCAGAAGTTTCCTTTGTGAGGTTTGCTAAGAGTAAATGCTCTTAAGTTTATATTTGCCTGATAATATCTTGAGGTTATCCTTGTTATAGAAAGAGTTTCGTGGCTAGAAAATTCTAGATTGATGGATTTTTTTAATTTGCACTTTTAAGATATCTGTTTTCTCTGGCTGTCTTTGATTTAATGTGTCTGGGTTTCCTTCTTTTTAAATGTATCCCTCTAGAGTTGTACTGGGCCTCCTGAATGTGAGGGCTTTTGTCTTTTATCAATTCTGAAAACTTACCAAACCTCAACACTTGATATATGGTTTTTACCTCTTACCAAAACACTGATTAAAAAATAATTTGTCATCTCCATATCCTCTGCATCAATTAACATCTCCTATTTTCCTGTCTTTCCATCTCCTTGCTATGTTTTGGGTGATTTCTTCAACTCTATATTCCAGTTCTCTAATTCTCTCTCCAGTTGGACCTACTGTGCTGTTTAATTCATTCACTGAATTTCTAATTACAGATATGAAACGATTTTTGTTTCATACAAACTTTTATTCTTTTTCAAATGTGTTTTTTGGGGTGTTGTCTTACTTCTTTGACAATGCCCTCAATATTGTTTTAAATTGATGGGCTTTATTTCATGGAATAGTTTTAGATTTATAGAAAAATAGAGCAAAAATTACAGAGAACTGATATATAAACCCCCTCCCTTTCCTCCAAATGCACATGCATTTCTCTCTGTTAGTGTGGTGGTGTGGTCCCATCACTCAACAAGTCAATACTGACACACTATTATTAACTGAAGTTTATTCTTATTGTTGTATATACAATGTACATACAAAATGACAAATTCATAAACACCAGTATATTGTCATGCAAATAGTTCCACCGCCCTAAAAAATCTCCTGTGCTCCTGCTGTCCATCCCAACCCCTGGTGACCACTGATCATTTCCTGTCTCTGCAGTTCTGCCTTTTCCAGAATGTCACACAGTTGGAATTCTACAGTGTGTGGTCTCTTCAGATGGGCTTCTTTCACTTAATAGCATGCATTTAAGGTTCCCCCATGTCTTTTCATGGCTTGACAGCCCATTTCCTTTTACTTTGATTATCCCATTGTCTGGGATGTGCCACAGTGTATTTATCCATTCACCTACTTGGTTGCTTCCATGTTGTGGCAATTACAGAAAAAGCTGCTCTAAACATCTGCATGCAGATTTATTTGGACATAAGTTTTCCACTCCTTTGGGTAAATACCAAGGAGCATGACTATTGGATCTCATATTGAATATGTTCAGTTTTGTAAGAAATGGCCAAACTGTCTACCAAAGCAGCTGAACCCTTTCAGATCTCCACCAATAGTGAATGAGAGTTCCTATGGCTCCATCTCCTTGCCACACTTGGTGTGGTCAATGCTCCAGATTTTGGCCATTTTAATAGGAGTGTAGTGGGTCTCATTGTTGATTTGTTTTGCATTTCTCTGATGATATATGATCTGGGCATCTTTTCATAAGCTTATTTGCCATCTAAACATCTTCTTTGGTGAGGTAGCTGCTCAGATCTTGGGTCCATTTTTTAATCAGGTCATTTGTTTCCTGCAAGTTTTAGGAGTTGTTTACATGTTTTGGATGTCATTTCTTTATCATATATGTTTTTCGCAAAGATTTTCTTCTAGAACGTGGCTTGTCTTTTCATTCTCATAACAGTGTCTTGACAGAGCAAGAGTTTTTAGTTTTAACTGAGTGAACTTATTGCTTATTTCATGGATCATGCCTTTGGCACTGGATCTAAAAACTCATAGGCAAACCCAAGCCTATCTGCATTTTCCCCTGTGTATATTCTGCATTTTCTTCTAGGAGTTTTATGGTTTTGCATTTTTACTTGGTCCTATGATCCATTTTGACTTAATTTTGGTAGAATAAGATCTGCATCTAAATCCAGGTTTTGCATGTGGATGTCCAGTTGTTTCTGCACCCTTTGGGAAGAGATCATTCTTGCTCCATTGTGTTTCCTCTGCTCCTTGTTAAAGATCAGCTGACTGTATTTATGTGGGTCTGTCGCTGGGCTCTCCATTCTGCTCCACTGGTCTACATGTCTTTTCTTTCACCAACACCTTACTGCAGTACTTCCTGTACCATTAGAGTAACTCTTGAATTTGAGTAGGATAGACTCTCCAACTTTGCTCTTCTCCCATTAATTCTTTAGAATATAGTAAGTGTGCATGTATTTCTGAATGTCATGTACAAAAATTCCAAACTCTGCAGAAAATCCTGGTCTTGTCTGTGGTTGTTCCTGCTGACTCTCAGTTTTGTACAATTTAAAAAGACCAAGCTCCTGTTTCTTAAATGTTTTTTGTGGAAATTCCTTGAAGCCTAACCTTAAGGTGTTTTCCTTCAGAAAACATTGTGTTTGGTATTAGAAGTTTGATATTGAAATACAAGACTGTTTGTTAGGAAGTTTTTAGTTTTAGGAGCATCCTGCATGAGAAACAGCTTGAGGTGATGGATTTTCAGGAGCTATTTCTTGGCCCTCTCTGCACAAAACTAAGGCTGACAATTTCCTTCATTATCATGTTATTTGGGTCAGTATAGAATTGCCAGATAAGATACAGGGCGGTCATTTTAATTAGAATTTCAGATAAACAATGAATAACTTTTTATAGATATGTTTCATAGGACATACTTACACACACATACACAAAATTCACTTATCTAAAATTCACATTCAGCTGGTGTCCTGTGCTTTGTTAGTAACTTTGGAAGCGCTAACTAACCTACTTTTTAAAGCAACTCATCCTTTCACTTGGAGCGTTCCAGCTCCAGACCCATGTGGCTCTTTGGGGTTGTCCGGCCCCAGCGGCACCCCAGGCAGCAGCTGACCTCACAGCTGGGCTATCTGTCTGCATTTGAACTTTCTCAGCAGTTTTTCTCCTGACAAACTGACTATTTCTTTGCAGCTCCAGGCTGCACTAAGTTTCATTCAGCCCTCACACTCCTTGGGTACTGGAGGGTTCTGTGATATCAAGACTGAGGCACCTGCTACTCTGCCTGTGTATTTTGTCCAGAGGCACAGAGTGATGCTCTAGGAAAGACAGGGCATCACATGGCCTTCTCAACCTCACAGACTCCGAGCCCAGCCAGCGACACTGGCACCCAGGTGTGAGACGTGGCCAGGAGTCTTCCTTGCTCATTAGCACCTTCAGGAGATTCCCGTCCACAGGACCCTACGGAAGGTTGGAAGCAGGTCTATAGCCCACGTCCAGTCTCCCAGAGCAGGTGTGGGTGAACCTGTTTTTAAAGGGCCAGAAAGTCAGTGTGTCACAGCGTGGTGGCCGTGTTGCCTGTCATGTTCCACTTCTTGCTGGTGGGTGGGAGCACCTGAGGCCACATGGAGACAAATGAGCATAGCTCTGTTCCCACAAAACCTCTTACTGAACAGGCATGACCCAGACATGGCCTGTGGATGGCAGAAGGGAGAGTGCTGCCCAGGAGTCCCATGGATTTGGATTTGAATTTGGCCAACATCTAATTGTGCAAACTAAACAGAGAGCAATTTCCTGCCTTTCCCTTTGGGGAAGTCACTTATAAGAGGGTATGTGTGTCTTCCCCAGTCTGGAAGGGTGTGGAAGGAGGGGGTCCTGCCCTCCCAGGGAGGGACACTGGCTCCGTGGAGGCAGAGGCCCCAGGGTGGTAGCCTGTCCAGGGCAGCCAGGAAATCTGGGGCTGGTTGGTTCCCAGGCTGCTAACTGAGATGCAGAAAATATTAACAATGGGCAGTGGGAATAAGTAGTAATTTGAGCAAAATAACAACACTAAAGAAAAACAGGTAGAAAACATAGAAAACTGGTGACCACAAAATAAGATGGAATGAAGAAAATCAGTTTGTTGCAAAATGGTAGAAATTGTCCAATCGAGTTAAAAAATGAACAATGATAAGTAGTGATCAAGAAACACATTTAAAACAAGTGATAAAACTGAATTAAAAGTTTTTAAAAGACCAGGCAGCCTAGTGCCAAGTTAATGCAAATAAAGATTCAGAGGACGGGTATTTATAGTAACATAGGCCTGCACACCTGCCCATCCAGGGCAGCCCTGCGGTGACGCCCAGTAAGCAGGAGACGATAACCGTGGGCTGCAAACCTTCTATTTGGAGCCTCTGCAGACCCGAACACAGTCACCAGAGCCTGGAGAACTTGCCCTGTGTTGTGACCCATTTCACCTTTGTTACATGTGGTTCCAGATTCCCCTATGGACCGTACCCCAAATCTTCTTGCTCGCACTCTTCCCAGACCCCACAGATCCCTAACTTTACTGGGATGGGGCAGCAGCGTCTGATCACCACTCATCATGAGGGCACATGGTTCTTCTCGTTGTAATCGAATGAGGCTGGACAGCTTCACAGCAAATCCCAGACGCTTACGGCAGCTCAGTGAGCCTCAGCCCGATGCACAGTCCACCTCTTCACTCTCCGTCCACTCCTCTTGCTGCACAGAGATGCACTTTCTTCTCATCAGCACATATGATTCTCCACCCAGTCCTGGTACCCAATTTTCCCCTGAATTTACAAACACCTCATTTTATCTCCAATAATGAACATTGAAGCAGCTCCAATACTATGGACTTTTCATCAATAGGCTACACAACAGAGATGGGAGATTTTTTTTATAAAAAAAGATAAAAAGGGGGAAAAGAGTGACATAATGTTGTCATAAAATGAACTATTTTTTAAAAAGATATAATCTGAACATGTATGCATAAAATTACAGCAGCAAAATAGTAAAAGCAAAAATATAACACAATGAATTTCAGAGAGACTGGTAAAATACAATTTTCTAAGAGATACTGTTCATCTCTTTCAGAATAAGACCTAGCAGACAACGAGCAGGTATTGCAGGATTCCAGTGATGTAATCAATGCCTTGATTTAATAGTGCTATTTCTTCATTAAATCAATTAATTTTTTATCCCCATAGAACATTTATAGAAATCATTCACATATATTGTTAAAAAATAAAACCACAACTTTCCTAAACTAAAAGTTTAATGGTGATAAAATACGCAAAACATTTGCCAACTTAACCATTTTTAAGTGTATGGCTCAGTTGTGTGATGTTCATTCACACTGTTGTACAATCCTCACCACCATCCCTCTCCAGAGCCTTTTAATCTTGCAAAACAAATTCTTTCCATGTTCCCCTGCGCGAGCCCTTCACACTGGTCATAGTACTTTCCGTTTCAAGTCTGACAACTCTAGGGACCTCATGTAAGTGAATTGTACAGTATTTGGCATTTAGCCTAATGTCAAGGGTGCATGACTTGTCACCATTTTTGTCAACCGGCCACCTGCTGAGGTCATGCCTGTCAGGTGTCTGCACTGGGAAGTGCCCCTACTTCCCCATCTTGGGAAGGACCTTGCTTCGCTGCACAGTCCAAATGAAATAGTGCAGCCATGCTCCGCTTCCTGGAGAAGGACCCATGTATTAATTCTTCTGTATTATGTTTTCTCCCCTACTTATTTATCCACTTACTTCTATTGGTATAATTCATGGGTATCGATCTTACACTTTTACTTATAATCCAGTGACCATTGTGTGTTGCTCACATTGTCCCAGCTTCAGCCACGGGGATGTTTCAGCTGACCCTGTGCCCACCGCATGACTGTCACTGAGGGCTCTGTTTCTGCCCTGCCTTACTTTCTGGCACTACACGATGCCCAGCTCCTCTTGTTATTTCCTTCCCCTGCCCTGGATTCCCTATGTGCCTGAGCAGTCCTGGTTCCTTTATCGGGATGGTGTTAGAAACCACAATCTGGCTGTTGTGACCTGGGGTTTGTTGTACTGGGTCACGTTGCTCTGTCAGCAGAGTGAGGACATACACGTAGGGATACGTGTGTGTGCACTAACCCAGGACGTGTACGTATCTGTGACTATATCTCTCTGGAACCATCAGCTCAGTAGTAAGCCAAGTCCAACGGTGACTCCCCATGACTTCCCTTACCTGTAACCTCCCACTTGAACCTGAGTAACTGCTTCACGTTGTGCCACCCAGGTACCTAAATGTCCGGTTCCCGCGTGCATGCACAGCAGCGTTACCAGGGCTGACCTGACCTTCTCTGGCAGCGACACTATCAGCTGCAGTACAGCTCACATGCTGGTTTATTTGCCTTCAGTCCTACGACTTGACTCACGACCCAAGTTGCTTACTTCGGCGCTTTCCACCCCACCTACCCACTTCTATGAGGTCGTTTCAGATATCTGTAATACAGTCAAATTGTCTTCTTCACATTCCAATTCCATCCTAGGATCCTAAATGATTAAAAATTTTTTTTTCATACCTTAATGTTCACTCTTTGTGCCATAAGGTTATATGGGTCTTACAAATGCACCATGTCCTGTTCATACTGCAGCATCTTCGAGAAGAGTTTCACTGGCCTAAAATATGCCCTGGGCTTCATCTGCATAGCCCCCTCCCCTCCCTTCTGCCCCCCACAACACTGATTCCTTTTGTCATTCCTATAGTTGTGCCTTTCCCAGAATGTCACATAAATAGAATCGTATAGAATGTTTCAAATCAGCTTCTTTCACCAACTATATGCATCCATGATTCACCCCTGTCGTTTGGTTGCTGAATAATTTTCCATTGTGTGTCTGTATCATAGTTTGTTTATCCATTCACCTATTGTAGGACATCTTGATTGATTCCATCTTGATTATAAATAAGGCTGCTATAAACATTTACACACAGGATTTCTTTTGTGGACATAAAATTTCAAAACAATTGGGAAAATACCGATAAATGCAATTACTGGATCATATGGTGAAATTATGTTTAGCTTTGTAAGAACCTGCCAATCTGCCTTTCAAAGCAGTTGTGCCATTTTGCCTTCCTGCTAGCAATGAATGCAAGTTCCTCTGCATCTCCATTGGCAACTGGTACTGCCCAGGTTGTGTGCTTTTTTAAGGTAAGCCATTCATATATGTATAGGGGCATATAA
The DNA here is from genome assembly GCA_032199065.1 of Smutsia gigantea. Classification (NCBI taxonomy): domain Eukaryota; kingdom Metazoa; phylum Chordata; class Mammalia; order Pholidota; family Manidae; genus Smutsia; species Smutsia gigantea. Next base: position 26,422 of record JAVSCE010018448.1, on the reverse strand, counting down.
TTGTCAATGTGACTTGCAATTCCTTAATGTCAAGGGATGCTGATCATCTTCCTGTGGACTTATCTTCTCCTTGATGTGTCTGTTCAGGTTTTGCCAACTTTATAATTGGGTTTGTATTTTTTAGTATTTTATCACTGAGTTTTAAGAGCTTTTTGTATATTTTGGATACAAGTCATTTATCAAATATTTGCTCCCTAACTGTGGCTTGTGCTTTGATTCTCTTATGAGTATATTTCACAAAACAGAAGTGTTTATCGTAAAAGTTTCAACTTATCTGTCAACTTAACTTTTGTGAAACGTGTAATGCCTTTGTATAGATACTGATGATGACAGGTGGACATTCAATTTTCCAGCGCTGTTTGTTGAAAAGACTGTCCTAACTCAACTGGGTTGACTTTGCTTCTTGGTCAAATGTCAGCTGAGCATATTTGTGTAGATCTGTTTCTGGGCTCTCAACTCATTGCATTTATCTATGTGTCTGCTCTTTCACCAACGCCATGCTCTTTATATGACTGTAGCTTTATAGTAAGTTAAGACATAGAGCAGCTCTCCAACTTTGTTTTTTAGTATCATCTTAGCTATTTAGATCTCTTGCCTTTTTAAGTTTTTTATTACTAACTTATCTTTTAGAGCAGCTTACATACACAAAAAAATTGAGGGGAAGAGATGGGTATTTCCAACGTTCCCCTATCCCCACACATGCATGGCCCCCCATTATCAGCAGCCCCACCAGAGCAGTTGGTGCTTTTGATACAACTGATGGGCCTGCACTGACATGTCATCATCACCTGGAGTCCACAGGTCACATGGGGTCACTCTTGGCATGGCGTGTTCTGTGGGTCAGCTCCTGTGGATAAGGACACATGTCCCTCGTTAATATCACATAGAGTATTCTCACTAAACATCCCCTGTGCTCCCCCTTTTTGTACCTCCCCAAAGCCTCCAGTCCCTGGAAGCCACCAGTCATTCTCTGTCTCTGTAGTTGTGCCTTTTCCTGAATGTCATGCTGTCAGAATCACACAATATGCAGCCTTTTAGGTTGGTTTCTTTCACTTAGTGATATGCATTCAAGATCCTCCATGTCTTTTCATGGCTTAATAACTCATTTCTTTTTATCATGGAATAATATTCTGTTGTCTGGATGTCACAGAATCTGTTTATCGATTCGCCCACTGAAGGACCTCTTGGTGGCCTCCAAGTCTCGGAAATTATGAACAAAGCTGCTATAAACGCCCATATGTGGGTGTGGACACAGTCTGAAATTCCTTTGGGTAAAAATCAAAGAGTGCACTTACTGGATCATGTGGCAAGAACATGTTCAACTTTGTAAGAAGCCACAGGACTGTCTCCCGAAGTGGCTGCACCGTCTGCATTCCCACCAGCAGCGAGCGAGCATTCCTGCCGCTCCACATCCTCGTTAACACTTGGTGTTGTCAGTGTTCCAGATTTTGGTCATTCTAATAGGTGTGAAGTGGATCTCAGTGTTGATTTATTTTTCATTTCCCTGATGGCATATGATGTGAGACATCTTTTCATATGCCATTTGCCATTTGCCTTTCTGCTTTGGTGAGATCTTTGTTAAGGCCTTTGGCCCATTTTTTAGTCAGATTGTTTTCCTGTTGTTGAGATGTGAGAGTGTTTGTGTTCCTTGAATAGCAGGCCTTCATCAGATGTGTCTTTTGCAAAGACTTCCTCCCAGTCTATGACTTGTCTTCTTATTCTCTTGACATTGGTTTGGCAGAGCACAAGTTTTTTATTTTAATGGTCCAACTCAACTCATCAATTATCTCTTCCATGGACTGTGATGTGACTTTGGTGTTGCATCTACAAATTCATAGCCACTCCTGAGGTCACCTCCAGCATTTCCCACAGGATCTCTAGGAGTTTTATGGTTTTACATTTTTCTCGTTCATTGTTAGTGTAAGGGAAAGCAATTAACTTTTGTACATCAGCCTTTATCATACATTTCAGATATTGTCCACTTGAATTCTATGTGTCCCTCTGCCTCCCCTTCACCTTTGGTGGGCCTACATAGATGTTATCAGTTTTATCACTCTTCTTAAGAACTATATTTTGTTTTCACTGATTTTCTATATTGTTGTCTCCTTTTCAACATCATTGATTTCTCCTTTGTCATTTTTTTCTTCTTCTTGCTTTTAGTTTTAAATTACTCTTTCTCTAGTTTCCCAAGACTTAAGTTATGACTTTAAAACCCTCTTATTTTCTAATATGTGCATTTAATGCTATATATTGTCCTTTAAGCACTGCTTTTGCTGCATCTCATACATTTTGATAAATGCTATTTTCATTTTGACTTAATCTTTAAAATATTGTCTTTGAGACTTCTATTTCTGATGCATATTATTTAGACATGTTTTTTAGGTTCTTCAAATATTTGCACATTTTCCATCTATCTTTCTGGTACTGATTTCTAGTTTAATTCCGTTGTGGTCTACAAGCATACTTTGTCTGATTTCTATTCTTTTTAAAAACATTAGGGTGGGCTGTATGGTCCAGAGTTTGTGAGTTGCTGACTGTCCCATGTTAGCTGGAAAAGGACATGTGTTCTGCTGCTGGAAGGCAGACCCATAAGTTCCCGTTAGATCAAATTGGCTGATAGTGCCGTTCAGACACATTGAATGCTCACTGATTTTCTGCCTGCCTGATGTATCAATCACTACATAAAGGTGTGGGAGTCTCCACCTAAAAGAGCAGACTTTTCTATCTCTCCCTGCAGGTCTATTAGTTTTTGCCTTCTGTGTTTTGATGCCTAATTGTTAGGTGCATACACATTTAGAACTGTTGTATCTTTGAAGAATTGACCCCTTGGCCATTATGTAATGTGCCTTCTTGTCCCCAATAATTTTCCTAGCTTCAAACTGCTTTTTCTAGAATTAACCTAAGTTCTGCAGGTTTCCTTTGACACAGCTTCACATGTCTCCAGTGCCCTTGACCCACCTCCCCTGATAACTGCAGACTTCCCTAGGGTGTCTCAGACCACCTGCACCTCACAGCTGGAATCCACTGTTGCTACCCTGCTACTGTGAGGTGAGGAGTGGGGGAAGACCTGTGCCTTATCTCATGATTCTCAGTGATTTCCCCAGCCCACCCTGCCCTGATCCAGTGAGGCAGGAAGGCTGCAGCAGCTACAGCTAGAGATGTGGCCTTCCTCCAGATGGGGCACTGTTCGGCCCTCTCACCTGCTGTAAGCACCTGGCTATCTTCTAAGGACCACTTTCCCTCCCCCTGCCAGTCTCTGGGCCACCTTCCTCAGGGGTCCATGGACATACAGTCCACAAAAGCATGGGGTTCCCTTTAGACTGTGGCCCCAGGAGTTTCTCACACTGGCATTTGTCCACACCCAGCCTCTGGCTGCACACCCAAGCAATTGTTTCATTTGCTACCGTTTGTGCTCCAGGCCTGTGGTCTCTGCCAAGCTGTCTGGATCTACCTCCCTCCAGATTTTAGGGCTGCATCTCTCCCTGTGACCCAGTTTTCTGCTGCCTTTATAAAAAGTTAGCAATTCTCTGTTTTTCTTTAGTTGTTTTAATCATAGGATGGCAGTGACTGTTTCCATGATCTTTAACTGTCAGGGTGGAAAGTGGAAGTCCCATATATTTCCACACAAAGAATAAAAAAAGGAAGTATTAGGTGTGACAATTGAAAAAAATAACAAAGGAAATTGATAAATTGTAGTGGGTCAAGTTAGAAATGGCTGGAAAGATGGACTCTCGGTAATGGGTTGAGGGATTAACTTGAACAAGAACAAGGATACTTCCACATCCAAGAGAACAACAGAGAAAGACGCATCTGATAAGGGGGTTTGGGAGATTTCTGTTGGAATGGATTTGATATTTTCAGAAGAGTAGAAAATTAAGTAGTTGGATTTACAGTGAATTTAGTGACTTGGGCAGAGTAGAAACTATTTAGCAGAGAATCACTTAAAATTATTAATTTTTAAAATCTGTTGATTAGCAGAGGGAGGCCATCTGATATTAGGGGACATGATTTTCTCCTGAAACTTCACGGTCGAATTTCCTGAGTCTGCCCCCATAGCGGAGGCTCTGGGCAGGAGAGGAGGTCAGGGACCCCCCAGGCTGTGGCTCTGGAGTCGTCTGCTCAGGCGTCTCGACAAAACACCACCATCCAGAGGCTTAACCAGCAGCTGTTCATCAAGGCCCCAAGGTCAAGGCTGCCATTTAGTTTCTGGTGAGGCCTCTGCCTGCATGGCCATCTCCCAGTGTCCCCACGTGGCCTTCTCTCCTCGTGCCTTCTCCTTTTCTGCCGGGGTCACAGAGGGATAGTGGTCCAGGCTGAGGCCAAGGATGATAAGGGCTGATATTTCTCAAGTGCTTTGTGAAGTGGGGTTACACTGATTGCTAAGCCCGAGAGCCAGTGACTCCAGGCGCAATGCCTTGCTGACCTAAGGCTCTGGGTTAGGGGCAGGTGAATGGCTTCACCCACTGACAGTTCCATCACAGATAAAAAGTGTTACTCCTGGTGCGGCTGCTTCTGCTGAAGCTTTCCCCTTTTCTAAGATGAATTTGGAGGAGTTCCCAGATTATGCCTCTGTTCTCTGATTTACAGCTCTGAGGATTGGGACAGTAGGTAAACCTGTGTTCCCCTTCTGGCTCCCGCACAGCACTGGGGGGACATCCGTGCCCTGGGGCGGCTGGCTGACTACCTATGGTGGTTTTGTCCAGCTGCACAATGGACACCCAGTGCTGCATCACTAGTCTATCCCTCAACTGCATCTGATGGACCGTCTTGGTTCATCCCATTAATACCATCCTAGGGGAAATGCCTGTGACCCTCCAAGTCCTAACTCACCGTGCAGGGCCATTCTCTACCTGTTCTGTCTGTTCCTGAACATAAATCCCATTCATTGTTGGAAGTAATAATACTTAGCCACATGCTACAAAATATTGTTTCTCCGGGTGAACTTCTTAGGAAGATGTGGTTAGAGTTCTTAGACACAATCCCAAGTTGAGGGGGAGATCCCTCCAAATTCTCCACTGAAACCGGAGTACTCATCATTACATTTCTATGTGATCTGAAAGAACCCTGCAAGTTCATAGCTAGAAGTCTTAATTTTAGGAGAAATGTGATCTGTGAGAGCCCATAGGTGTCATTCTAAGAAGCACATTTAAAATGTGCTTAAAAAAGAGCCACCTTTGGAGCTTTGAAAACAAGTGTGTTTGGCCTCAGGGCAGAGCGACTGAATCAAAACCCCTGGGAGGGAGGCCAGGGTGTCTGTGTCTGACCAAAGGGCCCTGAGGATTCTGATATGCAGAGGGGCTGAAGCCCCAAAAGACCTGGGCTCTGAAATAGTGAGAAACAAAGTGCAAACCAGGGGACCGGAGCCCTGGAGTCCATGGAATCATGGGTCATTTGGAAATGGCATCTTTGTGAAATCTAGGAATAAGACATTTCTGTGCAGGTGATTAGCGTAATTTCAAAGCAGACATTTCACCTATTTAAGAGAACAAACTATTTTTAGTCATTTAGTGATTACACTTCCATGAAAACAATTCATATGCTAATTAAACTTTTACCTATTCATTACAGCGGGGTTCCTAATAGATAACAACTACATGCTAACCTCATTTTGGATTACAGTTTGAACTTTAAAATGGTAAAACGACATTACTTTAAAAATATTTAGACTATCTACTAATGACAATTGAGAAAATATTGCTTGTACAACTAACTAACCTTGTTTGCATAGGTAATTTCTTTATGTGCTCACAAATTCCTCTGCTGAACTTGCACTTCGACTTTTGCATTTTCAATTTAACTAATGCTACATCACTACTCTCTCTGCTATACTTAATTTAGATAAATCATTTCTCACCCACACTTCACTGCAATAGCCAAGCATATTCAAAGTTACACTGGGTGACTTTGTGCATTCTGGCTAGGCTGACTTCCACATTTAGCACTCTGGAAGCCTTGGAGGCTTTAAAATGCCCCAGTGGTACTCAGACACTTGGCAGTCTTCAACTGCTTTTTAATCTTCCAGGTATTTGCATGACTTCAGAAGCTTTCTATTTTATTTTAATATTTTTTATTTATTTTTTTTATATAATTTACTTTATTATCATTAATTTACAATTACATGTGCAATATTACGATTATTAAACTACCCCTTCATCAGGTCCCTCCCACCAACCCCATTGCAGTCACTGTCCATCAGCATAGTGAGATGCTATAGAATCACTACTTATCTTCTCTGAGTTGTACTGCCCTCCCCGTGCCCCCCCACAACATTACATCTGCTAATCGTAATACCCCTTTTTCCCTCTTATCCCTCCCTTCCCGCCCATTTTCCCCAGTCCCTTTCCCTTTGGTAACTATTAGTCCGTTCTTGGGTTCTGTGAGTCTGCTGCTGTTTTGTTCCTTCAGTATTTTTTCTTTGTTCTTATACTCCACATATGAGTGAAATCATTTGATACTTGTCTTTTTCGGCTTGGCTTATTTCACTGAGCATAATACCCTCTAGCTCCATCCATGTTGTTGCAAATGGTAGGATTTGTTTTCTTCTTATGGCTGAATAATATTCCATTGTGTATATGTACCACATCTTCTTTATCCATTCATCTACTGATGGACACTTAGGTTGCTTCCATTTCTTGGCTATTGTAAATAGTGCTGCAATAAACATAGGGGTGCATCTGTCCTTTTCAAATTGGGCTGCTGCATTCTTAGGGTAAATTCCTAGGAGTGGAATTCCTGGGTCAAATGGTATTTCTATTTTGAGTTTTTTGAGGAACCTCCATACTGCTTTCCACAATGGTTGAACTAATTTGCAGACCCACCAGCAGTGTAGGAGGGTTCCCTTTTCTCCACATCCTCGCCAACATTTGTTGTTGTTTGTGTTTTGGATGTTGGCCATCCTCACTGGTGTGAGGTGATATCTCATTGTGGTTTTAATCTGCATTTCTCTGATGATTAGCGATGTGGAGCATCTTTTCATGTGCCTGTTGGCCATCTGAATTTCTTCTTTGGAGAAGTGTCTATTCATGTCCTCTGCCCATTTCTTAATTGGATTATTTGCTTTCTGTTTGTTAAGGTGCATGAGTTCTTTATATATTTTGGATGTCAACCCTTTATCAGATACGTTTTTTATGAATATATTCTCCCATACTGTAGGATGTCTTTTTGTTCTACTGATGGTGTCCTTTGCTGTACAGAAGCTTTTCAGCTTGATATAGTCCCACTTGTTCATTTTTGCTTTTGTTTCCCTTGCCCGGGGAGATATGTTCATGAAGAAGTTGCTCATGTTTATGTCCAAGAGATTTTTGCCTATGTTTTTTTCTAAGAGTTTTATGGTTTCATGACTTACATTCAGGTCTTTGATCCACCTTGAGTTTACCTTTGTGTATGGGGCTAGACAGTAGTCCAGTTTCATTCTCTTACATGTAGCTGTCCAGTTTTTCCAACACCAGCTGCTGAAGAGGCTGTCATCTCCCCATTGTATATCCAAGGCACTTTTATCAAATATTAATTGACTGTATATGTTTGGGTTAATGTTTGGATTTTCTATTCTGTTCCACTGGTCTGTGGGTCTGTTTTTGTGCCAATACCAAATTGTCTTGATTACTGTGGCTTTGTAGTAGAGCTTGAAGTCAGGGAGTGTAATTCCCCCTGTTTTATTCCTCCTTCTCAGGATTGCTTTGGCTATTCGGGGTCTTTTGTGGTTCCATATGAATTTTAGAATTATTTGTTCCAGTTCATTGAAGAAAGCTGTTGGTAGTTTGATAGGGATTGCATTGAATCTGTAGATTGCTTTAGGTAGTATAGCCATTTTGACAATATTTATTCTTCCTAGCCAAGAGCATGGGATGCATTTCCATTTGTTAGTCCTCTTTAATTTCTCTTAGGAGTGTCTTGTAGTTTTCAGAGTACAGGTCTTTCACTTCCTTCGTTAGGTTTATTCCTAGGTATTTTATTCTTTTTGATGCAATTGTGAATAGAATTGTTTTTCTGATTTCTCTTTCTGTTAGTTCATCATTAGTGTATAGGAAAGCAACAGATTTCTGTGTGTTAATTTTGTATCCTGCAGCTTTGCTGAATTCAGATATTAGTTCTAGTAGTTTTGGAATGGAGTCTTTAGGGTTTTTTATGTACAGTATCATGTCATCTGCAAATAGTGACAATTTGACTTCTTCTTTACCAATCTGGATGCCTTGTATGTCTTTGTTTGTCTGATTGCTGTGGCTAGGACCTCCACTACTATGTTGAATAACAGTGGAGAGAGTGGGCATTCCTTTCTTGTTCCCGATCTTAGATGAAAAGCTTTCAGTGTCTCGCCATTAAGTATGATGTTAGCTGTGGGTTTGTCATATATAGCCTTTTATGATGTTGAGGTACTTGCCGTCTATACCCATTTTGTTGAGAGTTTTAATCAGGAATGGATGCTGAATTTTGTCAAATGCTTTTTCAGCATCTATGGAGATGATCATGTGGTTTTTGTTCTTCTTTTTGTTGATGTGGTGGATGATGTTGATGGATTTTCGAATGTTGTACCATCCTTGCATCCCTGGGATGAATCCCACTTGATCATGGTGTATGATCCTCTTGATGTATTTTTGAATTCGGTTTGCTAATATTTTGTTGAGTATTTTTGCATCTACGTTCATCAGGGATATTGGTCTGTAATTTTCTTTTTTGGTGAGGTCTTTGCCCGGTTTTGGTATTAGAGTGATGCTGGCTTCATAGAATGAGTTTGGAAGTATTCCCTCCTCTTCTATTTTTTGGAAAACTTTAAGGAGAATCGGTGTTATTTCTTCTCTATATGTCTGTAGAATTCAGAGGTGAATCCATCAGGCCCAGGGGTTTTGTTCTTGGGTAGTTTTTTGATTACCAATTCGATTTTGTCACTGGTGATTGGTCTGTTTAGTTTTTCTGTTTCTTGCTTGGTCAGTCTTGGAAGGTTGTATTTTTCTAAGAAGTTGTCCATTTCTTCTATGTTTTCCAGCTTGTTAGCATATAGATTCTCATAATATTCTCTTATGATTCTTTGTATTTCTGTGGGGTCCGTCGTGATTTTTCCTTTCTCATTTCTGATTGTGTTTATGTGTGTAGATTCTCTTTTTCTCTTAATGAGTCTGGCTAGGGGTTTATCTATTTTGTTTATTTTTTCAAAGAACCAGCTCTTGGTTTTATTGATTTTTTCTATTGTTTTATTCTTCTCAATTTTATTTATTTCTTCTCTAATCTTTATTATGTCCCTCCTTCTGGTGACTTTGGGCCTCATTTGTTCTTCTTTTTCCAATTTCAGTAATTGTGTCTTTAGACTATTCATTTGGGAATGTTCTTCCTTCTTTAAATAGGCCTGGATTGCAATATACTTTCCTCTTAGAACTGCCTTTGCTGCGTCCCACAGAAGTTGTGGCTTTGTGTTGTTGTTGTCATTAGTCTCCATATATTCTGTGATTTCTGTTTTGATTTGGTCGTTAACCCATTGATTAATTAGGAGAGTGTTGTTAAGTCTCCATGTATTTGCGAGCCTTTTTGATTTCTTTCTAAAATTTATTTCTAGTTTTATGCCTTGGTGATCTGAGATGTTGGTTGGTAGGATTTCAATATTTTTGAAATTACTGAGGTTATTTTTGTGGCCTAGTATGTGGTCTATTCTGGAAAATGTTCCATGTGCACTTGAGAAGAATGTGTATCCTGTTGCTTTTGGGTGTAAAGTTCTGTAGATGTCTGTTAGGTCCATCTGTTCTAGTGTGTTGTTCAGTGCCTCTGTGTCTTTACTTATTTTCTGTCTGGTTGATCTGTCCTCTGGAGTGAGTGGTGTGTTGAAGTCTCCTAAGATGAATGCATTGCTATTTATTTCCTCCTTTAATTCTGTTAGTATTTGTCTCACATATGCTGGCGCTCCTGTGTTGGGTGCATATATATTTATAATGGTTATATCTTCTTGTTGGACTGACCCCTTTATCATTATGTAATGTCCTTCTTTATCTTTTGCTACTTTCTTCGTTTTGAAGTCTATTTTGTCTGATACAAGTACTGCAACACCTGCTTTTTTCTCTTTGTTGTTTGCATGAAATATCTTTTTCCATCCCTTCACTTTTAGTCTGTGTATATCTTTGGATTTGAGGTGAGTTTCTTGTAGGCAGCATATAGATGGGTCTTGCTTTTTTATCCATTCTGTTACTCTGTGTCTTTTGATTGGTGCATTCAGTCCATTTACATTTAGGGTGATTATTGATAGGTATGTACTTATTGCCATTGCTGGCTTTAGATTCGTGGTTACCAAGGGTTCAAGGGTTGCTTCTTTACTATCTAACAATCTAACTTAACTTTCTTGTTAAGTTATTGTAAACACAGTCTATGTTTCTTTATTTCTCTCCCTTCTTATTCCTCCTCCTCCATTCTTTCTATACTAGGTGTTTTATTCTTTGCCTTTAGTTAGTATTTGGATGGTCAGCTTTCTTTGCTATGATTTTTATTTTTCTCTGGTGACATCTTTTTAGCCTTAGGTGGGCTTCCATCTAGAGCAGTCCATTTAAGATATCCTGTAGTGGTGGTTTATGAGAGGCAAACTCTCTTAACTTTCGTTTATCTGGAAATTGTTTAATCCCTCCATCATATTTAAATGATAATCGTGCTGGATACAATATTCTTGGTTCGAGGCCCTTCTGTTTCATAACGTTAAATATATCATGCCATTCTCTTCTGGCCTGTAAGGTTTCTGTTGAGAAGTCTGATGATAGTCTGATGGGTTTTCCTTTGTAGGTGATCTTTTTCTCTCTCTAGCTGCCTTTAATACCCTGTCTTTATCTTTGATCTTTGCCATCTTAATTATTATGTGTCTTGGTGTTGTCTTCCTTGGGTCCCTTGTGTTGGGAGATCTATGAGAGAAGCTTTCTATTTTAATCCTCAGTAAAGTGTCCCATAGAGAAAAACAGTAGATGGTAGCTCTACGAGTGCATAATTAGGTAGGAGGAAAAATACCATTTGTCCTTGAAGTTGGCCCAACTCTTCCCTAGCATCAAACAGGTCCACTGTGGCCCCTACTTCAGAGTCTCCAAACACCTGTGAGCTTTGTAAGCATTCACCTGTTGCTCTGAGGTGGGGCTTTCCATGTTTGCAAGGATTCCTCCCCATTCACGAAGGTTCAGATTCATCCCCAGTTGTGGTTGTGACTAAATTTTAAATGATCAATCAATAAGCATTGCTGAAGGTTAGGATGCTAAGAAATATGAGGAATACCAAGAAAACATAGCATGATTGTGCCTCTTAAGTCCTTTTTAAGGAGGCGGGTCACCCATCACAATGAGGACAGCATTCGGGTGAGTGCTGTCATGATCCAATGCTGGGAGTCCCGAAGGTGGGCGTCCTCAGGAAGCGAGGAAGAGAGGAGCACCTCAAGGGAAGACAGGTCACCTACTGCTGTGCACTGGACCCCCACAAAGCTCCGGGGCTGCAGCAGTTCATTATTAAGCCTCACGGTCTGGTGTGCCAACGGGGCTCCACGGGGGGATGCCTGGGTAACCTCACAGCGCTGGGTCTGCGATCGTCCAAGTGCCCGACTGTGTGGGCCGCCCTGGCAGCCCGCTCCTGTGGCTGGTAGTGGAGGCTGCTTCTCAGCTGTGGACCCTGATGCTCCGTGCACGTGGCCTCTGCCTGTGGGGCTTTTCACAGCCCAGTGCTGGATCTAACAGCACATGGACCAGGAGGCAGGAAGTGGAGGTGGCCAGGCCCAGAAACTTCCAGGTTTTATTGCCACTGAGGCTGCTGAACACACAGGTGTAAGGGGTAAGCACGCCGACTCCGTGGGCTGAGAGTCCAGGAATGCAGGGTGCTCTCTAATGGGCTTGCTGCTCCTCGACAGGGAAGCTGAGGTCTAGGCATAAGCACAGAGGAACAGAGGAGACGTTTTGGAAGAGGGCAGGAGGCCATTGACATCAGCTGTACCTAGGCAATGAGGTGGCCTGGGTGGAAATTCCATTTTGCTGAAGCCATGCAGCACTCTGTGGAGAGGACCTGAGTGCAGCGTTTCCATGCTGTCTGTGGGGAAAGACAATTTCCTTCCATCCATCACTGACAACCATCTTTGTAAAATAGAATAATATCAACTATTAGAGAAATACAGTCAAAGCATATGACTCATAAGCCTGACTTTTTTTCTTATTATTAGATTCAATGGACATACAATTCTTTTGTTAAATATCTATGATGGTTTCTACACACGTCCCCTCTACCTGCTCAGTTTTGCCATAGGCTCATCACAAACAGTTTGCAGAGCATGCTTTGAGGATCCCTGTTGGGGCCAAACCCTCGGACCTGAGCGTGAGGAGAGCGGTCACAAGTTAGCATACCGTGTGCAGTGTGGGCATGCTTGTCTTTGTTTGGTTTTTGTTTTGCTTTTCGGATTTGATTGTAAGCTTCTAGAGGGAAGGAATACATTCTAACTTTTAGAACTTCCTAAGCTTGCTACATAAGCGGGGTTATTGAAAAGTGATAAACAAAAAACAAATGACAGAAGTGTGTATATGTTCCTTCCGTCGCAAAAACAGAGTGCTTCTGTACGACACATCAAGCGCACACACACACGTATGCGTACATAGAGGAGACGTTTCTTTTTGAAAGACAAACAGGTTACAGATAGTGGACTCCCCTGAGGATAGAGCTGGTGGCAGGTCTTGGGAGTAGGCGCCCCTGTCAGGTTGTGTCCTTTAGGAAGGCTTATTTTTCTCCATGTGTATCACACCGGGGGAAGCCCTCAGGCCCACCTACTTTAATCAGAACTTCCTAAATAGGCCTGATTTATGTGAACAAGTGTTTCTACTTCCCAGCTTACTTTGACATTAGAAATTAAGATTTTATGTACATTTTCAACTTGGTTCACACTGAGTGAATGTTATGTATTTCTTTACTACACCTGTGATGCTTACTCAACCTGCCAGGCACAGATAAGTGGCACGGCCATCGCCCTCAGAGCAAACACGTTTGTCCAGTGAGGAGAGTCCCACTTGGTTCCTGCAATGGGAATGAAGAAAAGAGCTGAGTGTTCTGTTCCGTCCTCACCCAGCCCTGCTGGCCACCATCCTTCCACTCCCATGCCACTGAGGGGAGCTGAGCACCTTCCCCTTCATCACTGCAGAGCTGATGGCCTGGCGTGGCGTCAGGAGCCCCTGACTTGGACCTTTGCCCACTTCAAAGGTGGAGGAATGGCCGGCACAGTGGTGAACCTGCTGTGTAACAGAGGAACCCACATCGCACATGTCTAATAGATGTTACATACTACACATGTTTAGATAGGCATTTGGACATGCAGTTACTGTGCCTGCTTCAGAACGCTTTGCAGGCATGGTAACTGCATGTTGGAATATTTGTTTCTCCTGCTGTCTGGGCGCTCCACCAGAAGACTGCTCTTTGTTTGATCCTGGATGGCACCTGCAGGGGGGCAAGTGCTCACCCAGTGAATGTTTGTTGAATGAGTGAGTGCTTGAATTTACACATACTAGTTGAAGGTGAAGATCTTTTGTTTGTGATCTGGTGATGCTTTGAAGCACTGTGTGGTATTTCTTTGATTAAAGGACTGGTTTCCAACTGCCATGGAACTTTTGGAGGTCTGTGCTTTGTTTCTCTGTTTCATGAGTGCTTCACCGAGTGTGTGACCCATTGCAGGAGATCAAGAAACATTCATTGAGAGAATGAATAAATACATAGGGGTGGTGAAGCACGCCACACTGTAGCATGCAGCTTTTTGTAACAATCCTATTCCTTTTTATGACAATCATATTCCATCATATGGATATCCCACATTTTTTTATCCATTCATCACTTGATGGACATCTGGGTTGGACCCTACCCCTTTTGGCTCCTGTGAATAACACTGCTATGGACACAGGTGTGCAAATATCTGCTGGAGTTCCTGCTCTCAGTCCCTTGGGTGTGTGCTCAGAAGGGGAGTCGCTGGTCATGTGGTGACACCGTGTTTCATTTCTGAGGAGCTGTCATACTGTTGTCACAGCCCCTGCACCGCCTTACACGTCCACCAGCTGTGCAGAGGGTCTAGTCTCTCTTCATCCTCTCCAACACTTGTTATTTTGAGGTTTTCGATAGCAGCTCTCCTAATGGGTGTGAAATGGCACCTTCTAGGTTTTTGATTTGCATTTCTCTAATGATCACTAATATTGAACATCTTTTCATGTGTTGACTGGACACTTATATATCTTTTTGGAGAAACATCTCTTTGTGTCTTTTGCCCATTTTTTATTTGGAGTGCTTGATAATGAGTTGTGGGAGTACTTTATATATTGTGGAAATTAACGCTTTATCAGATCTGTGACATGCAAATATTTCCCCCCATTCTGTGGGTGACCTTTTCCCTCTCTTGGTGGTATCCTTTGGTGTACAAAAGTTTATAATCTTGATGAAGTCTGGCTTATCATTTTCCTTCTATTGCCTGTGCTTTTGGCATCATATCCAGGAAATCATGGCTGAATCCAATGTCGGGAAGCCTCTGTTTTCTCCTAAGACATTTATCGTTTTATCTGTTACTGTTAGGGTTTTTGTCTGAGTTCTTGGTAGTGAAGCTTCTCTTCAGTGACACCGTATTTTATATAATCAGCCCAAGTGCCAGATAGCTAATAATCTCAACTAGTTAAGTATTTTGGCATTATTAAAGCTGCAAATACCAGCCCAGAATAAACTAAAGCTTTCCCTGTATAGAGCAAGGAAAATAATGCTTGTCACTTGACACTTTTTTTTCTGGGCTAATGTTGAAATGCAAAACTACTTACTCTTCTGAACCTCTTCAAAAAGCTGATGAAGTCAGCAGGCAGCATTAGACGCTAAAACTCCCAACCAAGGTGTGTGCGGCGGCTTCCTGCTGCGTCCCCATTTTGAGGCTCGTTGAAACACGCTGGGCATTTTAAAGGTCTTTTTGGTATATCAGGAAGAAGAGCCATGGGGACACGGGGTTATTTACTGGTGACTGGGGATTTTGCCATACGTTTTCCCTGCTGGTGCTGTTGGTCTTAAATATCCTTGCTCAGATCTCATGCACAGAAGGCTTGAGCTGACAGTTCTTCAGGGGGAAAAAAAAGTACATTGCAATAATGCTTAATCTGGGGAAAATTGCATTATGAATCAAGCATTTATCAGTATGTGGGCTCTTTGGTTTGAGTTGTATGAACTTTCTTTTCACAATCCAATGTAAAACAGAGATGGCAGCAAAAACTTACCAGTTTGGCTAACGTTGCAATTTCTCTGTTAACCCCAGGAGGTGTTATGCTGGCTATTAGTTCATGGATCAAAATTGAGCTCCTAAAAGATATGACCAGACTAAGTGATTTAATACAATGCATTTTGAAGAGTTGAGTGTCTGTACAAGAATGGGGAAAATGTTCTGGTTTCTGTGGTTACCAATACAACCAGCACTAGGTTGTTTTAATAATAATTTTATAATAATTATTATTAGCTGTAACCATAGTACTGATTAAAGGTCTAATATTTTAAGTATATTGTAGTATCTACTTTACATAATTCCAAAGAACAAAGTGCTCCATTGGTTCAGCTTCGTCTAGAGGAAAAAAGTATAAAAATTTACCTGCCTAGGGAAAGAAAAAAATTAGCTGCCTAGAACCATCTGCTGTCGGATGCCACTTGTCAGACTGCATACCGTGTGTAGAATTAAGGCCATTATGCAGATAACAGGAGTTCTGAACATCTTGGTTAAAAGTATGATGATAATGAAAAATGAGTTGAGATGAGAAAGGTGGCCCCAGGCCTGAGGATACTTGTCTCACGTTTTCTGCTTCCTTGTGTCCAGAACTGACCCAGGTCAAGAGCACTACCTACGGTGGCTTTGTCCAGCTGCACAGTGGACACCCAGCGCTGCGTCACTGGTGGATCCCTCGACTGCATCTGATGGAACCAAGACGGGTCCACAGGTGAGCCTCAGCAGGTAACTTGTTCACATGGAGACTCTTTGGCTGGAACCCAGACATGCAGATCTTTATCATTTTAATACCCACCCCCCAGGTGGTCCCTGGGCTCAGGACAGTTGGAAAAGCATTGCCCTATGTTACTGGTGAAGTTGGAACCATTTGTCCACAAGATTGAGACACACCTATCATTTCTTACATATAAGCAAAAGCCTGTACTTTTGCTGTGCCTTTTTCTTGCTCAAAAGTATTGCCAGTCTTGTGAAATTCCATAAAATCAAGACTGGGCAAGCAGGGTGGAGGCATAGCAGAAGGCGAATGCAGTGGGTTAAGCAGGAAATCTGCCCTTACTTTCATTTTTAGAATCCTGCCCTGCACGCGGGGTGCATCTTTATCCCACGATGCTGGGTGTCTGAATTTAGAAGCAGCATGGAAAAAAAAACGGACCTTTTGATGACCCTCTTGGTTTGCTGCTGGGTTTAGAGCAGTTGCTTCCTGCATCTCCCTGATTAGCATGCATCAGACAAGTTAAGGGACCTGAGTGAAAACCTGGTTTTCCAGAGCTGTCAACTTCCTGCCCTTCGATAAATGGTCCAAGGCTGCTGCTCGACATGGGGACGGAAATGTGTTTGGTACTAAAACCACTGCTTGCGTGACATCATTCCATATCAGATTACACTGTAATGTCAGGAATGTAATCATTAGCATTTAAACATGCATAAAATTTAATTAACCTACTTACCAGTTTGCTTAGAACTTTTGAAGGGCTACCTAGAGTCCTCTCTGAGCATTTTATTGCAGAGTTTTGGAAAGCTCACAAAAGAGAGAAGTTCACTGGGATTTTTCTCCCTAAAGCTGATGGGCCGTGACAGATGAGCAGATGACCCGAGTTAATTATTATTGAATTCGTTATTACTGCTTTGTTACCACCCAGCTCAGCCGGGGTAAAATGATGACAGTAGGTACCTCATTAAAACAGCTGTTTCAATTATGTAGCGGCAAATATTTAAAAAGCAAGCCTTCCAAGTTTAAAGCCGTTAACAAAGTTTGTGCTGGTGGTGCCAAGACAGTGACCGAAGAAAAGAGGGGTGGTGGGCGGGGGGACACTCCTCATCACTGCTGTTCAGGAGGAGATTCACCCCGGAAGCCACACTCCTCCTCGCCTGCCTATGGACCTCGCCAGGACGGCGCAGCAGAGAGGGGGAAGGCTCCGCCACCCCATTCCTTCCTGAGCCAGGCCAAACCCCTCTCGATCAAATGGGGAGGGAGAGAGCTGTGGGCATTGGTTTCTTCCCTGCTGCACAACGGGACCTCAGCCCGCTACCCTCCTGGTTTGAACTGGTCCGGGTGGACCCCGGTTGTGTGCATTCACAGAAGCAGAGAGAAGCTCCCCGGGTGTCCTTCAGGAAGAACTGCTCTTCACACCAGAGCGTTTGGGATGCCTCCACGTGGACGCCTGCCATCTTTAATGCATCTCCACCTTAGAACAGCCACTTGTAGATTAAGGCATTAACTTATTAGCTAACCTGACTTTCTTCCTCATGTCAATATGAGCTGACGTAGAATCAATTAAATTCAGCGAAACTGTCCAAGTGTGGGTTTCCTGTCCCCTAACTGGAAAGCACTTCTCTGCTAGATCGTAATCTGCAAGTTCTTTCAGTTCGGGCTTCAGGGTTTTGGAGAAAGCATTTAGCTCTGAACCCTCCCTGCCTTCCCTCACTCCAAATAATCCTGATTCGTGATGTGCCTGACCCTTGACGCGCAGGTAACTCTGAGGCTGGTAACTCTGAAAAACCATGTCTCATAGTATGACCCGAAGAGGTCATGATCACAATGCTGGTCAGCTTCAGGCTGGAAACACTGGGGCCCACAAACCATCAGGAGGTGCACTTCACCCAGCTGGTCCCCACGTAAAGGCACACCAGGGTTCTGGAGCGAGATGAAGCGGGGGCGTGGACGACTTGGCGTTCGGTCATTAGCAGCATTACTTCCTCTGCGGAGGACAGCTCGTTTTAGCTGAAGCGATCTGGGTCACTGGCAGTGGGTGGCTGAGGAGGAACAGAGAACTATTAACACAAAATCCTTAGGGGAGATTATAATGCAATTTGCATTTGGAATTTGCCTGAGAATAAACTGTCCAATCTATGTCCATCCATGAAAATGAGATAAAACGTTTGTTACAGATTTGTCTCCAAGCCTCCCCATTTCCTAAGAACATGGCTCAACATCACTGACTGGGTTGATAGGAGCCTGTGGTTTAAAATATGAAAAACAGGTAGGTGAACTAATATTTTTCTACATTGTGTCAATGAACCAGTAAGACCCATTTAAAGATAAACTCGGGCCCCATCATGAAGACGCCTCGGCTGGAGGGATGAAGTGATTTCTGTGCTAATGAGAGGAGGCAAAACTTATTTCTCGAGTCATCTAATCAAAAGTGAAAAAAGAAAGTCCCTATGTAGTTCCTAAAATTAACATTCCAACATAAAACTGAATTCAAATGATGAACATTTTGGAATGCACAGTTTCGTTGTATTTTACATAGAGAAAATATTGTTTACCCTGCAGTATTTGAAATTTTTTAGAAAAAGAGTTTTCCTACCTTTTCTCTCTATTCTCCACTGTGGCTAAAGGTGTTTATATGTTTTATTGTGGCCATGATGAACATTTCAGTTAGAAGCATAGCACACAAATGGGGGGATCTGCATAGGACCTAAGAAACCTGCAGAGTTGTTCACAAAATTGAATTATTTTCAGAAGCTGAAGACTGTTGATCTAAGTTTAGGCCAGTGGAGGAAACCTTAAGACTTCACAGTTAGGGGCCCGTGTGGAAAGAAAAAGGGACTTTGGGGTGAAATATCTTTCACCATCATGAATAAGAGAACAAGAACTGGCGTGAGGTTGTGTGGTGTCCCCTTTTCCTCCACTCACCTCCACCAGCCAACCTCTAGCAATGTGCTCCTTGAGTTTGCAAATGTGCAACTGAAGAATAAAGTCAGGTGCATACAATAAAAGCCAACTACACGATTTTTGGAACCTAATCTTTCAAATATATTTTAATTTAAAATAATATTCCCCTTCATTTGCCAGTTTAAGAATTAAAATGGCACAAAAAAGTGGGAGAAAACTGCAAGGTTTTCACGTAACAGGTTGTTTTTAATGGAGCTTATATTAAAAATGACAGATATTTAGAGGCATGTTTTGGGATAAAAGTTCTTAATCTGCCTAAATTGTTCAACATTAGTCCTTTAGCTATTAATCCCTGTAATCTTGAGTTATCAGAACTTTCACAATAGTCATATTTGATTGCCAACCAGCGTTGTTTACCCTGCAATACCTCAAGAGCTGTTTATTTACTCCATCACCCTGTGTTAGAGACCCGTCATGGCCTCTTGTCCTGGGCTTGTTTATCTTTATTCTGCGCACAGCCTCACCCTAGAGGCTCCATCCTCCCCAACAGTGGGTGGGACAAGGGGATAAGTGGACCCCAGAATCAACTCCAAATGCCCCAAGACCACGCTTAGCATTTTAGGGTACAATCGGAGGGCTCTGACAGGGAATGGCCTGACCTGAGGCCATCTGTTCCCAGACCTCTTGGTCTGAGCATGCAGTTGAGATGAGGAGGGCAAGGGTCCGCTGCATGCTCCCTGACGGCAGGTCCAGGGCTGTGCCCATGCCATCCAGGGGCCCCGGGGTGCTTGCCCTGTTGGGTCCACTCCCTGACCTGCAGACACTGTCTGCAGACGCATGCTTCATGCAGGCTGGCCACCATCCCGGTGTGTCCTGGGAACTCAGGCAGTGTGGATGGAGAAGGTCTCCTGGGTTTTCCCTCAGGATGTCTACACTCCGCTTCCCTGTCGACACTCCCCGCCACAGCTGCACAATCACACTGCTGACTTCACCTCCATCCCTTTCCTGAGATGAGTGTGCCATTCTATTGGTGCTCTTGTTTCTTTCTTCTGCTTGGGCATCTGAGAGAGGGAGCAGATGGGGAAAGGAGAGGACCCTCCAGGGGAGAGGAAACCCAGCTCTGTTTCCCACTGAGGATTCCCTCCTGTGTCCTCAGTGCCAATCTTTGCCTCAGATCCCCATTGTGTTAGATGGATCTGGCATGTGATGCAGTCTGGCTGCTTTAGGTAGAAGAGTCTCCAGGTTATTAAATCCTCGGGGAGTTGATCAGAGGCAAAAGTAGGAGGAAGTGTGGAGAGAAAAATTGAAACAGTTGTGATAGGACAGAAAAACGACCAATGCAGTCGATAAGTGGCTAAGTGAGTCATCTCTGTCGTGTGGAGGTGTTCCTTATTTTTCAAGACCAAGGAATTGTTGGTGTGAGATTTAATGTTTTTGAAAGCTGTGACATTTCCTGCAGGACCCCGTGAACCCATCGGCCACTCCAGAAGACTCCAGTGGATTGTAAGAGCCTGGAAAGGCAGCCCCATCCCTGACATCGTGAAACAATGGAAAGAACCAAACAGACTAGCAGAAAACACCACCGTCTCCTCTGAGTTTACCCACGCCGCTGACACCACAAACAAACAAGACAGGAAGGAGTCTGAGGGTGTGAGCCCCAGTGAGCAGGGACCCTCCAGAATGCCATCTAGACCCATGTGAGGTGAAATTGACAAGTTCCATACAGCTCTAATTATCACAGTCATCGTCGCCATTAGCTCCCTGCTCATCCTCTGCTTAATTAGGAACAGCGTGGCTTCCTGTTTGTGTCGCTTTCCTTATAGTTTCTGTCTTCTCCAACGCACTACCGTCGCGGAGTAGAGTATCGTAAAACAGTATCGTGAGGATGACGTGCCTCTGAGGCTGTGAAGAGCTGAACAATCAACAAAGCAGACACTGGGCATCAGGCGTCGGACAGAAATCAGGGTAGTTACAGGGTCTTCTCGAGTCTTGTGATGCGAATAGGAAAGCTGCGACAGGCTATGCCCTAAATCGACACTTGACACTGCCTTAACACCTGTGGGTTTCTCCACCGATCAGGGGTCATGACGCACAGACCATACACGATGCCAAAGCCTCACACCGGTGGGACTGAGGTCCCGAAGGCGACTGGGCTGGCCCAAGCCACACAGCTAACACGCTGCAAGAATTTGACTTTTTCAGCCTCCTGATCCATCCCACCTCCATTTTGACTTTACATGTTTTGTATTTGTCCATGATCGGTGGTAAAAAAAAATTCTTAAAAAGCCTTAAAAATTTAGGGTAAATTCACTTCTTAAAAAGACCCAGTCACAACGCATAAAGACTTCCAGAGACGACACTCTTTCATCTCTCAGCAGCAGACAAGCCAACACACACCCAGAGGGCAGCCTCTTCACACCCAGAGATTCACCGTCCTCCTCACACTGGTCGGAGAAGGGACTCCTGTTTTCCATTTTCACAGGAGGGCGAATAACGCAAGATGCTTCAGCTCCTTGAAATCAGGCCGTTCATCATGCAAAGAGGCTAATAGTTCCAGTTTAATGGAAATGGCAAAATCAGTAAACTAGGATCAATCATTTAGGAGTCCATTCCCTCAACATGGCTTAAGATTTCCCATTATCAGTGAACTGGAAACTAGAAATCAAATTTGGAAAACAAATATAATTGAATGATTAAATCTGCCACCTCAGTGTTTTCAGCTGGAGACTAAGGAGACCTTTAAGGAGCCAGAGCCTCTCCCCTTGTGTGTCTTGATCCCATCAGTATTGACAGAAGAGCACCTGGGAAGCCCTTTAATGAGTCACTGGGATGCAGACTCTGAGGTCCACTTGGGGGAAGTGTTTACGGTTACTGTGATGAGCGGCACGATTAGAACTTACATTCGCCACCTTCTCTGGTTCTCTGAAAACTGTCAGCACCTTCAGCCGAGGCTCATGCTCACCTTGTGAGCAGGATGTCTGTGTGGAGTTCCTTATAACCTGCCCTGTTTGACCCAGTGTGTGAGAGAGGACGCTGAACATAGAGTAGCTCGTACATTGGTATCCACACGTTTGGGGACGAGAAGAAGCATTGCCTTCTCCTTCTCACATGGTAGACATATCAGGGGAGAATTTCAATTACTTTGGCTTTCAAGTTTGTATAATGAGATAAAAAGATCAGAAGAAAACCCAAAGCTTAAGAGACTGCATTCCAAATGGCACGGAAGTGAAAAATAACTCATTCTCAGAATGCATACTGTATATAATGAAACGGTTGTTAAAATATGTATTAGGCTGCAATTCTTATTTTAATGGGAAAACCTCAGGGTAGTAAAATCAGTGTTTTAATTTCACAGAAAATAGCTTTAATTGCGCAGATATGATATTATATTAGTTATGTTTATGGCTGTGAAAAATAAAATTGACTTTCTAATAGGGGGATATGAATCTTTAGTAAGTGGATTTGACAAATGAGGAATCGCTCGTGACTGACCACGTGACTCTGTCTCTGCTGGGACTCCTGCTCCTGTACATGGTGAAAAACAAGAGCAGTTGGGGCATGTAGGGTCCCTCTCTGCACTTCAGGTAGGGATTTCTTTCTTTTGTTGAATGAATAGAACTCTGAAGAGCCCCACAGTCCAAATTTGCCCATGTACTGCCGTTCAGACGAACTCCCATACGGCGATGGGGCCCGCTGCTCCCCCGTCTCACGGACACGATGATTTCAGACAGCAGGGAAAAGATCAGGCCAGCAGCCTCTTATTCTGGGGACTGATTCTTCTGGAAGTTTGTGACTAGGGAGCTCTCCCCAAGTATCCCTGACACATAGAAAAAGGAAAATCCGTGAGGATACTCTTTGGACTGTCTGGAGAGTACTGAAAGTTAACTCGTTAATTTCAATTAAAACGAAACACACTAACACAGGTAGACACATCAGGGCAGAATTTCAATTACTTTGATTTTCAAGTGTGTATGATGAAATAAAAAGATCAGAAGAAAACCCAAAGCTTAAGAGATTGCATTCCATACTTTGAGATGCTAACATATCATCTCATATCAGATTTCTAATAATGCCATAATTGGGGCTATGGTTGCATTAAAATATCTATAGGATTGTGAAAGTTTATATAACTATATAACATATTTGAACAAGAATAAAAGACAGAGATTTAGAAATGCAATACACTTTTGTCCATTTATTACGTGTTTCTTGAACCCTTAACAAGCTGCCATCTGTGTTCCAATTATTGGTGGTGACTTGTTGAGAGGAATGTGTATTTGTTCTGTTCAATTATAAGTGTACGAAGCAGAAATACAAAAGGTGCCTCAAAGCTACCAGTGACTTGTTAATCTCCCACCCGTGGCCCTTCTGCAAAGCCTCTTCTCACTGTTGGGACCGCTCCTGTTTCCACTCCATAGTTTTTATACTTCTCTTGGGGAACAGGCCAGCCCTTGGGAAAGTATCTTAGCAAGTGTTTGGAACAACACATGTCCCAAAAGCTTTGACAAGCACCAGTCTACCTATAAGAATCACCTCTTTTCCATTAACTTCCACCTCTGCTAACAGATTTTTGTAGAACCACGTATTCAAATCCATTTCAAAAGAATTTGGATCCTGGCTTTTTTGGTAAGGAATGGCTTACCATTTCTCTGGCTATGTGGAAAATCTAGACAGGACTTAAAAATAATTTGACATTTGTAAACTCTACTCAGATATGGTAGTTAGCAAAAAAAAAAAAAAGAAAGAAAGAAAAGCATAATATTCTCGTGTGGTTCTGCTATAAGTGAATTCATAATACTTTCGTTAGGGCCACGAGCCAGGCGCTTGACTCTAGTTCCAGTTGGTTTCTTTTGAGTTTTCCATAATCAAACATTGCTTGGTAAGGAGGAGCCCATTAAAGAGTGTTGCTTTTTGTTTGTTTTTATGCAGTTGAAGCAGAGGAAAAAAAATAAGCAGCATTAGGGGAAATGTATTGAATTAAACTACTGGTGGCAAAAGCAATTAACACACCAGAACATACAGACCATAGGCTCTGGGGCGGGGCTGATAGGAAGGACATGGTGCCCTTTAGGCCCTCAGATGCCCCTTTTCTCGGTGTCTCCGTGGTCAGACTGTGAAAATCCCAGCTAGGGAGCCGGGCGTCAAGCTGGGTGGCCCCTTTGGAGGAGGCATTTGCACTCTCTCCACCCCTTCCCGCCTCTCCCCACCGGCTTAGTTAGGTCCTTAATTATTATGTTAATACTGTTCCATTTTTCAAAGGCATACTGCAGCTCACTTTTCGAAAAATGTATAAAGCACTCCCATGGAAGGAAAGAGAAGGGAGCCACATCTGACCCTGGGAGGCTGGAAGTCAGAGCAAGAATTTTAAAACCAGACATAACCTTGAGTCACTAACGACTGTTCCCTGGAAGCAGGGTGAGTCCCACGGTGCAGACCTGGCGTCTCTGTCGTGGGCCACCTTCTCTTCCTCACTTTTTATGTACACATCCCTTTTTGCTTGGGGTCCTCGGAAAAATTCACCCTTGGATTTTGTATTTCCTAAATGAAAAGATAATTAGTAATTTAGGCAGACCTAGAGAAAAAGACCCAGTGGAATAAAGACAGACTACCAAGATCCATAGAATCCAAATAGTGGTAAAACTTTAAGTCCTCATTTGTAAAGAGTAGCCGCAATTTTTGTGACATTTTAAATTTTAAAGCATCTGTGAATGACATTTGCTGAAGTCAGCAGATGGCCAAGGTGCCCTCACTCCTCAGCTCTCAGAGGCCCTGCATGATCCCCAAGCAAATAGCCTTTCCACACCTCTGCCAGCACTTGCCTCCGTCTGGCCCCTGGCATCCATGGTTGGACAAATAGCTAGTGGCCCGTCGCTGCAAGGCAGCTCATCCTCTGCAAGTGCCCTTGGCAGGCAGGGCGGGGCTCGTGGCCCCATCTCTGAGCCATACCTCTTCTTTTTCTGTCTTTTCTAGGTCCTCCAGCTACAGGACAGGGTGCTGCTGGCTTAATGACCATGGTGTCGCCCCCGGACTGCCCATGAGGAAATGCTAGGCCCCCTGCTTGACACACATCCCCTTACCATGGCCCAGTGCAGGCTGCTTTCACCCCACTGGGTCTGGTTCCTAACCGCCTACCCTTCACATTCCAGCCCTTTCTACTCAGCAGCCATTCTACTGTCTTACAAAATATGCACATAATTTATATGCAAAATGCAACTCCACACTTTGATTTTGAATGGTGTATTTAGCTGAACACCTGCTATTTGCTGGTCTCTGTTGTATGCGAAAGCTGTAGGTGAGTGAGACTCTGGGCCTTCAGGAGGGGAAAGAAGCAGCAAGTGGATTTGGAGATAAGGAAACAGAATGTGGACTTCCAGTGTGGAAGCGAATGCTCCTTTCCCGGGCTCTGTACAGGATTAAATCAGTCGGGGGCTGGTTAACTTCCCTGCCTTTATCAGGAGCCCCACTGAGCCTGGACACAGGTACTGGGAGGGGGGCTCGGGGTCCAGAGACCAGCAATCAGGCTTTCTTGGAAGCTCCTGTCACCAGGAAGAAGAAAGCCAACCGGGTCTGGTTCTACAAATGTGTGCCGAGGAACATCAGAGAGACGGCCAGATGGTGGATGCTGTGCTGGTCCCAGCCTGACGCGCTCAGGCACTGTGTCCAGAGCCACGAGCCCTGCCCTCCATGTGCTGCCAGGAGACACTGACCCTCATTAGCAGACCTGTGCCTTGCCTCCCCAACCGGTTTTGGGAGATGAGCTAGGCTCCTTCTTAAACACTCTGTTAGCCCAGCTTCCCTCTGACCAATGGTGAATGTTCGCTGGGCTGTGGCATGATTAGAAGCAGTCTATGGAGCTACCTGGTCCACACAGGGGTGAGACCACAGCTGCACGCTGCCCACACCAGCCGCCAACGAGCCCCGGAAGCCAGCTGACTGCTGGTTCCCATGTGACGCTCTCGGTGGGCCTTTGTCCCCCTTCCTCGTCCTACTTCCATGCAAGCCCCCTCCACACTGCCGTTCCTTTACTCGTGTTCCAGTGCTGACTTTAGGGGGTGGCAATTTCCGCTCAACATGTCTGTGGCTATAAACGTGCTGTCCACACACCTGCGTATGAAATACTGTTAGGTGGGCATGCATGTACAGGTAAATATCCTGGTCCCACAGAGGGGACACCCCAAGGGCCTCACTGATTCACAGCCGCTCTGCAACTCGAGTGGTGCTTGGCACAATCAGAGGCAAGCACAAATGCTGAAGAAAGAGGATGATACGTGCAGATTCGCCCTGCGTTTTGTAATTACCTTTGTATTCATCCAGGAGTCCCAATAGCATAAGGGAGGAACGAGGTGGTAGTGTTTTGGCCCCCAAAGAATTTAAAACAATGGTGCACTGCATTACAGGATCCTATTAATAATTAAACTGTCTGTCACTTACCAACAACATACATTCCAAATTAAATTTAAGCAAAAGGGAAAAAGAGATCATTTGGGACTGGATCAGTGGGCTTCAGAGAGAAATAAATAATAATCAAACATCTGGGTTCTAAATAGTACGTGCTTTATCAGACAAACAACTGTTACCGTCTCGTTGGGTAGAATTGCTTG
>JAVSCE010018447.1:0-42246 GCA_032199065.1 Smutsia gigantea | reverse complement strand
AGTTTTTCCAACACCAGCTGCTGAAGAGGCTGTCATCTCCCCATTGTATATCCAAGGCTCCTTTATCAAATATTAACTGACTGTATATGTTTGCGTTAATGTTTGGATTTTCTATTCTGTTCCACTGGTCTGTGGGTCTGTTTTTGTGCCAATACCAAATTGTCTTGATTACTGTGGCTTTGTAGTAGAGCTTGAAGTCAGGAGTGTAATTCCCCTGTTTTATTCCTCCTTCTCAGGATTGATTTGGCTATTCGGGGTCTTTTGTGGTTCCATATGAATTTTAGAATTATTTGTTCCAGTTCATTGAAGAAAGCTGTTGGTAGTTTGATAGGGATTGCATTGAATCTGTAGATTGCTTTAGGTAGTATAGCCATTTTGACAATATTTATTCTTCCTAGCCAAGAGCATGGGATGCATTTCCATTTGTTAGTGTCCTCTTTAATTTCTCTTAGGAGTGTCTTGTAGTTTTCAGAGTACAGGTCTTTCACTTCCTTCGTTAGGTTTATTCCTAGGTATTTTATTCTTTTTGATGCAATTGTGAATGGAATTGTTTTTCTGATTTCTCTTTCTGTTAGTTCATCATTAGTGTATAGGAAAGCAACAGATTTCTGTGTGTTAATTTTGTATCCTGCAACTTTGCTGAATTCAGATATTAGTTCTAGTAGTTTTGGAATGGAATCTTTAGGGTTTTTTATGTACAGTATCATGTCATCTGCAAATAGTGACAATTTGACTTCTTCTTTACCAATCTGGATGCCTTGTATGTCTTTGTTTTGTCTGATTGCTGTGGCTAGGACCTCCAGTACTATGTTGAATAACAGTGGAGAGAGTGGGCATCCCTGTCTTGTTCCCGATCTTAGATGAAAAGCTTTCAGCGTCTCGCCGTTAAGTATGATGTTAGCTGTGGGTTTGTCATATATAGCCTTTATGATGTTGAGGTACTTGCCGTCTATACCCATTTTGTTGAGAGTTTTAATCAGGAATGGATGCTGAATTTTGTCAAATGCTTTTTCAGCATCTATGGAGATGATCATGTGGTTTTTGTTCTTCTTTTTGTTGATGTGGTGGATGATGTTGATGGATTTTCGAATGTTGTACCATCCTTGCATCCCTGGGATGAATCCCACTTGATCATGGTGTATGATCCTCTTGATGTATTTTTGAATTCGGTTTGCTAATATTTTGTTGAGTATTTTTGCATCTACGTTCATCAGGGATATTGGTCTGTAATTTTCTTTTTTGGTGAGGTCTTTGCCGGTTTTGGTATTAGAGTGATGCTGGCTTCATAGAATGAGTTTGGAAGTATTCCCTCCTCTTCTATTTTTTGGAAAACTTTAAGGAGAATCGGTGTTATTTCTTCTCTATATGTCTGGTAGAATTCAGAGGTGAATCCATCAGGCCCAGGGGTTTTGTTCTTGGGTAGTTTTTTGATTACCAATTCGATTTCGTCACTGGTGATTGGTCTGTTTAGTTTTTCTGTTTCTTGCTTGGTCAGTCTTGGAAGGTTGTATTTTTCTAAGAAGTTGTCCATTTCTTCTATGTTTTCCAGCTTGTTAGCATATAGATTCTCATAATATTCTCTTATGATTCTTTGTATTTCTGTGGGGTCCGTCGTGATTTTTCCTTTCTCATTTCTGATTGTGTTTATGTGTGTAGATTCTCTTTTTCTCTTAATGAGTCTGGCTAGGGGTTTATCTATTTTGTTTATTTTTTCAAAGAACCAGCTCTTGGTTTTATTGATTTTTTCTATTGTTTTATTCTTCTCAATTTTATTTATTTCTTCTCTAATCTTTATTATGTCCCTCCTTCTGGTGACTTTGGGCCTCATTTGTTCTTCTTTTTCCAATTTCAGTAATTGTGTCTTTAGACTATTCATTTGGGAATGTTCTTCCTTCTTTAAATAGGCCTGGATTGCAATATACTTTCCTCTTAGAACTGCCTTTGCTGTGTCACACAGTTGTGGCTTTGTGTTGTTGTTGTCATTAGTCTCCATATATTCTTTGATTTCTGTTTTGATTTGATCGTTAACCCATTGATTAATTAGGAGAGTGTTGTTAAGTCTCCATGTATTTGTGAGCCTTTTTGATTTCTTTCTAAAATTTATTTCTAGTTTTATACCTTGGTGATCTGAGAAGTTGGTTGGTAGGATTTCAATATTTTTGAAATTACTGAGGTTCTTTTTGTGGCCTAGTATGTGGTCTATTCTGGAAAATGTTCCATGTGCACTTGAGAAGAATGTGTATCCTGTTGCTTTTGGGTGTAGAGTTCTGTAGATGTCTGTTAGGTCCATCTGTTCTAGTGTGTTGTTCAGTGCCTCTGTGTCTTTACTTATTTTCTGTCTGGTTGATCTGTCCTCTGGAGTGAGTGGTGTGTTGAAGTCTCCTAAGATGAATGCATTGCTGTCTATTTCCTCCTTTAATTCTGTTAGTATTTGTCTCACATATGCTGGCGCTCCTGTGTTGGGTGCATATATATTTATAATGGTTATATCTTCTTGTTGGACTGACCCCTTTATCATTATGTAATGTCCTTCTTTATCTTTTGCTACTTTCTTCGTTTTGAAGTCTATTTTGTCTGATACAAGTACTGCAACACCTGCTTTTTTCTCTTTGTTGTTTGCATGAAATATCTTTTTCCATCCCTTCACTTTTAGTCTGTGTATATCTTTGGATTTGAGGTGAGTTTCTTGTAGGCAGCATATAGATGGGTCTTGCTTTTTTATCCATTCTGTTACTCTGTGTCTTTTGATTGGTGCATTCAGTCCATTTACATTTAGGGTGATTATTGATAGGTATGTACTTATTGCCATTGCTGGCTTTAGATTCGTGGTTACCAAGGGTTCAAGGGTTGCTTCTTTACTATCTAACAATCTAACTTAACTTTCTTGTTAAGTTATTGTAAACACAGTCTGATGTTTCTTTATTTCTCTCCCTTCTTATTCCTCCTCCTCCATTCTTTCTATAATAGGTGTTTTATTCTTTGCCTTTAGTTAGTATTTGGATGGTCTGCTTTCTTTGCTATGATTTTATTTTCTCTGGTGACATCTTTTTAGCCTTAGGTGTGCTTCCATCTAGAGCAGTCCATTTAAGATATCCTGTAGTGGTGGTTTATGAGAGGCAAACTCTCTCAACTTTCGTTTATCTGGAAATTGTTTAATCCCTCCATCATATTTAAATGATAATCGTGCTGGATACAATATTCTTGGTTCGAGGCCCTTCTGTTTCATAACGTTAAATATATCATGCCATTCTCTTCTGGCCTGTAAGGTTTCTGTTGAGAAGTCTGATGATAGTCTGATGGGTTTTCCTTTGTAGGTGATCTTTTTTCTCTCTCTAGCTGCCTTTAATACCCTGTCTTTATCTTTGATCTTTGCCATCTTAATTATTATGTGTCTTGGTGTTGTCTTCCTTGGGTCCCTTGTGTTGGGAGATCTATGAGCTTCAGTGGACTGCGAGACTACTTCCTTCCCCAGCGAGGGAAAGTTTTCAGCAATTATTTCTTCAAAGACACTTTCTATCCCTTTTTCTCTCTCTTCTTCCTCTGGTACTCCTATAATGCGAATATTGTTCCGTTTGGATTGGTCACACAGTTCTCTTAATATTCTTTCATTCCTAGAAATCCTTTTATCTCTCTCTGCCTCAGCTGCTCTGTACTCCTGTTCTCTGTTTTCTATTCCATTAACAGTCTCTTGCATCTCATCCATTCTGCTGTTAAGCCCGTCGATCGCTTGTCTGATTTCTGTATTGTCTTTCCTCAGTTCCCTCACTTCCTCCCTCAGCTCTTGCACATTTCTCTGTAGGTCCATCAGCATGGTTATGACTTTTATTCTGAATTCTTTTTCAGGAAGACTGTGCATTTCCATCCCTTCAGACTCCCTCTCTGGGGTTGTCTGGTTGATTTTGGTCTGAACCATATTCCTCTGTCTTTTCATGGCTATATAATTGGTCACTGATAGTTGCCACGTATGTCAGCTGGGCTCTTTAAGACTTTAAAAAGAGAAGAAGAAAAAGAAAGAAAGAAAGAAAGAAAAACAAATGAAAAAAGAAAGAAAAGAAAAAACAAAAACAAAACAAAAAACAAACAAACAAAAATGCCCACCGGACGTAGATTCTGTGGGAATGCTCTAGGTGGCGCTGTTGCCCCACTATTCCACAGCTGTGACTGTGCCGCTCCGCAGGGCCCTTTATCGCTCTGGCAGGGGTGGGAACGAATAGGAGGCTGTTGATCTCAGTGAGAAGTGTAAGTATGGCTACGCTTCCTCAGTCGCCAGCTAAGGCGTCTGAAACTCCCCAGGACTCCCAGCCTGCTGG
Organism: Smutsia gigantea; assembly: GCA_032199065.1. Classification (NCBI taxonomy): domain Eukaryota; kingdom Metazoa; phylum Chordata; class Mammalia; order Pholidota; family Manidae; genus Smutsia; species Smutsia gigantea. The sequence goes on along the minus strand of JAVSCE010018447.1, from coordinate 37,936 downwards.
GCTGAGTGTGCTGGGGCGATCCGGCTCCTCCGCTGGGCTCCTGTCTCTTTAAGACCGCTGAAGAAAGCGCGCACTTTTTTTTTCCTTCCCGGAGCCGGCTGCAAGCCCCCTGGCGCGTTCCCCGCTCAGATCCTGCCCCTCTGTCTCTCCAATCTCCGCTGCACTGCGCAATGTGGGTCAGCGCTCCCCGCGCAGATCACCGGGGCTGGCTACTTCGCGGGGTGTGCTTCCACTCCCTCCCGGCTCTGAATCCTCTCCTCCCGCCGGTGCGCTGGGGTGGGGGAGGGCTCGGGTCCCGCCGGGTCGCGGCTCCGTATCTTACCCGCCTCTTGGGGTGCCGAGTCCTCTCGGGTGTAGCTGCACGCTGTGCGCTTTCCTGTGTATTCTCGTCTCTCTTTTAGGAATAGATGTATTTTCTGTGTTTTCGTAGATAAATATAGTGTTGGGAGGAGATTTCTGCCGCCCTGCTCACACCGCCATCTTCCCGGAAGTCTAAAATTTTCTTTTTTTGTACTGTTTTTTCTGCTTTTCGTATTAAGAGTGAGGCTGGTCTCATAGAATGAGTTTGGAAGTATTCCATCTACTTTTTGAAATACTTTAAGAAGAATGGGTATTAGCTCTTCTTTACATGTTTGGTAGAATTCAGCTGTGAACCCATTTGGTCCTGTCTTTTGTTTGTTGGGAGTTTTTTGATTACCAACTCAATTTCATGACTGGTAATTGGTCTGTACAGATTTTCTGTTTCTTCCTGGATCAATCTTGGAAGGTTTTATTTTTCTAGAAATGTGTCCTTTTCTCCTAGGTTTTCTAATTTATTAGCATGTAATTTTTCATAGAATTCTCTAATAATCCTTTGTATTTCTGTGGTATCCGTTCTGACTCTTCCTTCTTCATTTCTGATTTTGCTTATATGTGTACTGTCTCTTTTTTCTTGGTAAGTCAAGATAAAGGTTTGTCTATTTGTTTATCTTCTCAAAGAACCGGCTCTTGGTTTCACTGCTTCTTTCTATTGTTTTATTCTTCTTGATTTCATTTATTTCTGCTCTGATTTTTATGATGTCCCTCCTCTAGTAACTTTGGGTTTCATTTGTTCTTCTTTTTCTAGTTTCTTTAATTGTGAATTTAGACTGTTTATTTGGGATTGTTCTTGTTTCTTCAGGTAGGCCTGTATTGCTGTGTACTTCCCTCTTAGAACCACTTTATCAGCATCCTGCAAAATTTGGACTGTTGTATTTTTGTTTACATTTGTCTCCATGTATTGCTTTATTTGTTTTGATTTGTTTGTTGATCCACGGATTCTTTAGAAGCACGTTGTTTAGTTTCCATGTGTTTGTGGGCTTTTTTATCTTTGTGTAATTTATTTCTAGTTTTATACTATTGTGGTCTGAGACGTTGCTTGATACAATTTCAATCTTTTTAAATTTACTGAGGCTCTTTCTATGGCCTAGTATGTGATCTATTCTGGAGAATATTCCATATACACTTGAGAAACATGTGTAACCTGATGCTTTTGGGTGGAATGCTCTGTACATATATGTGAAGAGCATCTGATCTGACATGTTGTTCTGGGCCTGTTTCCTTATTTATTTTGTGTGGTTGATCTATTGATAAGTGATGTGTTAAAGTCTCCTAATATGAATGAGTTCCAGTCTATTTAACCCTTTAATTCTCTTAGTATTTGTTTTACATGTTTAGGTGCTCCTGTATTGGGTGCAGAGATGTTTATAATGGTTATATCCTCTTATAGGACTTACCCCTTTATCATTATGTAATGTCTTTCTTGGGGCCTTGTTAATTTCTTTGTCTTGAAGTCTATTTTGTCCATATAAGTACTGCTACTCCTGTTTTCTCCCTATTGTTTACATGAAATATCTTTTTCCAACCCTTCATTTTCAGACTGTGAAATGTCTTTAGGTCTGAAATGAGTCTCTTGTAGGCTGCATATAGATGGGTCTTGTTCTTTCATCCATTCTGTAATTCTATGTCTTTTGATTGGTGCATTCAGTTCATTTACATTTAAGGTAATTATTGGTAAATACGTATTTATTGCCATTTATTAATTGTTCTCTGGTTGTTTTGTAGTTCCTCTCTGTTCCTTTCTTCCTTATACTCTTCTCTTGTTACTTGATGGTGTCCTTTAATGTGACTGGACTTCTCTTTTTAAAATTTTTGTGTATTGATTATAGTCTTTAGATTTGTGGTTACCATAAGGTTCATGTGTAGTTTTCTAACTATATACCATTCTATTAAGTTGATGATTGCTCTATTCAAACACAGTCTAAAAGTGCTTCTTTTTTGTTCTTCAACATTTTATGTATTAGATGTCATAATTTGCATTTCTTATGTATCCTTTCACTGATTTTGGGAATAGCTGGTTTTGCTGCTTTTGTTTTGTTTTAATTTCATACTTGCTTGCTAAGTAACTGGTCTACTATATTTACTGTGGGTTTATTTAGGCTTAAGAACATTTCTATCCACATAAGTTCCTTTAACATGTCCTGTAATGCCACTTTAGTGGTTGTAGATTCCTTCAGTCTTATTTGGGAAATTTTCAATCTTTCCTTCAAATGTGAATGATAATCTTGCTTGGTAGAGGTTGAAGGTCCCTTAGTTTCAGTACACTAAATATTTCATGTCACTCCCTCCTGGCCTGTAAAGTTTCTGCTGAGAAGTCTGCTGATAGCCTGATGGGGTTTCCCCTATAAGTTATCTTTTTTTTCTCTCTGACTGCTTTCAATGCCCTCTCCGTATCCTTAATCTTTGTCATTTTAGTTATTCTATGTCTTGGTATTGTCTTCCTGGAGTTCCTTTTTTAAAGGGTTCTCTGAGCTTCCAGGACCTGGGTATCTATTTCCTTCTCCAGATTGGGAACTTTTCGGCAATTATTTCTTCAGAGACTTTCTACCCCTTTGTTTCTCTCTTCTTCTGGTATCCCTACTATGCAAATATTGTTTCATTTGGTCATACAGCTCTCTTATCCTTCCTTCATTCCTAGAAATTCTTTTTTCTCTCTGTTCCTCCACTTCGTTGTGCTCCTGTTCTCTAATTTCCATCTCACTGATTATCTCCTTTACTTGTAGCAATCTATTCTTCATTCCCTCCATTGCATATTTCATTTCAGTTACTGTGTTCTTCAGGTCTGATGGCTCTTTTTCAACTCTTCTCTTTGTTGAAGTCCTCCCTGAGATCTTTTCTGCAGATCAGTAAGCATATTTATGACTGTCTGAAATCTTTGACAAAGAAGATTGGCGATCTACATTTCATTTAGCCCTCTTTCTGATGTCTAATCCTTTAGTTTTGTTTGGAACATATTCCTCTGCCTTCTCATTTTGTCAGAGTTTCTGCATTTCTTCCATTGTGTTCAGCTATGCTTCCTGGTCTAGAGAGTAATGTTTTTATGAAGTAGGCGTCTTGTGGCGCCCAGAAGCTCAAGATTCTTTACTCTCCAGTGCTGGGTCTCTTCTGCAGTGGAGCCCCAGTTGCTGCTGGTGGGCTGTGTGCGGGCCACCTTTCTGCTTGTCTTCTGTCAGTGGTCTATCGCATTCTACCACAGATGGCAGCTCACCTCAGCAGGCCCTTTGTGAGCTGAGCAGCAGGGCTTCTCCTGGGATTGCTGTGGGCAGGGCCACCCTTTGCCTGCCCTGCAGCAATAGAGGTGCTGCTGGGCTAACTGGGTGGGCTCTGGGGCACGTGCACACTGGGCTGGGCTGTCCACCAAGATGAAGGAGCACTTGGAGCTGGTTCCCATAGGCACCTCCCCAGTTAGGCTGAATTAGGACCAACAAAGCTGGGAAAGACTCCCTCTGCCTGCCATGCAGCAAAGTTTCCCTTCACCTGCCAGACAGCAAAGCCTGACACTGCTGGGCTGGTGGATATGCAGAGAAGCTCTTTAATGCTGAGCTACCAGTGAAGCAGATAGAGCATGTGAGGCTCCTGAGAGTGCCCAACCTGTTGGGCCAAGGGAGGCTGGGGAAGTGTCGTCCACCTGCCCTATCTTCCGCAGGGAGAGCTCTGTCCAGCCCTCCCCTTTCTGGCACCCTTCCCACTCCTGTTAAATCTTTCAAACTGCCACCTCTGTTTTGGGTTTCAGTAGGACCATCAGAGCATGCCTGTCCTCCACAAGCAGCAGGAGTATCAGTCTCCCTGAGTGCTCCAACTCTCCGTGGTGTCCAGCCCTGTTAATCACCAAAGCCCAAGGCAATGTGGACTCATGTTCCCAGAGCAGGTCTCCAGAGCCAGGTATGCAATGTTCCTGAGCAATTATCCCCTTCCCCGCTCCATTCTTCTTCCTCCCACTTGTAGGCTGAGATAGGGAAAGGGCTTGGGTTCCGATCAACCATGGCTCTGCCACTTTACCCTTCTCTGTGTGGTCTTCTCTTCTCCACCAGGTATAGGTGGTCTATCCTGCAGTCTTCAGGTTGTTTTCTAGGATAGTTATATCTACTGTAGTTGCTTCCTTTGTGTTTGTGTGGGAGGAGGTTTCCACCTCACCTTCCTACTCTGCCATCTTTTTCACCAACGTCCCTGCATGGCCCTTGTTAATTGGGTAAATATCTTCATCTCCACTTTCACTTTATACCTCTAACTCTCACTGGCTTCATCCCTGTTCCTTAAAGACATCAAGCCCTTCCTTTGCTGCATTAGGATTCTTTGCTTGCTAATGACAATTTCCAGCTCATGTTAACTTAGGCCAGAAAGGCAACTGATAAGACAACCAAGTAGCTTACACAATAGACAAGAAGGTAAAGAAACAGGGCAGGTCCAAACAATTAAGTAGGAAAACTCAACCATATCAATGCACACTACTGAAGGGGGTCAATATCATTAGGATGAATTCATTCTAACCAGTGCTTGTTTTTAATGTTTTTCTTTCCAAGATTCACAATTCAAAATACTGGAATAGAGAATCTGGCTGATCCAGCTGGGGTCATATGCCTGACCTTTTACGTTTTACAAAAGGATCCTGAATAGGAATGTCTAAATTTAGACTGTGCATGGTAGAGGAGATGTAATTTCACAAAAAGAAATCAGGATATTATTTAGTAGGAAAAGAACACATATATAGGACAACCCTCAATCTTATATACCACCAATAAAATGTCCTCTAATTTCCTAATGGGCTTTGTGAATGCTATGGCTCTGCTTTGACTGTAATTTTCCTTGGTCCCTTTTCCTTCAAGCCTTATTAAAATATCACTTTTTAATGAATATTCCCTGATCATCCTCTCTAAAGTAGCCCTCCCTTGCCACCCACTACCCCTTCCACCAATTACTGGTGCATCATCTTGTTTAATTCCTTTATGACATTTCTTTTAGATTAATTTTCTCATGTTTATTAACTATTCCCCCAAGTAGGTTATAGGTTCCATGAAGACTGGGACTATTTGCATTTGATCACCAAAAATGAACAAGAGATAGTAATATGGTACGTAAAATGATCTTTTGAAAATGCAAATCAAATGATGTTACTCCTTAGTTTAATATCCTTCAATGCTTCCAAGTACATTCAGACTAGAATGCAAGTATCTGCCATGACGTGGCCCATGTCTGCCTCACTAACTCCGGCCTTTCGATAATTCCGAGAATATGCCAAGCTCCTTCCCAATTTAGGATCCATGCCTTGACAATTACTCCACAGGCTCTACACAAGAATTGCTCCTTCTTTCATCAAATCCCAGCAAAAATAACACTTCCTAAGAGAAGCATTTCTACCATACTATCTGAAATATTTTTTCTTCTAAATTATTCTTTATCACAGGACTCTGTTTCTTTCTCTTATAGTATTTCCCAATCTGTAATTATTTCATTTACAAGCTTACTTGTTCATCGTCTGTCTCCCCAACTATATAGTCTTGCTCCACGAGGACAGAGTATATCTGTATTATCTCTCCAAAGCCTAACACAGAGCATGGCACCAAGCCAGTACTCAAGCATCTGTTAGAGGAATGAAGGAGAAAAGGAAAAATTGGTGTTTCCTATGAGAAATTTTCTTTAGAAGAATATTTAGCCAGAACATTCACGGTAAGGTATTTCCACAGCTATAATTCTCTAGCCTTCCTTCCAAAACCAGTGGACTATAAAACAACTATTTTTACTTTGTCATAGGCAATTTACTTAGCTAGCTAAAGAAAATAGAACCTTGAAGGTTCTTAAGAGAAATATGAAGTGCTATAGTAGGGCAGGACACTTAAAAATAGTTTTAGGGGTAACATCAAGCCTAGGCATACATGTACTTCCCTAAGTATGGTTGGGAATTAGCAAAACACTGAACATGATTCGTGATCAAAGAGCAACTGGCACTGAAATCCACACTTGAACCTTCCCCTCAATTCAATTTTAAAGCATTTAACATAACATATTTCTACCCCCATTATGTGCCAAGTGAGGGTTTAGTTCTCAGTCTCCCCTTTTACTTTACCACCATATATCGCAGAAAATCCAGTATAATTTCAGCAAATATAAATCGTACTTACCAAGTGCTCTTGCTACTGCCAGGAAAGGAATCTGGTCAATGACTGTGCTCCTTCTAACGGGTCCATTGTGAGTGAGCCGAGGTCGCTTCCAAACGACACGATTCACCCCAGACTTGTTCATCACACTAAAAAACAGAGCTCACATAAATATTCTAAATGATTAAAATTAACAAATAAGGTAGTTCCGTGTGTGAAATAACAAATAAAATCAGATTATAGTATCACAAAATACTGACATATCTGTTTCAGAATCAAAGCTGCATAAACAAAAGTTCCTGTTCAGAGAGGAAAGACAAAATAGGATAGATAAAGATAAGGAGAATTTGGAGATTACTTAGGTAAGCCAGACAGAACAGAACGGAAGTAACGGAAAGAAAAATGAGTAGATAAAATGTCAAAGAAAAAATCAAGACAACTTAATAACTAAAAAAAATTGAGGAGAAGAATGTTCTAAATGCACAGGGATTAAATAGTCATAAAAGAAACTGAAAAGGAAGGGTTATATAGTTTTTGAGGGATGTGAGAGAACTTCAGTTTTGGTATTTTTTATTTGAGGAATTAATAGGAAATAACTCAATAGAAATATCTAGGTATTTAGATAAATCTGTACTTAGAAGTGTGAAACTAGACTTTGGAAATAGATCAGCTGTTAAGACTAGATGTAGATGTAGAAAACCCTACTAGAAATTTAGCATGACAGCAACAGAAATCAGTAATTAGTACAGAGAGGAGTTAGGACAGTCCAGGATACCTAAAACATGGAAATATAGTCAAATCTCTGAGCAAAAAAAGTAATGACCAAAACACAATAAAGATGGTCTCTAAACCTGTAACAGGCATGGCTGAAACAGGAAAATGACTCTTGAATCAACTTAATCATAATTAGCCTGAATTTTTAAAAAAATCAAAAGAAGAAAAATGTTCCTCTGGAAGGCTAGAAAAACTGGGGGAAAGAGTGGCAAAGAGCTTTTCCAAGAAACAATATTAGCCTACCTGATATTAGGACCACCTGACAGACACATGCATAAGACAGAAGATAGGTGACTCGAAGATAGGTGATGCTAAAATAATCTAATTAAGTCTTCTCACTCAGGTCCCATGTGTACCTAGAAACCCTTTGATTATAATCTGAAATTTCAGCTCATGTAGAGCAGGCCAGCTGACAATAATATTGGGTCTTCTGGTCAGTTATTTTTATCATTATTAATGAATACAATGACATCCTGATGTATACTTGAGTCTCTTATTAGTTTACTATGTTGACTTTAACAGCATGACTCTATCCCCTAAAACTTTATAAACTCTGAAACTAATACTGGTTTCAAGATATGGAGAACTGAAGACAGGACAAGTAATGTTGAGTCTCTCCCAAAGGAATATCACTATGAGATGTCATACACCTCAGCAGCAGCCAGCCAATTTACCTCCATCTATGGTTTTTCTATCTCTGTTCTAACTTCAAAGGAATGAAGATACTAGAGAGAGAAGAGATAACGAACTGAATAAAACTCCTAAGAGAAGTAAAATAAAGGCATAAACCTTGTAAATGAAAAAAGACTAATATTTCTCTGAGCCAAGAAAAACATGAATATGGCAGAAGGAAAAGAGCCCGAATTTTCTTTCTAAAGTAGAAAGCAAGCTCATCTGATGAGGGCAGTTCTACCTCAGGAAACTTCCTGCAATGAGGGAAATGTACACTTTGCACTGTCCAATACAATAGCCACGGGCCATGGGTGGCTGCTGAGCACTGTAAATGTGCATAGTGCGAAGGAAGAATTGAATTCTTTCTTTCCCTCTTTTTTTATTTTGGTATCATTAATCTACAATTACATGTGCAACATTATGGTTACTAACCTCCCCACTTCACCAACTTCCCCCCCACCAACCCCATTACAGTCACTGTCCATCAGCGTAGTGAGATGCTATAGAATCACTACTTGTCTTCTCTGAGTTGTACAGCCCTCCCTGTGCCCCCGCTACATTGCCTGCTAATCGTAATGCCCCTTTTCCCCCCTTATCCCTCCCTTCCAACCCATATACCCCAGTCCCTTTCCCTTTGGTAACTATTAGTCCGTTCTTGGGTTCTGTAACTCTGCTGCTGTTTTCTTCCATCAGTTTTTTTGTTTGCTCTTATACTCCACAGATGAGTGAAATCATTTGATATTTGTCTTTTTCCGCCTGGCTTATTTCACTGATCATATTACCCTCTAGCTCCATCCATGTTATGGCAAATGGTAGGATTTGTTTTCTTCTTATGGCTGAATAATATTCCATTCTGTATATGTAACACCTCTTCTTTATCCATTCATCTACTGATGGACACGTAGGTTGCTTCCATTTCTTGGCTATTGTAAATAGTGCTGCGGTAAACATAGGGGTGCATATGACTTTTTCAAACTGGGCTGCTGAATTGTTAGGGTAAATTCCTAGGAGTGGGATTCCTGGGTCAAATGTTATTTCTATTTTGAGTTTTATGAGGAACCTTCATACTGCTTTCCACAATGTCTGAACTAATTTGCATTCCTACCAGCAGCGTAGGAGGGTTCCCCGTTCTTCACATCCTCGCCAACATTTGTTGTTGTTTGTGTTTTCGATGTTGTCCATCCTTACTGGTGTGAGGTGATACCTCACTGTGGTTTTAATTTGCATTTCTCTGATGATTAGCGAGGTGGAGCATCTTTTCATGTGCCTGTTGGCCATCTGAATTTCTTCTTTGGAGAAGTGTGTATTCAGATCCTCCAACCATTTTTTAATTGGATTATTTGCTTTTTGTTTGTTGAGGTGCGTGAGTTCTTTATATATTTTGGATGTCAACCCTCTATCAGATATGTCATTTATGAATATATTCTCCCATACTGTAGGATGTCTTTTTGTTCTACTGATGGTGTCCTTTGCTGTACAGAAGCTTTTCAGCTTGATATAGTCCCACTTGTTCATCTTTGCTTTTGTTTCCCTTGCCTGGGGAGATATGTTAATGAAGAAGTTGTTCATGTTATGTTTAAGAGATTTTTGCCTGTGTTATTTTCTAAGAGTTTTATGGTTTAATGACTTACATTCAGGTCTTTGATCCATTTTGAGTTGGTTTTTGTGTATGGGGTTAGACAGTAATCCACTTTCATTCTCTTACATGTAGCTGTCCAGTTTGCCAACACCAGCTATTCAAGAGGCTGTCATTTCCACATTGTATATCGAAGGCTCCTTTATTATATATTAACTGACCATATATGTTTGGGTTAATGTCTGGACTCTCTAATCTGTTCCACTGGTCTGTGGGTCTGTTCTTGTGCCAGTACGAGACTGTCTTGATTACTGTGGCTTTGTAGTAGAGCTTGAAGTCTGGGAGCGTAATTCCCCCTGCTTTATTGTTCCTTCTCAGAATTGCTTTGGCTATTTAGAGTTTTTGTGGTTCCATATGAATTTTAGAACTATTTGTTCCAGTTCACTGAAGAATGCTGTTGGTATTTTGATAGGGATTGCATTGAATCTGTAGATTGTTTTAGGTAGTATAGCCATTTTGACAATATTTATTCTTCCTAGCCAAGAGCATGGGATGAATTTCAATTTGTTACTGTCCTCTTTAATTTCTGTTAGGAGTGTCTTGTAGTTTTCAGAGTATAGGTCTTTCACTTCCTTTGTTAGGTTTATTCCTAGGTATTTTATTCTTTTTGATGCAATTGTGAATGGAATTGTTTTCCTGATTTCTCTTTTTGTTAGCTCATTGTTAGTGTATAGGAAAGCAACAGATTTCTGTGTGTTAATTTTGTATCTTGCAACTTTGCTGAATTCAGATATTAGTTCTAGTAGTTTTGGAGTGGAGTCTTTAGGGTTTTTTATGTACAATATCATGTCATCTGCAAACAGTGGCAATTTGACTACTTTACCAATCTGGATGCCTTGTATTTCTTTGTTTGGTCTGATTGTCGAGGCTAGGACCTCCAGTACTATGTTGAATAACAGTGGAGAGAGTGGGCATCCCTGTCTTGTTCCAGATCTTAGAAGAAAAGCTTTCAGCTTCTTGCTGTTAAGTATGATGTTGGCTGTGGGTTTGTCATATATGGCCTTTATGATGTTCAGGTACTTGCCGTCTATACCCATTTTGTTGAGAGTTTTACTCATGAATGGATGCTGAATTTTGTCAAATGCTTTTTCAGCATCTATGGAGATGATCACGTGGTTTTTGTTCTTGTTTTTGTTGATGTGGTGGATGATGTTGATGGATTTTCAAATGTTGTACCATCCTTGCATCCCTGGGATGAATCCCACTTGATCATGCTGTATGATTCTCTTGATGTATTTTTCAATTCGGTTTGTTAATATTTTTGCATCTACATTCATCAGGGATATTGGTCTGTAATTTTCTTTTTTGGTGAAGTCTTTGCCAGGTTTTGGTATTAGAGTGATGCTGGCTTCATAGAATAAGTTTGGAAGTATTCCCTCCTCTTCTATTTTTTGGAAAACTTTAAGGAGAATGGGTGTTATTTCTTCTTTATATGTCTGGTAGAATTCAGAGGTCAATCCATCAGGTCCGCGGGTTTGGTTCTTGGGTAGTTTTTTGAATACCGATTCAATTTCGTCACTGGTGATTGGTCTGTTTAGTTTTTCTGTTTCTTGCTTGGTCAGTCTTGGAAGGTTGTATTTTTCTAAGAAGTCGTCCATTTCTTCTATGTTTTCCAGCTTGTTAGCATATAGATCCTCATAATATTCTCTTATAATTCTTTGTATTTCTGTGGGGTCCATCGTGATTTTTCCTTTCTCATTTCTGATTCTGTTTGTGTGTGTAGATTCTTTTTCTCTTAATAAGTCTGGCTAGGGGTTTATCTATTTTGTTTAGTTTTTCAAAGAACCAGCTGTTGGTTTTATTGATTTTTTTCTATTGTTTTATTCTTCTCAATTTTATTTATTTCTTCTCTGATCTTTATTATGTCCCTCCTTCTGGTGACTTTGGGCCTCACTTGTTCTTCTTTTTCCAATTTCAGTAATTGTGTCTTTAAACTATTCATTTGGAAATGTTCTTCCTTCTTTAAATAGGCCTGGATTGTAATATACTTTCCTCTTAGAACTGCCTTTGCCGCGTCCCACAGAAGTTGTGGCTTTGTGTTGTTGTTGTCATTAGTCTCCATATATTCTTTGATTTGTGTTTTGATTTGGTCGTTAACCCATTGATTAATTAGGAGAGTGTTGTTAAGTCTCCATGTATTTGTGAGCCTTTTTGATTTCTTTCTAAAATTTATTTCTAGTTTTATACCTTTGTGATCTGAGAAGTTGGTTGGTAGGATTTCAATATATTTGAATTTACTGAGGTTCTTTTTGCGGCCTAGTATGTGGTCTATTCTGGAAAATGTTCCATGTGCACTTGAGAAGAATGTGTATCCTGTTGCTTTTGGGTGTAGGTTCTGTAGATGTCTGTTAGGTCCATCTGTTCTAGTGTGTTGTTCAGTGCCTCTGTGTCCTTACGTATTTTCTTTCTGGATGATCTGTTGTTTGGAGTGAGTGGTGTGTTGAAGTCTCCTAAAATGAATGGATTGCATTGTAGTTCCTCCTTTAATTCTGTTAGTATTTGTTTCACATATGTCAGCGCTCCTGTGTTGGGTGCATATATATTTATAATGGTTATACCCTCTTGTTAGACAGACCCCTTTATCATTATGTAATGTCCTTCTTTATCTCTTGCTACTTTCTTCGTTTTGAAGTCTATTTTGTCTGATACAAGTACTGCAACACCTGCTTTTTTCTCCTTGTTGTTTGCATGGAATATCTTTTTCCATCCCTTCACTTTAAGTCTCTGTACATGTTTGGGTTCGAGGTGAGTCTCTTGTAAACAGCGTACAGATGGGTCTCGCTTTTTTATCCATTTTCTTCCTCTATGTCTTTTGATTGGTGCATTCCGTCCATTTACATTTAGGGTGATTATCGATAGATATGTACTTATTGCCATTGCCTGCTTTAGATTCGTGTTTACCAAAGGTTCAAGGGTAGCTTCTTTACTATCTAACAGTCTAACTTAACTCTCTTGTAAAGCTATTATAAACACAGTCTGATGATTCTTTATTTCTCTTCCTCCTTATTCTTCCACCTCCATTCTTTATATACTAGGTTTTTATTCTGTACTCTTTTACATTTCCTTTGACTGTTTTTGTGGGTAGTTGATTTTACTTTTTGCCTTTAGTTAGTATTTGGATGGTCTGCTTTCTTTGCTATGATTTTATTTTCTCTGGTGACATCTTTTTAGCCTTAGGAGTGCTTCCATCCAGAGCAGTCCCTTTAAGATATCCTGTAGAGGTGGTTTGTGGGAGGCAAATTTCCTCAGCTTTCGCTTGGCTGGGAATTATTTAATCCCTCACTCAAATTTAAACGATAATCGTGCTAGATACATTATTCTTGGTTCAAGGCCCTTCTGTTTCATTACGTTAAATATATCATGCCATTCTCTTCTGGCCTGTAAGGTTTCTGTTGAGACGTCTGATGTTAGCCTGATGGGTTTTTCTTGTAGGTGATCTTTTTTCTCTCTCTGGCTGCCTTTAATACCCTGTCATTGTTTTTGATATTTGCCATTTTAATTATTATATGTCTTGGTATTGTCCTCCTTGGGTCCCTTGTGTTAGGAGATCTGTGGGCTTCCATGGTCTGAGAAACTATTTCCTTCCCCAGCTTGGGGAAGTTTTCAGCAATTATTTTTCAAAGACACTTTCTATCCCTTTTTCTCTCTTCTTCTTCTGGTACTCCTATAATGTGAATATTGTTCCATTGAGATTGGTCACACAGTTCTCTTAATACTCTTTCATTCCTAGAGATCCTTTTATCTCTGTCTGCCTCAGCTTCTCTGTACTCTGTTCTCTGATTTCTGTTCCATTAACAGTCTCTTGCACCTCGTCTGCTCTTAAGCCCGTCAATCACTTTTCTCATTTCTGTATTGTCTCTCCTGACTTCCTCCCTTAGCTCTTGCATATTTCTCTGTAGATCCATCAGCATGGTTATGACTTTTATTTTGCATTCTTTTTCAGGAAGTTTGTGTAAGTCTATCACATCAGGCCCTCTCTCTGGGGTTGTCTGGGTGATCCTTGTCTGGATCAAATTCCTCTGTCTTTTCATGGTGATAGAAGTGGTCGCTGGTAAGTCCCACAGTGTCAGCTGATAGAACAAATTCCCTTCCTGGTTGTTGTTCTCCTGGCCCTTCTCTGGAGCCTGAACTGTTTATCCGCATACCAGGAGGTAGTCTCTGAAATAATCCCAAGCTGCCTGTGTGTGAGGCCATCCTCAACCTAGCCTATAGCACTGTGGGGACTTGTAGTTTCGCTGGGTGCGTTCTGCTCCCCGTGGTGCCTTCCAGACCTTGCTCTGGGTTCTGCGGCCCCTCCCGGTTAGCTGCTCACTCGCCTGGAGGAGATTCTGTGTGGTTGCTGTGGGTGGAGTCGCTCTCCCACTGTTCCGCAGCTGTGGCAGATCCGCTATACCCTTTGCAGCGCAGGCCATGGGTGAACAAATGGCAGGCCGCTTATCGCTCTGGGGGTCTTCGCCAGGGCTGCTTTACCTGGCAGCCAGTTAGCGGGCCCAAAATTCCTCAAGATTCCCAGCCTGCTGGGCTGAGTACGCTGGGACAATTTTGTTCTGCTGTTGGGTCCTTGTCTCTTTAAGACTTTTAAAAAATCGCCCTCTTTTCTTTTGTCCCTGGGGAGCCAGCTGTGTGGACCCGCTCGCAGTCTCCGTCTCAGATCCTGCCTTTCTGTTTTTCTAATCTCCAATACACCATGTGATGTGTGTCTGTGCTCCCAGTGCAGATCACCAGGGCTGGTTATTTGTCAGGCCTGTGCTTCCACTCCCTCCCCACTCTGATTCTTTTCCTCCAGCTGGTGTGCTGGGGTGGGGGAGTGCTCGGGTCCCACCGGGTAGCAGCTTTGTATCTTACCTGCTTTGTGAGGTGGTGAGTTCTCGCAGATGCAGCTGTAGCCTGGCTGTTGTACTGTATCTTCTGGTCTCTCTTTTAGGAATAGTTGTATTCGTTGTATTTTCACAAATATATATGGTTTTGGGAGGAGATTTCTGCTGCCCTGGTCACTCTGCCATCTTCCCAGAAGCTGAGTTCTTTATTTTATTTAATTTTAGTTAAATAATATTTAAATTCAAACAGCCATATTTGGCTAGTGGCTACAATACTGGACAGCATAGGGGAGTCATGAAGCAAGTACAGAATGACCAAACATTGTCCATATGAACATAGAGAAGAAATTAAAGAAAGCTGCTCATTTACTATCCTTTTGGAGAACCAGTTTAATTTGCAATTCTGAAAGCAACATTGTTCTAGGTCATAGCAAGAGTTAGAACATTAAAGGCAGTCATTTTGTTATTTTTATGCTTTCTCCAATGCTGACCCTCAAAAAGCAAACAAAAGAGTAAACACTAAATCTACCATTCACAAGAATCTATGAAACTTAAGTTACAGAAGAGATACCAACATTCCGCCTCCTACCACCACAGGCCCTATTGTCCTTTCCTAAACTTATTTCCCAAAAAGTAAGGCTTAATACTTAGGTAATTACAGTAGCCACCCAAACTGCTTCCAATATAACTCTACCAAGAGCTCTCTTGATACTTAATATTCAAAGATATTATGGTCTCTGTGTTTCTGAGGAACAAAAGACAATGGTACTGGCTAAAACAACAAGTTTTAAATCCAACATCAAAAAATCAAAGCAATGTTATAAAAGATGCTGCTTTATTACACTCTCTGCTATTGTCCTGTACGCCTGAAAGGCATACACAAAGGAACAGCCTGATAATGCAGAGAGCTGACTGAGCAGCAACAGAAGGCTAGAAAAACAGAGC
Source organism: Smutsia gigantea (assembly GCA_032199065.1). Lineage (NCBI taxonomy): Eukaryota > Metazoa > Chordata > Mammalia > Pholidota > Manidae > Smutsia > Smutsia gigantea. The sequence continues at coordinate 22,643 of JAVSCE010018447.1, read as the reverse complement.
ACTGGCCAGTTGCCTAGGGTGAGACAGAAGAAGGAAATAACTTGTAATAAAACAGCTCAATTTGGGCAAAAGGACACCTGCTCCCAAATGGCAAAGAGCATCTGTCTAACTATTCAGATGGTATTTTAAGTGATGAGACAAAAAACAAACTCTAAAAAATGTTATTAACAAATATAATTTTTAAATTCATAAAAATATTTTTATATATTAATGAGAAAAGATCAATATTAAAATTAAGTCTCAATAAAAAAAAAGTATGGCACTAGAACATGAACATACAGTACAAAAAAAATAAAGCCCAGAAAAGGACTCAAATATTACAGGAATTGTTTGTAACTGCAAAGTCCACTTTGTATGACTACCAGCAGTAAGCAGTAGTCTCAGATACACTCATTTCATCAGACTGCAGCATGAAACCAGGCTCATAACTTCGTAGGATTCAGGACTGAAAACACAGTATACTAGCCCAGCAGCTTTAGTCATGTGGTCTTCAGCAGTTTACAGAAATACAGGAGCCATTTTCCAGCCCTCCAACTGAGCTTCATATGCCACAGGAATCAGTTTTGTAATAGCCCATGACTTCCTGGTCCGTGCACAAGTCAAACTGCATGTAATAACAGGCAGCTAGGCTCTGTGCTTCCTAACAGAAATTTACAGTTCCTTCAAAATCTTTCCTACTCAAAAGTTCCATTCAAAGGTCATTCTGCAATAAGCAATGTTACCTTATAACATAGCTGACATTCTGTATTTATTGGTGAACTCAAGATCATCTTCCCACTGAAGAAGGATTTTATGCCTGGTAAACATTCTAATCAGAAGGAAATAATGTATAATTGTTTCAAGTGGCTACTAGTGCCATCAAGGAAAAAATACTAATTTGTATCTCTACTATATAGCTTAGATTTTAAAGTTTCAAAGATACTGAAGATTAAAATGTAAAAGATGAAACCATACAAGTACTAGAAAAATGCTTCTCCAAATACACTTCAGAGCTTTTCAGGGGGTCTATGAGGTCAAAATTATTTTCATAATAATACTATGACCATATGGATACAGTAGAGTTTTTAACAGACTGACAAGACTTGGTATTACACTATATAATAAAATGTGGCAATATTTGGATGATCTGCATAACTCAGTTAACCTCTTACAAATAACCAATGAATACGTTACAAAAGGACACATGGGGGCTATACTATATGATTCCAACTATATGACATTCTAGAAAAAGCAAAACTATGGAGACAAAAGACCAGTGGTTACCAGGAGTAAGGGGGAGGAAGGGATAAACAGGCAGAATACAGAGGTTTTTTAGGACAGTTAAACTATTCTGTATGATACTATAATGATGGATACATGCCATACATTTGTCAAAACCCTAGAATGTACACCACCAACAGCAACCCCAGTGTAAACTGTGGACTTTCAGAGTAACGACGTGTCAAATAGGGTCAGTGAAGGCAACAAATGTACTGTTCTAGTGCAAGATGTTGATTCTGGTAAAGGGTGTGCATGTAGGAGGAAGCAGGGAATATATAGGAATTCTCTGCACTTTCTGCTCGGTTTTGCTAGAACTTAAAAATGGTCTAAAAAAATGAATGAAGCTTATTAATTTAAAAAATCATGCATGGATAAAAAAATAATTTAACCAATGGCTCTTAATGTAAGAGTATGAAAAAGACATTGATATGGTTTTAGATACCAAACTCTTATTAACCTTTAAGAAACTACCTCTTCTTGTGTTTTGCAATAGTATCAAAGAAGAGTACCCCCAAAACATGGAAAACCTATTAAAATACTCTTCCCTTTTTCAACTATATATCTATGTAAGACCATATTTTATTTCAGGTATTGGAACCAAGGTAACATACCACAACAGTTTGAGTGTAGAAGCTAACACAAGAATCTAGCTGTCACCTATTAAGCCAAACATTAAAGATACTTCCAAAAACGTGTAACAATGAGAGGTTACTAAAGGTTTGTTTTGGAAAATAGCTATTTTTTCATTAAAAACATTATTTATGTTAACACTTAATGAGTTTATTATTGTTCTTTTTCAATAAATTAACAAATATTTGAAAATGTCTCCATTTTAGTTTCTAATATGGTAAAATCAATATATATAGCCCACATAAAGCGAAACTCTTTGAGGTCCTCATTTTTTAAGAGTATAAAGCGTTCCCAAGGCCAAAAATATTCATAACTGCTGTACTAGAAGAAAGCATAAAAGAATTCTTAATAACCTCAGAGTGCGAGAACTGTGTGTAATGCACAAAAACCTAAAGCTGTAACAGAAGAGATTGATAAGTTTAACTACATTAAAATAAACTTCCATGTGGAAACAAATATTCCAGGAGAATAATAAAAAGACAAACTGTGAAAACAGCATCGGAGACTCAAATTACTTACATTAATTAAAAAAGACTAATTTCTCTACAGTGTAAGTGGCTCCTACACATTAATATGAAAAAGGCTAATAACCTTCCCCCAAATGAACAGTGAATACAAACAAAAATACACAGAAAAGGAAATATAAATGGCTCTTAAACAAAAAGATACTCAACCTTTCTCGTAACATAAATTCAAATCAAACATCACCAAGATGCCCTTTTTTAAAATCTAAAATCAGGTATGACAAAAAGTTCTATCCACATATGCTGTTGATAGAAGTGTAAACTGGTACAACCTCCATGGAGACATGGTTATCAACAGCCAAAAACCTACTCCTTTTTGGCCCACTAATCACACTTCTAAGAAATGATCCTAAAAATACATTCACACTGTACAAAAACATGCATGAGTAGGATTTTTCTTTTTGTTGTTGTGAGTGTAATAAAAAAATTTGAAATAAATATCCTTCAACAGGAGGACTTGTTAAATAAATGATGGTATATTCATACATGATAGAGCTTCATATCTGCTAGCATATCAATCTCTATTAAGGGATACACAGTAATACTGGCTTCTTGTAGGTGGACAGGAACCGGGTAGACAGTAGGACAGTAGTAGCTGAGAGACCCATAGTACATCATTTTGTGCTACCTGAATTTTAACCAAGTGAATCCTTCTAAGAAAAAAAATGTGACTGTATATAAATCAACATTCAGAAAACTGTTAACATTTGGTGTATTTCTATCCTATTCCTACTTCTCTGCATAGTTGCGATGACACTACATTTTATATCCTACTTATTTTGTGACCAATAAGCATTCTCCTGTTATTAAACATTTCCCCATATACATGAGTGTTCATTACACTACTCTCTGTACCTTTACTTATGTTTAAAAATTGCCAAAACACTGTGATTTTTCAAAATTTACCTTTAAATATTATTTTTAATGGCTACATCATATTCAGTGTTATTAATATGTATTATAATATATTTAACCATCCTCCAGCTGTTGGGCCTTCAAGTTATTTTCAGCCTTTATCCATCATTAAACATTGCTATTCTGATATTTTTGCTCACATTTCAGATTTCTTCTTTAGAGTAGATTCCTGAAATTACTGAGTCTATAAGCATTTAAAGCTAGTGGTACGTAGTATATGCCTATATTAGTTGTACCAATTTATAATTCTACCAACAAAATACTCATTTCAACAAAAATACTAATATCTTCATTTTTTTTAATCTTTGCTACTCCAATAGCAGAAAAGTTTCATTTCAATGTTAAACATTTTTTTCAAATGTTTACTATTATTCTCCAGTTTTGTTGTTTAAATTTCCTCTCCTTTATCTACCTATGAGGGAATGACAGCATTTTACAGCGTTTTAGTGTTTTTCTTACTGATTTTTTAAACTCTACAGTTTAAGGATGTTAACTTTCGCCCAGTTTATTATTTCTCTGAAAAAGATAATTTTTACTTAATAAAAGCAAGAAAAAGGGAAGTAATAATATCACGCTAAGGCCTTAGAATAATTATTTAGAAAACACTGTATTCTATTTAACTTGCCTCAGACCCTCAGTTTTTTAAAATTAGTATTGGGATAATTCTTATTTTTCACATGTAATTCATGCTTCTAACTTTTAAAATAATCTTACATTTTGTATTTTAGTTTATACCATAAAAATACTGTATCACAAAAATATTATGAAGTCAATTTCAATTCAGTTTAAAAATTATCTACACATTAAGACTGTACAAATTATACACACATTAAGACAAGTTCAAATAGAGAAAAGAAAAAATAGCAAAGGTTTGTAGCAAATATGACAGAAAAAAAAAAAAGCTGAAGGTTAATTCTCATGAAATTCTATTCCCAAAGGCAGATTGAAACTATTCTGCTCTGGAACTCTTAAGGAATGCTCTGTTTAGATTCGCAAGATCATGCTGATTAATACTTATGTAAAAAGTTTTCAATAAATCCTTGAAGGTGTTGTTACTTGAGTACCACTAAAATATTTCCCTTTGGAGCCATCATCAGTAATAAAAGTCAATTCAACATAATGAGATAAATATGAATGCACCTGGGTACTTTATCAGACAAATGAAAACCTGTAATACTGAGAGAGTAACTTCATTAAAAGGGGGAAGTAGGTCAGTATGTTTAGTAAAGCAAGAAAGGACTAAATAGAACCAAGAGAGGAAAGACAACACAGCACAATGATTACCTCCCACCAAGTCCTTCGATTCGTTCTCTTTCCTTAGGAAGTTCTGGCTTATGGTCCTGTGTCACTTCCACAGCTCTGACAAAATCATCCTTCGGGTCATCCTGAATTCCAAGAACCACCCCTGAGTCACCCACGTGAGCTACATACATCTTCATGCCCCGTATGATGACCACACTGGCAGTTGTTCCTGATGTGCTGGGAAGACCTGTCATAGTCTTTGGCCATTCTGCTGTAATTAAGAAATACAATATTTTACTCTTCCAGGTGTAAACATTAACACTGTATCAGAATTAAAAAAGCAACATATTGTGAATTAGCATAGGAAAAAATTAAAAATATATATTTTGAAACCAATTCAAGAACAACCTATATTAATCCCTTCATCAATATGTTAATATATTAATTTATAAGTAATGCAATTATATTACAACCATCAAACCAATCCCAGGAGAAAAATATTACAGGATAGACTTACTAGTTCTATGTATTAGTTCTAACCACATTTAGTGGCAAGGATGGGTTAAGAGGTTTGGTATCACATAGCCAGTAGCTTAGCATCGGTTTATTAATCTTTCTTTGAAAAGATTGTCTTGATTTGTTTTTGAAATAACTATTTTGGATATTAATAACCTAATAAATAACATTTATCAAGTACTCATACTATATATCAGGTTCTGAGCTAAGAGCTTTACATGACTTATATCAAATAATACTTGGAACAAACCAATTAGATAGGTAAATTATTCCCATTATTTTTATTTTGGAGATGAGGAAATCAATACTTTGGTTAAGAAACTTGTTCAAGATGACTCAAACATGAAGTGGCATAGACCCCAAATACTAATAAAATTCACTGTCATTAAAAATTCTGGAATATGAGATTTAAGATGGTGGCGAGAGGTGACATGGAGAACTCCTCCCAAAACCACAAATAGTACAAAAAAATAGTTAATCAATACAACTAACCCTAAAACAGCAACAAGAAAGAAGGCTGAACCAGACTGCATACAGACCTCACAAACAGAGCAGACCTCAGGAAACGGTAACATACGAAAGCCTTAATCTGGAGGGATGCAAGCCCTTCCCCCACACCAGCTCACCGGTGGGGGAGAAAGAGAAATGGAGTAGGGGAGGGGGTGGAAGCCTGGGACTGCTGAACCCCTAGCCCCGGAGATCGGCTTTGTGAGCAGAAATCTATAGTGCGTGGTGCTCTGGACGTTGGGGAGTTCGGACTGGTGGAGGACCTGGGAGACTGACACTCCGGCCGTTGGTAGAGGACAGGATCCACACCCGGCTGCTCTGTGTCAGAGGAAGGGAGGGTGGTCTCAGAGGCTTCCTAGCAGCCAGAGGGCTGCTGAAGGGGCGGGGTTTGCACAGAGCTTGCTGCACAGGAGAAGGGAGAGCTGGACAAGGCTGTCTGGGCACACTCTGCCCAGGTGGTTGGGAACTTTGTGGAGCTTCAGGTGCTCCATCCCCCTGGATGCCTACTCAGCTCCGAGGCTCCCCACTGTGACACACAGCCTGCCAAGCCTTCCTCCTGGCCTGAAGGCACCTGCTCACAAACCAGCAGTCACTGCCCTGAAGGCAGCCAGCCAGAGGGAGGCCCTGCCTACAACAGGTAGAGATGCACAGCACAGAGGCTTACACGTGTGTGCTTGGCCCACTGGCTCTGACACTGGAGATAGCCACCGCAGACGGGAATCAGGAAACAGATCTTTCCTCCCCCCAGGCACCAGCTCCGCTCCCTTACAACCCCCAACCTCACTCTAGGGGACAAGTGGCTCCAGAGACTGGAGTTTCTGCACACTAGTGGGTACCACACAGAAATATGAAATGTCAAAAGAACATGGTTCAGACCAAAATCTCACAAACCCCAGAAAAAGGGCCAAATGAAACAGAACTCACCAATTTCCTGAAAGAGAGTTCAAAATAAAAATTATAAACATGCTATGGATGTACGGAAAAATATTCAAGAGCTCAGGAATGAATTTAAGTCAGAGATTCAATCATTAAGAAATTCCATATCTGAAATGCAACATACAATGGAGGGATTTAAAAGCAGATTAGATGTAGTAGAAGAGATGGTAAATAGAACAGAAATTAGAGAAGAGGAATACAAAGAAGCCGAGGGACAGAGAGAAAAAAAAATCTCTAAGAATGAAAGAATATTGAGAGAACTGTGTGACCAATAAAAGCGGAACAATATTCGCATTATAGGGGTACCAGAAGAAGAAAAGAGAAAAAGGGATAGAGTGTTATTGAGGAGGTAATTGCTGAAACCTTCCCCAGTCTGGGGAAGGAAATAGTCTCCCAAGCCATTGAGGTGCACAGATCTCCCAACAAAAGAGACCCAAAGAAGACAACATGAAGACATATAATAATTAAAATGACAAAGATCAAAGATAAAGACAGACTTTTAAAAACAGCTAGAGAGAGAAAAAATATCACATACAAAGGAAAACCCATCAGGCTATCATCAGACTTCTCAACAAAAACCTTACAGACCAGAAGGGAGTGGCATGATATATTTAATGCAATGAAGCAGAAGGGCCTTGAACCAAGAACACTCTACCCAGCAAGGTTATCATTTAAATTTTAAGGAGGGATTAAACAATTTTCACATAAGCAAAAGCTGAGAGAATTTACCTCCCACAAACCACCTCTACAGTGCATTTTGGAGGGACTCCTATAGATGGAAGTATTTCTAAGGCTAAACAGATGTCACCCAAGGGCTAGACAGAGTACAGAATATGATTCATAACATACAAAGAATGGAGGAGGAAGAAAAAGGAGGAAAAAAAAAGAAGTTTTAGCTGGTGTTTGTAATAGCATATGAAGTGAGTTAAATTAGACTCTCAGATAGTAATGGAATTACCCTTGAACTTTGGTAACCACAAATCTAAGGCCTGCAATGCCAGTAAGTACATACCTATCGATAATCACCCTAAATGTAAATGATCTGAATGCACCACTCAAAAGACACAGAGTTACTGAATGGATTAAAAAACAAGAGCCATCTATATGCTGCCTACAAGAGACTCACTTAAAACCCAAAGACATACACAGACTGAACGTTAAAGGGATGGAAAAAGATATTTCATGCAACTAACGCGGAGAAAAAAGCAGGACTTGCAGTATAGACTTCAAAACAAAAAAAGTCACAAGAGACAAAGAAGGACATTACATAATGATAAAAGGGTCAGTCCAACCAAGAGGATAAATATCTATGTACCCAACACAGAATCACCTACATATCTGAAACAAATACTAACAGAATTAAAGTGGGAAACAGAATGCAATGCATTCATTTTGGGAGACTTCAACACACCACTCACTTCAAACAGATCAACCAGACAGAAAATAAATAAAGAGACAGATGCACTAAACAACATATTAGAACAGATAGACCTAACAGGCATATACAGAACACTCCATCCAAAAGGAACAGGATACACATTCTTCTCAAGTGCCCAATGAACATTTTCAAGAATAGATCATATACTAGGCCACAGAAAGAACCTCAGTAAATTCAAAAATATTGAAATTGTACCAACCAGCTTCTCAGATCACAAAGGTATGAAACTAGAACTACACAAGGAAAATGAAAAAGCCCACAAACACATGGAGGCTTAATAACATGTTCCTAAATAATCAATGGATCAATGACCAAATAAAAACAGAGATCAAGCAACATATGGAGACAAATGACAACAATAATTCAACATCGCAAAATCTGTGGGTCGCAACGAAGGCTGTGCTAAGAGGGAAATATATTGCAATACAGACCTACCTGAGGAAAGAACAATCCCAAATGAAGAGTCTAAACTCACAATTAATGAAACTAGAAAAGGAAGAACAAATGAGCCCCAAAGTCAGTAGAAGGAGGGACAATAATAAAGATGAAAGCATAAATAAATAAAATCGAGAAGAACAAAACAACAGAATCAATGAAAGCAGGAACTGGTTCTTTGAGAAACTAAACAGAATTATAAACCCTTAGCCAGAATTATCAAGAAAAAAAGAGAGTCTACACAACATAAAAAGAATCAGAAATGAGAAAGGAAAAATCACTAAGGACACCACAGAAATACAAAGAATTATTAGAGAACACTATGAAAAATTACATGCGAACAAACTGCATAACCTAGAAGAAATGGACAACTTTCTAGAAAAATACAGCCTTCCAAGGCTGACCCAGGAAGAAACAGAAAATCTGAATAGACTGATTACCAGCAACGAAATTGAATTGCTAATCAAAAAACTACCTAAGAACAAAACTCCTGGACCAGATGGTTTCACTGCTGAATTTTATCAAACATTTACTGAAGACCTAATACCCATCCTCATTAACGTTTTCCAAAAAGTAGAAGAAGAGGGAATACTGCCAAACTCATTCTACGAGACCAACATCACTCTAATACAAAAACCAGGCAAAGACACCACAAAAAAAGAAAATTACAGACCAATATCCTTAATGAACATAGATGCAAAAATACTCAACAAAATATTAGCAAACCAAATTTAAAAATACATCAAAAAGATCATCCAGCATGATCAAGTGGGATTCATCCCAGGGATGCAAGGATGGTACAACATTTGAAAATCCATCAACATCATCCACTACATCAACAAAAAGAAGGACAAAAACCACATGATCATCTCCATGAATGCTGAAAAAGCATTCGACAAAATTCAACATCCATTCATGATAAAAATTTCAAAAAAAATGGATATAGAGGGCAAGTACCTCAACATAATTAAGGCCATATATGACAAACCCACAGCCAACTTATACTTAATAGTGAGAAGCTGAAAGCTTTTCCTTTAAGATAGGGAACAAGACAAGGATGCCCACTCTCCCCACTTCTTTTCAATATAGTTCTGGAGGTCCTAGCCACGGCAATCAGACAACACAAAAAAATAAAAGGCATCCAGATTGGCAAGGAAGAAGTCAAACTGTTCCTGTTTGCAGATGACATGACAGTGTACATAAAAAACCCTAAAGAATCCACTCCAAAACTACTAGAACTAATATCTGAATTCAACAAAGTTGCGGGATACAAAATTAATACACAGAAATCTGTTGAATTCCTATACACTAACAATGAACTAGCAGAAAGACAAATCAGAAAAACAATTCCATTCACAATCGCATCAAAAAGAATAAAATACATACAAATAAACCTAACCAAGGAAATGAAAGACCTATACCCTGAAAACTACAAGACACTCCTAAGAGAAATTAAAGAGGACATTAATGGAAATTCATCCCATGCTCTTGGCTAGGAAGAATTAATATTGTCAAAATGGCTATCCTGCCTAAGCAATCTACAGATTCAATGCAATCCCTATCAAAATACCAACAGCACTCTTCAATGAACTAGAACAAATAGTTCTAAAATTCACATGGAACCATAAAAGACCCCGAATAGCCAAAGCTATCCTGAGAAGGAAGAATAAAGCAGGGGGAATTACGCTCCCTGACTTCAAGCTCTACTACAAAGCCACAGTAATCAAGGCAATTTGGTACTGGCACAAGAACAGACCCATAGACCAATGGAACAGACTAGAGAGCCCAGATATAAACCCAAATATATAGTCAATTAATATACGATACAGGAGCCATGGATATACAATGGGGAGATGACAGCCTCTTCAACAGCTGGTGTTGGCAAAACTGGACAGCTACATGTAAGAGAATGAAACTGGATCACTGTCTAACCCCATACACAAAAGTAAACTCAAATGGATCAAAGACCTGAATGTATGTCATGAAACGATAGAACTCTTAGAAAAAAATATAGGCAAAAATCTCTTGGACACAAATATGAGCAACTTCTTCATGAACATATCTCCCCAGGCAAGGGAAACAAAAGCAAAAATGAACAAGTGGGACTATATCAAGCTGAAAAGCTTCTGTACAGCAAAGGACACCATCAGTAGAACAAAAAGACACCCTACAGTATGGGAGAATATATTCATAAATGACATATCCGATAAGGGATTGACATCCAAAATATATAAAGAGCTCACTCACCTCAACAAACAAAAAGTAAATAACCAATTAAAAAATGGGCAGAGGATCTGAATACACACTTCTCCAAAGAAGAAATTCAAATGGCCAACAGGCACATGAAAAGATGCTCCACATCGCTAATCATCAGAGAAATGCAAATTAAAACCACAATGAGATATCACCTCACACCAGTTAGGATGGCCGTCATCCAAAAGACAAACAACTAATGTTGGCGAGGATGTGAAGAAAGGGGGACCCTCCTACACTGCTGGTGGGAATGCAAATTAGTACAACCATTGTGGAAAGCGGTATGGAGGTTCCTCAAAAAACTCAAAACAGAAATACCATTTGACCCAGGAATCCCCCTCCGAGGAATTTACCCTAAGAATGCAGTAGCGCAGTTTGAAAAAGACATATGCACCCCTATGTTTATCGCAGCAGTATTTACAATAGACAAGAAATGGAAACAACCTAAGTGTCCATCAGTAGATGAATGGATAAAGAAGATGTGGTACATATACACAATGGAATATTGTTCAGCCATAAGAAGAAAACAAATCCTACCATTTGCAACAACATGGATGGAGCTAGAGGGTATTATGCTCAGTGAAATCAGCCAGGCAGAGAAATACAAGTATGAAATGATTTCACTCATCTGTGGAGTACAAGAACAAAGAAAAAAACTGAAGGAACAAAACAGCAGCAGACTCACAGAACCCAAGAATGGAGTAAGAGTTACCAAAGAGAAAGGGACTGGGGTGGATTGGTGGGAAGGGAGGGAGAAGGAGGATAAGGGGCATTACGATTAGCCCACGTAATGCCGCAGGTGGCGGGGGCACGGGGAAAGCTGTATTTATAGAGAAGACAAGTAATGATTCTATAGCATCTTACTATGCTGATGGACAGTGACTGTAGTGGGGTATGTGGGGGGGACTTGATAATAGGGGGTCTAGTAACCATAATGTTCAAGTGATTGTATATTAATGATACCAAAATTAAAAAAAATCTGAAACATTCTGTAATAGTAAACAATCTACAACATATAGTTTAAGATAACAGAGTACAAAAACTGACACATTCTCCCCACCAAAATGCCACTGAAAGGACGTAATATAAATACTAGAAAAAGCCCATAGCAATTAAGAAACACAGAGAAAGGTCACAAGCAAATCTGAGGAATTCCTGGAATTTTAAACAAATGGCATTATAGTGAGGGAAAAACCAGAATGCTAAGCTTGTTTTCATAAGCAAAAAGTACTGTCACTGAGGAAAGCAGTACATCAGTTTTTCCCTGTTAATAGAGTCCCAGAAAAGCTCAAAATCAGAAGCAGTGGCAAAGGCTGAAGGCAAGAATGGACAGAAGAAGCTTGGCACATAGTTTACCACTGCAGGAGTGAGGTGAGTGCCTAAGTGGTCTGAAAAGTAAAAAGTGAAACATTTTAGTTCCTAAGCTGCCAGAAGCTATAAATCCTCTCTTTTAAGGAAAATGATGCATCTGTTGATAGAGGCAACAGGGTCTCAGAGAGGATAAGGGAGAAGAAAGCAGGCCTGAAATACTGGATGGGGTGCCATACCACTTTCACAGCTTCAAGGCTTCTTTAATATATTCAGACTAAATACTTCTTTTATTTTTCAATATTACATATGTTGAAAAGACATCTCTTGAACTCTACAGTGCATCTCCCCATCCCACGGATAGAACCTACCCTAGAAAGTGCCCTGTCATCCACAGCAGAGGTCAGCCTGCAATGTATCAAATAATGACTTTCAAAATTGCTGAGGGAAACCAGAACAGCTACCAATACTGATGAAGCTAGAAATTCATACACATATACATATGTAAAACCACTTACAACAGTACCAGACACACAGTAAGTGCTCAATAAATGTTAGTTTTTGTTGTTATGACCATAATTTAAGAAAAGCAAATAGCCTGACACTCACCAAGAGAAATATGAAAAGAGAAAATAGCTCCCAAGAAAATATTTGTGGAAAAATCAGAAGATGTATAGATAATTGACACTGATAAGGTTATTGGATTATATAAAATAAGAATTCTATTTCTGTAAGCCAGAAACAAAAATTATAAAATGTAACTTTTTGTTGGAGTATAGTTGATATACAAAATATATTATATTGGTTTCAGATACATACAAAAAGTAACTTTAAAAAAAAAGTTACCACTCACAAAAGCAGCAAAAGGTATAATGTATCTGGGAACAATGCTAAGAAATCTGTAACAGGACCTTTCTAGAAAAGTTGTAAACCAGTGGACCAACAGAACAGAATAGTGAGCAGACTCATGCATATTTAGACACTTAATATGTGAACAGTAGAGAAAGAATAGACATTCAATAAATGGATAGACATTCAATTGGGACAACATAGGGAAAAAAAGTACACACAACTTTGGGTCACTGATGCCAAACACAAAAAAATCAGTAACAGGTACATGAAAGACCTAACATGAAAAGCAAAGCTAAAATGCTTGGGGAACATACAGGAAGGTACATTCATGATCTCATGCTCGGGAAGGATTTCCTAAAGACCAAGAATTGACTAGCCATATAAAGAAAATAATTGTGAAGTTTTACTACCTTCAAAATTAAGGGTTTCTGTTCAACTAAAGATACAATTACTAGAATGAAAAGACAACATATGGAATGGAAGAGGATATATTTGTTATATATATGTATATACATACCAAGGGAATGGTATCAAGACTATACAAAATGCTCCTAGAAATCAAATCAATAAGACAGACTGCCCAATAGAAAAATGGACAAAAGGCCTGAACAGGCCTTTTACAAAAGAGGATATCCAAATAGCCAAAAAACATACAAAGGTGTTTGTTTTCTTTAATCAACAGGAAATACAAATTAAAAAGCACAATGAGCTATCACTCCATAATTATCAGGTTGCACTAAGTGTGTATAAGGTGAACCAACATGCTCTATGCTCTATCATTGACTACTGATAGGAGTATAAACTGGTACAACCACTTCAGGAAACATCTAGGCATTATATACTAAAAGTGAGGATATGTACAGTCTTTAACTGTTCACTACCCCTAGGTATATAACATAAATTAATGTACATGTACACACAATACATGAGCATTCATAGCAGTACTATTCATATGGGCTAAAAACAAGCAACCACCACCCAAATGTCCAACATGACAAAAGATTATATTACACATAATGAGTAAGGATCTCACAACATGCATGAGATAAAAGAATACATATAACATGATTTTCTTCAAAAACAAACTATCATGTTTACAGGTAAGTGGTAAAACTACTAAGGAAAATAAGTAAGTCACTACAGAATTATCATCACAAAAGTCAGGATAGTGGTTATCCCCTGGGGGAAGACTGAAATGTGAATCAGAAGGACATACAGGAGCTCCTCTGAAGTGTATTTTATAATTATTAATTGAAGTATACATGTATGTTTTATGGCCTTTTCTATACGTACGCTGTTATATTTCACAATTTTTCAAAGTTAAAACAAAAAAAAGAAGCAAGAAGAAAGCATCAATTTTGCAGGCACAGGTCACTGCAGACAGCTCCCTAGCCCATCCAATTTTGTAGTTCAGTTACAGACATCATTCCTAGAAGCTCTAGAGTATGTTGTATGCTTATTTAGCCAATTTAGTTATTCTGTTCAGGGATAACTACAGCGCTTGCTAAAACTTTTTCTTTTTAAATAAGCTAAAGTAGATTCTGTTGACTACAGAAAAGAATCTTTATTATCACAATGAGGTGAATTCCCAGAAAGGTTCTTAAATTCATTCAGGAAACTTACATAGTATGTAAGTAATCCAGCTGTTTGCAAAAGAACCTAAAACAAAATGGAAGGGAAAAAAAAGGAGCTGAAAATAAGAGGATATTCAAACACAAAATATTTAAATCACATTTTTGGTCAGAAGCACTAGTATGTACAAAGAGACCTAAAAATACTGAAAAATCCATGCCTTTTCCATTCATTTTAAATATCACCTTTTATGACATGCTGCATTTTGCCTCAGATGTATGTCTGGACTCATCTACTATTTACAATAATTTTCGATAATTGGAAGTTTAAGTTACTCCCCCAATTATTCTTCTTTTTCAATATTCTCTTAAGTATTTTTCCAGATGAACTTTAAGAAACAACTCGTGAAATTAAAAAACAAACCCTGTTGAGGTTCTGATTGCAGTAAATTTACATGTTAAGGAATCAACATCTTCCTAATTTGTCTTCCTTAATTAAATTAGTCTTATTTTCTAATTTACATTTTACTCTTTTAATTTTTAAAAAAGGACTTAAAAACAAATGACTTATAACTAGGAACATATTAAAAAGAAAGTATCAGACAGTATATGAACTCTGACTTGAGGAAGGTGTTAAGAAAATATGCATGAATCATTAAGACAAAGACTGATAAATTTTATAACAAAAATTAAAATTTCTGAATAAAGTAAAACTACTATAAATAAATATAAAATACATACGCTCTTTGAAATAAACTTAAAACTTGGCATACTTATGTACTTACCATTACCAATTAATATTTACTGACTCATCTAACTCTCAGGAGAGGTAGGCACTATCATTATCTCTATTTTAAAGATACTTTGGCACAAAGAGGTTTCATCCAAGACCAGAGAGCTAATAAGTGGAGAAGGTGAGATTCAAACCCAGGCAATACAAAGTACTTCAAATCATTATACTAAGAGTTCTTACAGAATTTTAATGTCAAAGTAGTATGGAGATATAAAAGCCTTGAGGAAAACAATTTGAAAACACTTAGCAACAACCGTCAAAAGATAAACATTCTTTAACCAAATTATTCATCCTCATGGAGTTTTTTTTCCTGAACAGTCCAAATGAAGAAAAAGGCTATGCTGCTTTCACTTTAGCCTTTATTTTATAGTATTAAATACAGTGCACACCTGTCCAGAACCCATTTCCCCTGTAATACTAGCATCTGGATCATGTCTGGAGTACACAACTTCCACTACATGCAGACTTTAGTGGAACTAAAAAACTTGCTTGCTCCCAGCATTGGAGTAAGCAAATGACCTAAACTAGATTAGATTCTTTCAGAAAGTCTGCATCTTAAGACAGGAAGGCAAGAAGCCAGAAAACTGCTAGAGATGTTGGAATGTTGATTGATCCCAGAGACTAAAACCTTTCAATGAGTGTCCACTAGCTCCTATCACCTACAGTCCCAGAGGTACCCTAGGTCTGTCCATTTTGAGACCTGCTTTAGCCTTTAGGTTTGATTCTGTGAACTACCTAATGTCCTTCAATAAATTCCCATGTTTTCGCTCCTTAATGTGGACTGAGGCTGTGTTACTTTCAAGAAACTGTAATACAAAAACTGTACCACAGAGTAAGTTGCAGACAATTTACCCTCAGACAAATGTCAGTTATGGAACCAACAAGGGGTTAAAGGATCAGGACTCCCATTCATATTCCAGATGGTAACCAAACAGCCCATAATTTACAGTAGTAAGATAGGGCTGAATTTAAAAGAATAGTACACATAGTCTGTAGTCAGCACACTAGGTTAGAACTATGGTCAAAAAACTTTTCTGTGTCAGCTAATACAGAGACCCAACTGTGGCCTAAGATGACATATGACTCTGAGAAACCACAAATAATGTGATGTGACTGACTGATATGACTATGGGTTGAATTGTGTCTCTCCAAAAAACATATGTTGAAATCCTAATACCCAGAAATGACCTTATTTGGAAATAGGGTCTTTACAGAGGTAACTCAGTTAAAATAAGGTCGGTAGGGTGGGCCCTAATCCAATAGGATTGGGTTCTAATAAAAAGGAGAAATTTGGACAAATAAGACAAAGAGGGAAGATGATGTGAAGACACACTGGGAAAAGATGGCCATGTGACTGGAGCGATACATTTACAAGCCAGGGATGGCCAGTAAACACCAGAAGCTAAAAGAGGCAAGGAAGGATTCTCCCTTAGAGGTTAGAGTACAGAGAGAGCATGGCCCTGCCAACACCTTGATTTTGGACTTCTGGCCTCCAGAACTGAGAGAAAATAAATTTCTCGTTTTAAGTCAACCAATGTTTTGGAAATCTGTTAAAGCAACTGTAGAAAATGAACACAATGACATAAAGGAAACAATTCAAAGATCTGGGGATATGGACCTTAGATTAAATCTATTATAAGAATATGTATCACACTTACCCACCGCAAGAAAGGTTCAGAAGACTAATGCTTAAAGGAAGCAATTAGGTAAACAACAAAATCTTTTAAATACATTTATTGACTCTTCTCTCTAAGCAAGGAATACTAATGAAAGAGGCTGTAACTAAAATGAGTTCCCTGATCTCTGTGGGGATGGGAGAACTGAGGTGGTAGAGATCAGGTAAGAGCATTTATTACCAAAGCAAAGTTGGTAGGGTTACCTAATTGACAATAGGGCAGAAGAAAAACTGGATCTCCATAACAGTCATCCACAGGCCTTATTTGATTCAAAAAACCAAAGACAAGAAACAAACAAAAAAATCTTCCAAGTTTAGTGAAAGGAGGATGTTAACCTTCTTCAAAGTGGTTATTCCCCATTTTCACATGTAGCTGTACACCAAGGAAAGAGAAATACCCCCAACATTGAGTAATTACTGAATGATGGCTCTAAGATAATAATTCTGGGGCTTCAGAACCTAACCACAATTCACTGGTTCACAGCTAAGGCTCATGGAAATGAAGTACTAAACAGGAATTTGAATCCAGTCTACCTTGGACCCAGTGAAATCCCAAACCCATCCCAAAGCCAGGTTAGTCCCTAAATAACCACAGTACTGAATAGCTTCCCTTCACAGCTCTTGCCAGGTCAGGAAGCCAATTTTGGTAGAAAAGGACAAGATCAAGGCTTTGGAGAACTCCACCAATGATACTCTCCTCCAAGAAAATGAAAAGCTTTATCACATCTCAAAAAATCACAGACTCATGTCACCATTACAACACGAAAGCAGTATTCTATTCTATAGTTTGAGCATTGCAAAAGTCTGATAGCTCTTCAAAAATGACAGTGGATTATGATCGAATGGTGATGCTGAATGCAGCTGCTGTTTCTGATTTATTCTCTTTACTGAAACAAATAAAATACAGCATTGGCTATCTGGGATGCATCCAGCAGCAGGACCCTGATGAAATTTGCTTAGATTCCTGGAGGCATCCAGGTTTCTGATCTTTCTGAAACCTGGTTCTTCAACTTTACTTTTTCTTTGTTGCAGGACTAAATCAAAGTTTCTTTTTCTTGAACCAACAGACAGTAAACTGCCAACAAGATATCCCATCACTCCCAAACACCATTATAGTATCTAATTCTTACAAGCAAGGGCATTCTCCCACATAACCACAATTAACCATCAAAATCAGGAAATTAACACTGATACCATACTACCATCTAACCCATAAATCTCAAATTTCATATATTATCCTGTAATTATAATAAAAGGATAAAATTTAAGATCCCTTATTATATTACATATGATGTCTCCTTAGTCTCTCAATCTGGAACAATTCCTCATTGTTTCCTTCATGTGTTTTAGAAGTACTACCAGGCCAATAATTTCAAGAACGCCCCTCAATTTGGGTTTGTTTCAAGTTCCTCATGCTTGTATTCAAATTACGCATTTTTGGCAGGAATATCTCAAAGTGTTAAATATAATCTCATTGCAGGCAGTTTACAATTTCAATCTGCCCCATAAAAAGTCATGCTACCTTTGATCACTTGATTAAGGAGGTGTCTACTAGTCTTCTTCATTATAGGCTTTTTCCTTTTGTAATTAATAAGTATTACATGGGGAGATAATCTGAAACAATGTAAATATGCTTGTAATGGGTTGAATGGTGTCTCCCCAAAAAGAGTCATGCTCACCCAGAACCTGTGAATGTGACCTTATTTGGGAAAAGGGTCTTTGCAGATGTAATTAAGTTAAAGATGTTAAAAGAAATCACCCTGGATTAAAGTAGGCCCTAAATCCAAAGACAAGTGTCCTGAGAAGAGAAGACGCAGGGGAGATAATAGAAAGACAGTGGATGCTGAGTGATGGATTTACAAATCAAGAAATGCCAAGGATTGCTGGCAGCCACTAGGAAGTAGAAGGAAGCATGAAACAGATTCCCCCTCAGAGCCTCCAAAAAAATGAGAGAATAAATTTGTTATTTTAAGTCACCCAATTTGTGTTAATTTGTTAGAGCATATCTGGGAACCTAATATAATTCAGTTCCTCAAATTCTCACCCACTAGTTTCAGCAATCATTGATGTTTCTTGGCTGAATCAATTATTACAGTTACCAAATGTGACTTTGTAGTTCTAGCATTCTTTCTACATTTATTAGTGGACTTCGTTGTAAAGAAAAGCCTTACATCAGCTTTATTCATAATAGCCAAAAACTGCAGAGAACCCAAATGTCCATCAACAGATGAGTGGATAAACAAGATACAAACAATAGGATATTACTCAAACCTTAAAAAGGTAGAAAATTCTGATACATGTTAACACTACGGATGAACCTTAAAGACATTTTGCTAAGTGAAAGCATACAAAGGGACAAATCTTGTACGATTCCAATTATATGAGGTACCTAATAGTAGGCAAATTCATAGCAATACTAAGTAAAATCAAGGTTACCAGGGGCTGGGAAAGACAGTAATGGGGAATTATTGTTTAATGAGTACAGAGTTTCTGTTTGGGATGATGAACAAGTTCTGAAAATGAAGAGTGGCACAATACTGTGAATTGTACACTTAAACTCCCTAATGGTAAATCTTATGTGTATTTTACCACAATTTTTAAAAGTGGAAAAAAATGTTTAATTAGAAAACAGGTAAGAAAGCTAACTTAACATTAAGCCTTAAAAAAGGCTTAAGAAAGCCACAGAAATTCAACTAAATTAGCAGTTGCTTTGCGCAAGGAATTGGTCAGCCCTAAGAGAATAATTATAAGACGTGTAAGGCAGTATCTTTGTCCCAGAAGACTTCTCAAGATTTAGCTGCAAGGCAGACAAAATATAGTGGTTACCTCACACTGGTCTTTATAGGGATTTCACAAGACCAAAACTATTTTCGTAATAATTCTAATAATTTGCCCTTTTCACTGTGTTAACAGTTGCAATGATGGTTCAAAAGCAATGGTTAGTAGAACTGCTGGTGCTTTAGGAGGAGTCAAGGCAGTGGCACCAAAATGAACTAGCAGTCACTGTATTCTCCATAGCCACTCAGAGTCAAAAAAAAAAAAGGTAAACTAGTTTCACTTAAAGAATGTCCTATATCATGCAATAAAAATTAATTTTATAAAACCTCCACCCATGAATTCACATCTTTTTAATATTCTGTATGGCAAAAAAGGAAGTAAACACAACAGGCTTCTCTTCGCATACTATGGCTGTCCAGAGGAAAAGTACTTGTGGTTGTATGAGTTATGAAATGAACAAACCACATTTTTCATGAACCATCATTTTCACTTTTTTTTAAAATTTTTCACTGCTGCTTAAAAACGCCCATTTTGGAAAATATGTATCCACTACAATGAACTACACAGTTTCCCAATCTAAAGACTTTCTGATGAGATCAGTGATATTAACAAATGTTTTGATACTGTATAATAAAGTGCATCAATATTTGAAATTTCTGCATAACTCAGTGAACCATTATTTTCCAAATGACTAATACACCATGTCACAAAATCACACGTGGGTAAGATTCATTCCAAGTGCAAGAGAGAACAACAGATCTTAATGTAAAAATACAAAAAGTTTATTGATAAAGTTTCAGATTCCAGTTTGACTAACCTTAAGAAACTTTTGGTGTAGAATACCCAGAATTATCTGAAAAGACTAATAAACCAATCCACCGTTTTCCTACTTCGTGTATGTGTGAGGCTGCCTTTTCTTTATATACTTCAACCAGAAAACATAGCACAACAGATTGAATGAAGAAGCAGACAGGAGACTATTTCAGTATTTATTTTGGAAAAAAGTTATTTTTCATTTTAAAATATAGTAACATATAATGTTTGTATTTTAATGTATTGTAATTTTTAAAATTTCTCATATAGTAAATATATGTGTAGCCATATAAACAAAAGCTTTTTGGGGTCCTCAATTATTTAAGAGTACAAAAGGTTCTGAGGACAAAAAGTTTGAGAACCACTGTTGTCACCCAATGAGCACGACAAAAGTAGAAACACGGGATGCTTAATTCTAAAACAAAAGTCCCCACAGAAGAAAACATACTGTCTTTGAGCCTGAGGAGTATATTTTCAGCTTTTTAAGTTGAGAGAGGGAATTCAAAAAAATGGGATGTTTCCACGTGCCCTCGGAAAAAGGTGAATAGCCTAATGTGACAGACATGTGAGTAACAGATAAAACTGAAAAGGGACTCCTAAATTGGACTGGAAGGGCTTGGTGTGTAGATTACAAACTGCAGTTTATAGAAAATGAGGAGCTAATCATGAATTTGGGACTGAAGTACAATTTCTAAAAAAACCTTATTATATATATTTTAAAATAAAGAACACACATTCACATTTAACAGCATAGTCCCTGCTTTATTTAAAATGTTCACGTAACAGAACAGGGTTTATACTTGATCATTTTAAAAAGTTCAAACACATGGCAAATTCATGTTGCTCCAACTGAACTACAAAACAAACAGGACTCTAAATAGTTCTTTGTGTCTAATCGGCCTCTATCTGTTGTTGTCTTGCTGTTCACTCCTAGTCGTCCTGCAGGCAATGAAATAACATATTTCTGGAATATACTGTAGTGCTTTCAGCTCTGCTCTGCCTACACAAAAACAAAACAAATCTATAATAGGGGCCTCGGAGATTGGATTGGGAAACGCCTCCCACAGGCGGACTGGTTGTTCTCTGAGTCAATCAAATAATTCTTGGCAGAAAGCCAGGCAAACAGAAAACAGGCTTTTAAAGAAGCTGGTCTTCAATTCTTTGACAATACCTTTTTTTAATGTTCTGTATTTGACCAATCTTTACAATCTTGACAGTCTTCTCTATGTTCTCTCTCCCTTTGCTGAAAATAAAGCAACCTTATACTACCATCAACAAGAGGATTTCTTTAATGACAGATTATCTTTTCTCTAGGAAAGATTCATGCCATTCATTTCACAGCAATGATATGCAACTACAACTCTGTATGATAACATGTTTGGTACAGAAACATTGGTTGCTTCAGAAAACATTAAAGCTTAGACGAAACAACATCAAATTTTTATAAATAAAGGCCTCTATTTCCTTTTACCCTATCAGTGATTCCCTATCTCTTGCAACTTTGACCGGCAGTTACAAATTCTAAATACTTTTAAGTAAGAACTGTTGAGAACTATCTGACAGCAATTAGCTAAGGCAACTACCTCCAAAAAAGTGTAATTTTAAAATGCCCTAAGAGCATTTAAAACACACCCCTAAAATGGGGCCAGTTTAAAGAGGTAACGACGCATTCCGCACATTTTCCATAAGCAGTTAAAACATAAAGATCCTAATAACATTTTATGATCACCGTAACCCAATTCCTTCCCAGACATTAAGTCGCTGGATGATTATATTTTAGCCTTTCTAAATTAGCTTACAGTTTACTCCAACTACGAGCCTCCTGGGGTCAATCTGGAGCACTGACACCACCGGTAGGAGGCAACCGACAAGTTCTTCAAGAGCAAAATTATGACAGATTATAAGGAAACACTGTAATTTGTACCATCTCCCGCTTCCTTCTCGTGGCGGTTAGTAATAACTCTTCAATTCACCTTTTGGCCAAACTCTGGCGCCAGGTTTCAAACATGTTTTCGCTGGCTGCCGGCAAAGCGATGCCGCCAAGGGATAAGACTATTTCCCATTGATCCTTGGTGGATAGAAATAAAGCGAGGAGCAGTTGCAGGGAGACAACGATCCTGTGTTTCTAAGACTGCTCTGTATGCCCGGACCTGCACCCCGGAAAGCACTGTGCGCCCGAGAAGTCTTCACTTCCCAC
>JAVSCE010018446.1:0-34150 GCA_032199065.1 Smutsia gigantea | reverse complement strand
AGAAGAATAAAACAATAGAAAAAATCAATAAAACCAAGAGCTGGTTCGTTGAAAAAATAAACAAAATAGATAAACCCCTAGCCAGACTCATTAAGAGAAAAAGAGAATCTACACACATAAACACAATCAGAAATGAGAAAGGAAAAATCATGGCGGACCCCACAGAAATACAAAGAATCATAAGAGAATATTATGAGAATCTATATGCTAACAAGCTGGAAAACATAGAAGAAATGGACAACTTCTTAGAAAATACAACCTTCCAAGACTGACCAAGCAAGAAACAGAAAAACTAAACAGACCAATCACCAGCGATGAAATCAAATTGGTAATCAAAAAACTACCCAAGAACAAAACCCCCGGGCCTGATGTATTCACCTCTGAATTCTACCAGACATATAGAGAAGAAATAACACCGATTCTCCTTAAAGTTTTCCAAAAAATAGAAGAGGAGGGAATACTTCCAAACTCATTCTATGAAGCCAGCATCACTCTAATACCAAAACCAGGCAAGACCTCACCAAAAAAGAAAATTACAGACCAATATCCCTGATGAACGTAGATGCAAAAATACTCAACAAAATATTAGCAAACCGAATTCAAAAATACATCAAGAGGATCATACACCATGATCAAGTGGGATTCATCCCAGGATGCAAGGATGGTACAACATTTGAAAATCCATCAACATCATCCACCACATCAACAAAAAGAAGAACAAAAACCACATGATCATCTCCATAGATGCTGAAAAAGCATTTGACAAAATTCAGCATCCATTCCTGATTAAAACTCTCAACAAAATGGGTATAGACGGCAAGTACCTCAACATCATAAAGGCTATATGACAAACCCACAGCTAACATCATACTTAACGGTGAGACGCTGAAAGCTTTTCATCTAAGATCGGGAACCAGACAGGGATGCCCACTCTCTCCACTGTTATTCAACATAGTACTGGAGGTCCTAGCCACAGCAATCAGACAAAACAAAGACATACAAGGCATCCAGATTGGTAAGAAGAAGTCAAATTGTCACTATTTGCAGATGACATGATACTGTACATAAAAAACCCTAAAGATTCCATTCCAAAACTACTAGAACTAATATCTGAATTCAGCAAAGTTGCAGGATACAAAATTAACACACAGAAATCTGTTGCTTTCCTACACACTAATGATGAACTAACAGAAAGAGAAATCAGAAAAACAATTCCATTCACAATTGCATCAAAAAGAATAAAATACCTAGGAATAAACCTAACAAAGGAAGTGAAAGACCTGTACTCTGAAAACTACAAGACACTCCTAAGAGAAATTAAAGAGGACACTAACAAATGGAAATGCATCCCATGCTCTTGGCTAGGAAGAATAAATATTGTCAAAATGGCTATACTACCTAAAGCAATCTACAGATTCAACGCAATCCCTATCAAACTACCAACAGCTTTCTTCAATGAACTGGAACAAATAATTCTAAAATTCATATGGAACCACAAAAGACCCCGAATAGCCAAAGCAATCCTGAGAAGGAGGAGTAAAACAGGGGGAATTACGCTCCCTGACTTCAAGCTCTACTACAAAGCCACAGTAATCAAGACAATTTGGTATTGGCACAAAAACAGACCCACAGACCAGTGGAACAGAATAGAAAATCCAAACATTAACCCAAACATATACAGTCAATTAATATTTGATAAAGTGCCTTGGATATACAATGGGGAGATGACAGCCTCTTCAGCAGCTGGTGTTGGAAAAACTGGACAGCTACATGTAAGAGAATGAAACTGGACTACTGTCTAGCCCCATGCACAAAGGTAAACTCAAGGTGGATCAAAGACTTGAATGTAAGTCATGAAACCATAAAACTCTTAGAAAAAAACATAGGCAAAAATCTCTTGTACATAAACATGAGCAACATCTTCATGAACATATCTCCCCGGGCAAGGGAAACAAAAGCAAAAATGAACAAGTGGGACTATATCAAGCTGAAAAGCTTCTGTACAGCAAAGGACACCATCAGTAGAACAAAAAGACATCCTACAGTATGGGAGAATATATTCATAAAAATCGTATCTGATAAAGGGTTGACATCCAAAATATATAAAGAACTCATGCACCTTAACAACAGAAAGCAAATAATCCAATTAAGAAATGGGCAGAGGACATGAATAGACACTTCTCCAAAGAAGAAATTCAGATGGCCAACAGGCACATGAAAAGATGCTCCACATCGCTAATCATCAGAGAAATGCAGATTAAAACCACAATGAGATATCACCTCACACCAGTGAGGATGGCCAACATCCAAAACACAAACAACAACAAATGTTGGCGAGGATGTGGAGAAAAGGGAACCCTCCTACACTGCTGGTGGGACTGCAAATTAGTTCAACCATTGTGGAAAGCAGTATGGAGGTTCCTCAAAAAACTCAAAATAGAAATACCATTTGACCCAGGAATTCCACTCCTAGGAATTTACCCTAAGAATGCAGCAGCCCAGTTTGAAAAAGACAGATGCACCCCTATGTTTATCGCAGCACTATTTACAATAGCCAAGAAATGGAAGCAACCTAAGTGTCCATCAGTAGATGAATGGATAAAGAAGATGTGGTACATATACACAATGGAATATTATTCAGCCATAAGAAGAAAACAAATCCTACCATTTGCAACAACATGGATGGAGCTAGAGGGTATTATGCTCAGTGAAATAAGCCAAGCTGAAAAAGACAAGTATCAAATGATTTCACTCATATGTGGAGTATAAGAACAAAGAAAAAATACTGAAGGAACAAAACAGCAGCAGACTCACAGAACCCAAGAACGGACTAATAGTTACCAAAGGGAAAGGGACTGGGGAAAATGGGCGGGAAGGGAGGGATAAGAGGGAAAAAGGGGCATTACGATTAGCAGATGTAATGTTGGGGGGGCACGGGGAGGGCAGTACAAGTCAGAGAAGACAAGTAGTGATTCTATAGCATCTCACTACGCTGATGGACAGTGACTGTAATGGGGTTGGTGGGGGGACCTGATGAAGGGGTAGTTTAATAATCATAATATTGCACATGTAATTGTAAATTAATGATAACAAAATAAATTATATTAAAAAATTATCTTTTATCATTACATTTTGTCTCCTGTTTTTTTTTCAGTGGTTGCTTTTGAGTTTTTAACATTTATACTTTAGAGTTTTTAACTTTTATACTTTAGAGTTTACACTATACATCATTACAGGATTTGGTTCCTCAAGTCATTCCTTGAGTTTATGTTCCATAGAAACTCTCAATTGATTTATTAGAGTGAACACTTAGCAAATAAATGAACAAGCTAACATTTGAAGTAAGCTTCAGTGCAACATACACATTCTAGTCTCTGATTTTTACCTGCCCAAAGTGGTTTAGGGCAGTTCTCCAAGCTGTTACTCTTAAAACAATAACAAACAAGCCCTAGTATCCTCACAACAGCCTCTGTCATGTCAGACACCATCTACCTTTACAGTCTGCATGACATCAGGGATGGAAGTTGGGAATTGTGGGGATTGTCCAGGTACTTCACCCAGCTGCCATATTCGCCATCAGTCCTCCTGGTCAGACACCATGAGTCCATAAAAATGGATGAAAGAAAAAATTCATAAAGTATTCTCAAAGCAGAGTAAATAAAATAGAATGAAATATTATTGAAACTTGTTTCTCATTTATTATATTGATGGCAATTATAGAAATTTGTAAATGTTAAATTAAAAAAGCTATAAAAATCACATAATAATGCCATGAATGTAATGCAGTTATGCATACTGACTAGCCCAATATCATCTAGAAGACAATTACCTTTGCCAATAGCATTAAAATGGGACAAAACCCTTTGTAACAAATATGATAAGTAATATTACCAAGGGTTCATGCATGGACAATCCATAACAGAAGATAAGTAATTGTCTAATAAGAAATTGAAAATAAATTCAATCTCATGCACGTAAAAACACATATAATGTTTTACTTACCATTTATTAAATTAACCAACCTTTTAGGTTTTTGTTAGATTAGGTCACCTTCTGGTTCACCTCCCCTTCACCTGAGAATCTTGGATGTTTCTTAAGCCCCTTTTACTTGGCAGGTCAAAGTTAAAAATAACCAGCACAAGGGTCACTTCCATATGCCTTCCTGGTTCATGGACTTGGGCCTCTTAATACCTGGTTGCCTCTACAGCTCTCTGCTTTCTTCAACTGGCTGTTTTTAGTAAGTGACATGGCTTTTATATGTGTTCTTGGCAGATAAACTGGTATACTGTAAGTTAGCCTATCAAAGCAGAAAGGAAAAAAAATGACATTATTTGTAAATTACTAGATTTTTCAGCTTTATTTTTTCAATATTGTTTTTTCTATGTTGAATAAAATGACACTGTAATTTTTTTTCATACTGTGTTTATTCCATTTCAATGTCATGGTGTAAATTTTTTTGAAGTCAGAGTCGTTTTTTATACCATGGTTCCAGGCTCGCATCCTAGGGAGAGTCTGTGCTGTGCTTCCCCCTTCCTCTCCAAGATTCATTCTCCCACACCTCCTCCAGTTCATAGACCTTTGTGGCCGTAGCTAAGGCATCCCTGGTGAGTAAGCTCTTCCCCCTTCTAGCTCCTCTCCACCTACTTTACTGCAGGGTTAGATAGGAGGACACAGGGCACTTCCCAATGAGGGAATATCTTGTCCATCCTTCTAGATCTTATCACTGTCTTCAAAGATCATTATAAGAGCATATAATGTTCTTTATACTAAATGTTTTTTTAATCTGAGTCTACATCCTTGCTAGTTTTGTGGAGCTCTGCATTAACTTGCTGTTTTATCCCAGTTTCCCTGTTGGGTAGATATTCTTCATGATCATTGCTTTAGATTTTGATAATTTCCTTTCTTTCTCTTTGAATATAGACTTTGATTCTTTTCATTTTACTCTTATTTTGTTGTAGGTAATAAAGCTCAAGGGGATAGGAGTGGATTAAAAATATCATCATTCAAAGCTACAGTCTTTATATTTGGAGGCTTTTTTTTTACTTGATACAGTTTTTTTGTACCCTAATTAATTTGCCAAGGGCAATATTATCTCAGCCAGTGATTCTCAAAAATTAAGTAACAGTTGAAAAAAGTAGTTAATAACTGGGTTTGTTCAGTACTTACTATGTACTGATCACCTTATTCATTGTTTTATCTCCATTATATTATTTAATCCTTAAAAATACTAATAGCATCATTATATTCATTTCACATCCATTGAAAGTGAAGGTGAGGTGATGATTTAGTAAAACTGTCGCAGCTAGCAGATGGCCTCACTGTGATTAGAACCTTTACAGTGTTAATGCTTAGATTTATTCTAACCTCAATGTTATATTATCTTTGGCATGATATGCAAGGAAGTCTATCTATAATTGCCTTAAGTTAGACAGACATTCCCAAGTCTCAAGATAAAATTAACGTGGAAAATTCATAGCATGAATTTGCTTCTTTAAGTGAGTGAAAAATTAAGGAAGGATTAAGCTGAGTAAATAAAACAATGAAAGACAAGGACTTTAAATTCCTTTTTATTACAGTAAAATCTCATTAACTCAAAATAATTCAGATTTCATAGTGATTTACATATGGACTCTGTTAAAGCTCACCTTTATTTTTGAATTGCCAACAAATTAATTTTAAATAAGCTTGTAGCATTACACAATGCTCAATTTACTTAATAGAGTAGACTATTTTCAAGCCCTCTAATATCATGTTTTAAAGTAAAATAATACTCAACTAATTGTCTGGCCATGATAGCTGCACGTTCAGACCTTTACTTCTCTCAACTTTGCTCTCCATTTGTTTAAATCCCTCGTGTATGTAATAGTGAAACGAACAACACTGTCTCCTTGGAAATACATAATCCAAGGTTTTTATTGACTCAGAAAAATTTATTTACAAGCATTTTATATTCTACAATGAGATTAACATGCAATAACTCTTATCTCTGGAAGAAAACAGTCCTCATATTATGAAGATCTTATTTATTGATCAATTCTGTTCAGTGTAGCATGTCATAGTCTGTTATTGACACCTAGATGGCTTCAACTGATATATTTCAGGAACAGATGTCTGAGTACAAGCAAGGGATGAAGAGGCAAGAGGCAGGAGGATAATTTTTTTAACTCCCACTTGGTAGTCTGAAATGTACATTTCTAGAACCAATAATACAGATGGGGATGTCCTTTCAGATATAAATCTCTATAAGTCAAAACGTTTGGATACTAGGTACATTTGTATTATTTACAAGTTAAAGCACCTTGGGTTAAAAAGAAAAAAAAACTTAATCAGTTGAGGTTTTAGCTCTCTCATCTCATCTAATAAATAAGAGCACCAAGCTAAATACACATATTTTAAATTTCTACAGTTTTGCTAATTTGTCACTTCTTCAAAGTGAAAATGTGATGTTTTCTTTGTAAACTAGGAAGAAAAATAATCTCATTACATAAATCAAAATCTTATACTCAGAAAAGCCTGGGACAACTACAGATCTCTGTAATGTGTAGCCTGCCTGATGGTGCAACCCATGTCTAGTCTCCACTTGATAAGCAAAATGCTTGCTAGGTCATTCTGCTTAGTTAGGTTTTTTTGATCTGTCAAAGGACCACTTCATTACTAATGATTTGTGTCCCTACTAAAGTGCATTCATGCTTAGAATATTGCTATAATGTATTGACAAAGGATTTTATTGCTGCCAGTGTGCTAATTGAAACTCTTTATACCACAGTTAAGTAAAACAAAATTGAATAAATCCAGCATAGCAATCTGACCAATAAAATTTGCCATATATTGCTGGTCTGAAAGATAGGGAATGAGCTGCATAATGCAGAAAAAGGAAATGTTCAATGAATAATTTCATAGCCATTCATGCTATATTGGATGGAATATGTGATTACAGAGATTCATATTCAGATAAAAAATAAGTATATATTTCAAGATTCTGAGTTAAAATATTTCTAATTTTCTGGGTTAGAAGAAGTATATATACTTTTATTCAAGAAATATATAGCTCTGAAGGATGTAGCAAAATGTACAAAGTCCATATTCTTATGGCCTTGACACACGGAGCTGATGACATAATGAGGAGTACAGTTATATAAACAAATAATTAAAATACAGCTTCACTAGGACTGTGATGGGGCGGACTTCAGAAGGGCAGAAAGGAACACTTAATCAGATCTGCAAGAATAAGAGCACAGAGATGCAATTGGTCAACAGGTGAAGAAAGAGCAGACCTCTAAAGGGACACGAAGGAGTTGTAGTAATTAAACAGTAGAGAAGAAGGAGGAAGTGGGGAGAGTGTCAAAAATAAAGGGAACAATAGGTGTAAAGGCCCAAGGAAGCATGGTGCCTTCAAGGACCTGACAGAAGAGAAGGGAATTTAGTTTTAATGGGTGAGAGCTTAGACTGGATAGTTCAGCCTAGGGAAGTAAGCCTAAGCCAGACTTCTTTAAGTGGCTATTTCCAAGGTTCTCTTTTTTCAGGTAAGGCAAGAGACAAAGTAGAGCCATTATAATCAGATAGATGAACTCCAAATTATGTGAAAATAAAAATAAATGCCTAGTAGTTTTCCCTGACTACATCCAATAGGTCCAGAGGAAACTTACAATAAATAGTATCAGGACAAGTAGCCCATTGAAATCAGGATGAAAGAATAAGATTGAAGCTGGTTCAAAATGGTTGCCCTCAAAAAACAAAGACAAAAAGGTAGCTCGTGAGAAACTATTATATTGGGACATTCGAATTAGCTCGAGTTTCCTAATACCCAAGCTACAAGGGGAACTATGACTTCATTATTTCATAAAGGGAGTATAAAGACCCCTATGCCAAGCATTGAATGATAAGATGCATATAGAAATATAAAGGAGACTTGAAATATTGTATCTCTGTATCTTGTAGAAATATAAAGGGGCATTGAAAAATGGAGTGGTCCATGTTTAGACTGAAGCTGTGACAAGCAGGATGATGATTTGCTGTCCATTTCTTATGTGATCGTGATTACAGTAATGTGCCCTGTACGCAATAATGTCTGGACACATTTCTACTAGGAGCTAGAATAATCCACATGTATGAATTTCCAGTTGGAAAGATGTTAAGCAGGATTACTGTTAGGTAATAGAAAATAGCCTGGGTTTTTTTCCTAAACTAATTTCCATTTTAAATCATACACCAGTGAACTTCCTCAAGGGATGATGACTGTCCAACAGAAAATGCCTGTTTGGAGTGGACCTTAAAAAAAAAAAGAGCTAAGGAGGAAGCAGCCCACAGATGTGAATCACTCTCCTCTAGCTTGGTGCAAACTAATGAGTACTAAACTGTATTTGTCAGAGTTACTATTTTTAGTGTTTATTTCTGAGTTAAATGAACATTGTGATCTGAACTATGATTTAGACTATAAACACTGAGAGATCAAGAGCTGTGTCTTTATTTGAATAGAGAACACTAATCCCACCACAGAATTTAAATTAAGCCCTAAAGTTCCAGATACACTGGGTAAAACTGCTATTCCTGTCCCACATACCCTCCCCCGAAAGAGTCCAGGCACAATGAGGATTTCATGATTCACATTGATATCCACTTTCTAAGTGACTAAGAGAAGAGTACTTACCCCAGCATAGCTTACATGCTCATTTCCTCAGTGTTGAACAGAATTCCAAGCCTTGCAAGTCATCCATGCCACTCAGACCTTTAATCCCATATGCATCTGTGCATCTGGTCTGTCTCTGTCTACCATCTGTTATGCCCTCAGCCTCCACTCTCATTTCTCAGTCTTCTCTGACTCTTTCCTTCACTTTCGTCTACTCCATTTACCACCACTATTTATTAACTGAGTATGGATCAGTCATAAATTTCCCTCCCCAACTGATGATCCCACTGAAATCACTACCTTAGTTCTTGTCTTCTCAAACCTTCACTATCACCACATCTTTCCCACTGTCAATTGATAATCTTGCTTTTTATTTTGCCAAGAAAATAGAAGCAGTCAGATGTGAAATGAAATATCTATCCATGTTCGAATCTAGTAATTCTCTGCCTCTGTACCTACATACTTTCTTCTGCTGTGATAGCCACTTTGCCAAGGACAGTTCCTCTGCTTGTGTCCTTGATCCATCTTTCTCTCCTTCATTCAAAGCTTTTGCTCCAGTCTGTATGTTATTCTTAATCTCTGTCATCAATATATACTTCTCTACTGAATAATTCCTATTGGAATATAAATATGCTATAAGAACTTCAAACTTAAAAATAATTCTCATGTTTTGCTTAATTTTTGATCACTTTAATTCAATCCACAGTTCTCATATTATCAAATATCTACAGAAAATTCTGTCAACCATAATGTTAAAAAAATAACCTCTGTCAAGCCACTTGTCACATGGTAGCCATTGCCAGAACCCAAGTCGTTATCATTTAGCACCTGGACCCCTAAGTTAGCCTCTGTTTTCAAAATCTCTTCACAATATAACAGACATTTTTTTCAAAAATATTATACTATAATATTTATTTTTGTACTATATTTATACTATAAAAAATGTAAAAGATAACATAGAATGACAAAAAGGAAGCCTTGTGTACTCATAACTCACTTTTATTGAAAGGGAAGGTTATATTTTATCAGGTTCCTTATATTAAGAAAACAGAATGTTATAATTATGAAATCTAACAATATATTCTTCTCTTATCCCATTTCCTCTATTCCCAATAGAATAAAAACTGGATTAGTATAGTCTTTTAAATTATTATATATATATATATATTTATGTATACCTAATGTATGATAGTATTATACATGTTTTAAAGTTTTATATAAATTATATCCCTTGACAACTTGCACTTTTTTTTTTTTGCTTAAAATTATACCTTGGGTATTTACCTATGGTGTTATTTATAGTTCTCATTTATCTCATTTAATTTATGACTGATCCATATTCAGTTAATAAATAATATTCTATTATATGAATATACCATACTTATTTGTTCATTATTTGTAGGTAGACATTGTTTTGTTTATTTGTTTTTGATACTTGAGTGCTGCAGTGTATCTTCTTGGAAACATCTTTTCACATGTGTAAAAGGTTTTAGATATTACCACATTGTTCTAAAAAACGGTTGTATCAATCTATTCCCACCAGGAAAATGTAAGCTTTTTGTCTTGTTTCAAATCCTTATATATGTGCCAGTATGATGTGCATGACATAGCACCCTAGTGTATTACTACTGTTATTGTTATTATTATTATTGTTGTCAAGCTTAAAAACAGGTTAAGAGACAATTTTAATTGTATAGTTAAAACAGAAATTATGAAAAGGAAAACAAGCAAATACAAAGAGTACAAATGCAAAGGCACACACAAAGCATACAAGCCTACCATGAAGTCAAGATAAAAGAGGACAAACCTGTGAAAGTTTGCATAACCCTGATGAAATTGTGCATGAATGGAAGACATTTCAGTGCCAGAGCAAGTAAGGAAAAGTCTTTCAGTAACAAGAGAAGTAGTGGATAGATAGCTGTTTTCTGTTCTTTGATGATTTTTTAAACTTACAATTACTTAATTACTAGTGAGGCTTAATCCATATTTTAATTGGCTCCTTGCTTTAATTCTTTTGTAAAATGCTTTTTCATATCTCTTGCCCACTTCTTCCTTAATTAATTGAAAAGCTCCTTATGGAATAAGAATATTGACAGTTTTTTTAATAAATATAAATTGTTTCCCAAATTTCTTATATATTTGCCTTTTCATGAACTCCATATTGGAAGTGTTTTTGTGGTAAAATCTTCAGTTTTTACATAGTATGTTCTTTCTTTAACATTAGGTTTAGAAAATCCTCCCATGGGGAATTGAAGACAAATGTACACAAATATTTTCTTCTGCTAGTTATATGCTTCTGTATTTCCCCATTACTTTTCTACACCAAAATTTATTAAACTTAAAATAATAAACATACACACTTATTATCCCATAGTTTCTGTAGGTGAGGCATCAAGGCACAGAAGTAGCTTAAATATATAAATTTGAACAAGTCGGATGAAGCTCAGCAAACATCTGCTCAGCTATATTCATTTATAATTTATATACATTTACTTATAGCCAATAACAATGTTTGTGGCAATTTTAGAACACGTACTTTACTGTATTTTTTTAATGTTAATACATATTCTCTCAACTCACCAATATTGGGTTTTAATTGGAATTAAAGTTTATTTATTGCTTAATTGGGAATAATTTAGAGTTTGCACCAAGTAACGCAGGATGTCCCCTCAATGAGTTAAACATCTCCTATGTATCTCAATCAAATTTTGAAATATCTTTCTTCATTTTTTTGTTTTATTTTTTAAATAAAAGTCATACATTTAAGGTGTACAATATGATGTTTTGATATACATTT
This sequence comes from Smutsia gigantea, assembly GCA_032199065.1. Lineage (NCBI taxonomy): Eukaryota > Metazoa > Chordata > Mammalia > Pholidota > Manidae > Smutsia > Smutsia gigantea. Next base: position 22,727 of record JAVSCE010018446.1, on the reverse strand, counting down.
ACATTTACATAGTGCAATGATTAGTATAGTCAAACTAATTAATGCATCTTTATATGATACACTTACCTGGCAAATTTCATTCCCAATTGTTTTAGTATTTTTTAATTGAGTTGTACACAGAAGTTTCTATCATATTTATAACTATTCTAGCCAATAAAAAGAATTGTTAATATAGGTTATTTTAATCATCTTTCTTACAAAATTTTAATATTCACTAACTCCAAAAGTTACTTAAAGAATATTTCTGAAGTCTCTAATTATATCAGTTACAATATGATTACTTTGACTCTGTTTCTGCAAGTATTATACTTTGTAATACTCCAATCATATCAGTTACATATATGATTACTCTATTTCTTCAAGTATTATACTTTGTAAGTCTGATTATTTTCTCAATTATTGCTCTCACCAGAAAACACAGAACAATATCAAGTGACACCACAATTAGTGTATTTGTGTTCCTTCAGATACTGATATTATTGCCTCTCATTTATTATTGTTACAACTGTTAACCTTTGGGTTCTAACAGATATTTTTAAAATCAAAATTTAAACTATTTCTAGAATGTTTCTTAATATTTTCAAATAAATCTTTCCATATCTTTAGAGATGATTATTCTTACATTTTTATCCATAGATTTTTTTGACATAGTGAATCAATTTAAAAGATTTCCAAATACTAAACAAGCTTCATATCTTAGAAATAAGTTCCATGAGTAAAGATATGTTGTTTAGTATAGTCCTAGATTAAATTTTGCTGCCATCTTATTTTTTATTTTTGTATGCTTATTTTTAAGTGAAATTGGCTATGATTTTCACTATCCACTATTCTGTGCTAATATTGTTAAGTTTTGCTGGCTTAAAATATAAATTTTAAAAAATCCATGCTTTTCTATGCTTTTGAACATTTAAAATACAATAGAAGTTAGTTTGTTCTTCACCTTTTGAAAGAAAATTGTCACTGTTTTGGAAATAGCTCTTTGATATAGTTTTCAAGGTCCATATTCAAGTCTTGCAGGTGTTCTAATTCACAAGATAGTTTTGTTCATCTATATTTCACACAAAAAGCATTTATTTTTTTCCAGATTTTAAACATATTAGCAAATAAGTCTGAAGATTATCTCATATTTTAAAACTCTTTTAAATATCTGTTTATCTCCTTTTTAATTGTTTTCTTTTTGAAAGCCTTTCTTATTTTCAATACTATTTGCAATTTTCTTTTTGTCTTGATTTTACCTGCAAGGTATGTGTGGATGATACTAGTCTCTTCAAAGAAAATCTTAAAATATCCTTATCAGTAAGTACTTACATGTCCTTATTTCCTAATTGGTATCTGCTATTAGCATCTTAATTCTAACTTTTTGCTTTTTTGTTTTCCTTGGCACTATATTTCTAATTTCTTGAGTTAACTACTCAGTTTATTATTTTCCTTTTACTTGAAAAACTGTGGGAACACTTGAGACACACCACATTTTCTGCCAGTAAAGTATCAGGTGAACACAGTAAAATAAAATATAGTGCATGTACTATAATTATTTTCTAAATAGACTAAATTACACTTTTTATTTCCTTCTTAACTCAGGACTTAAGGAAGTGTTCTTTATTTCCCAAGTTTTTAAATTTTAAAATGCTAAGTCTAGTTTTATGCTTTGTGGGTCATAGAGTGTGACCTCTGCAGTTTCCAGTTTTGAGGTAGGAAAGAGGAGTGGCAGGGTGAAACAGACCAAGGGCCTGAGCTGGCTTACCTGGCCAGAAACAGGAGCAACAGGCAAAATAGCCTGAGGCTGATAAGCAAGATGCAGCAGAAACAGGCTGGAAATAGATCCAACTAAGGTGGCATCCGATTTAACTGGGCATAGACCTCTAACTTCATTAAAATCTCATTTACCGAGTAAAAGCACCCCATCAGCGCCATGACAGTTTACCATGGCCGTGACAACCTCCAGAAGAGACCTACTAAGGAAAAACACCACCTTTCCTAAGCATCTCCCCAGATGTACCATGACTATTCCTCTGGACCCCTGCTTCACATACTCGTTGACTTCCAACAAAAGTGCTAACTAACCACCAGCAGGGGCTACTCTGTCTATGAAGAATGATCTATACCTTCGTCCTCTTAATAAATCTGCCTCATGCTGTACCTGGAACATTTGATTTCTATTCTGCGTGTAGCCAGGAACCCTCTACTATGATGGACGCCCAAGGACTAGGGTCTCCGCCTTCTCCTGTAACACTTTGAAATTTGTTGAGACTTTTCTCTGTGGCCAACAAAATAATGCAATTTTGTAAATACTCCATAGACACTGAGGAATAAAGATTATTCTCAGCTTATAGAACACAAATTTGAGTATACATTTATTCAATCAATAATATCAATTATATTATTCTGATCTAAATTAGGTTGAAATATTTTTGTGTTTGTGGCAGAATTTAACATGCCAAAGACTTTGACAGTGCATTTAAAGAGATTAAAAGATTGAAAGCAACATAAAGCAGCTTTAATAAATGCACCTTTACCATTACATTTCAGCTGTCCCATATTGACAAAATGGGATGATAATAATCAAGATTTATTGAGTGTTTACTATGTGACAGGCACAGTTCAAAGTGATTCACATGCATTTAATCCATGTATAACACACCTGTGAACTAAATATTATTCTGTTTAAACATGAAAAATTTGAGGCACAGAAGTTAGGCATGATTGTCTACAAATATTAAAATAATGTGTTGATCATATCACTTATTGTTTCCTGCTTAGGGGCCAAGGACAGGCTGCCACAAGGTTTGGCATTGTGGCGTGCAGATTATGTCAGAGCTGAAGATAATCAAGGCCCAAATGACTCAGGAAAAATCTTTAGCTTCCCACCTGTGGGGTAAATGGAAGTTTTCACCCAGAATTTCCCTCCTGGCCTTAGTCCATTTATATACCAATGTGTGTTTACCACAGAAGAGCCTCCAGGTGGATCTGGGGTAAGAGCTGGAGAGAAAATGGCCATTCTCTCCTCCCTTCCACTCATGGTACCTAATTGATCTGGTGTTTGCCAGTCACCAGGGGCCCCGTCCATGGAATTTCTGCTGGAAGGGGCATGCAGAGGGAAGAGAGAGTGTGTGGCTGCCAGAGGGATGGGTGGAGCGAGGGCTGGCTAGTGGACAGGAGCCAGTTGTGAGAAATAAAACCCCTTAACCAAACCTGTCCTCCCTCTTGTCCTTTAATTTCAACGGATTCGTAGGGAATTTGTCCTGGGAAAGGAATGCCCTTACTCCCAGAGCTACACCACCCCAACTGCATGAGAAGAATTTAGATGGAGCACGTGCTCCAGAAAGAGAGCTGTCACCAGGGATAACTATAGTATAATAGATCTTAGGTGTGGTAGGCAGGAAAGAATGTGGCAAAGCCTGTTAAAATTCCTCCCTATGTCTCCTTGCTTCTGTGTGGTCCAACAAACACTTGTTCGTCACACATTTACTTTTTCATATTCCTGTGAATTGTTTCCCTTTCCCTATGAAGTCCTGGGTCCCTTATCCCCCTTCTTCTTGGTTCAGGATGACATACATACCTCATTCTTCCTGACTGTCTTTGAAATCTCATGTCTATGGATTCCCCATATGTATGTAATAAATGTTGTTTCTGTCTCCTGTTAATCTGTCTCATGTCAATTTGACTCGTAAACCAGGTAGAAGATTCTTAAACCAGCTAGAGTAAATTTCTTCCTGACACAACTTAGATGGGACACAAAAGGAGAAAGATGTTACTGTAATTTGTTAACAACTGGAAATATGATTCATTCACTCATTCACTTTTTAATGTACCAGACATTTACTGATTACTTGTTCTGGGCCAGCCATTGTGTGAGACCCTAAAGATACAAAATTAGTACAAAAGCACCCCCACCATCATAGATCATACAGAAAGCATACAAGAGAAACTGTGGCTTAGATTCACTAGGGTTGTTGTGAACGGGAATTGCAACTGAGAAGGCAGGTTGTAATTTCTTCCTTCACCTGCACCGCTCTATGAAATTTCAAACAAACCAAGTTTACTTATCTGTTTGTCTGTCTCTCCCCTCCCTCCCTTGACTCCAAACTCTCTTTCTCTAAATCTCTCTTTCATTTTCTCTCTCACACAAACACACATGTAATTGTGTGTCTTTCGAGCAATTGTTGGGTGAGTCATGTGTAAACTGAACAAAGGAATTAAAAAAAAAATAAATTTCAGTAAAAAGGTTAAGATGAACAGCTAAAGATGAACAAAGGTTGTGCATCTGGCTGCAACTTTACCATTGTGTGGTACTTTAAAATAACAATACTCCGCCAAACATAACAACATCTTTAGCAGCATAAACACATTCATAGACTAATTTTTCTTATCTACCCAGTCTCATTTCACACACACTCAGGAGATGTACCACAAGGTTGGTGCTGTGATCTTTGAGGGCAGGCTCAGCCAATATGGCTCAGGTGACAGTTCTCAGGAAATGAAGTGCATGGCAACAACTAGGGATGCAGAGGACCAAAGAGCATGTAAATGCTGCTTTCATGCTCCTGGGCATCAGATGAGGCGACGATGGTGGCACCTGTACAGTATCCAGCAGTAAACCTAGCTCTTCAGAACAACTCATTTTGCTAAAGATAATTACTTCTAACATCCGCCTGCTAAATAAAATCAGTAACACCCCCAAAAAACTCTTATACAGATTTCAAAAGTAGTATTTCAAAAGCTTCTAAGTCCATGTTTGCCCTGGGGATTCCAAAGGTTCTAAAATGTTAAGGTATGAATTAAAGTTGCCTTCCACACACAAGTATCATGTTTACAATGGCATGGATTAAATCATCATATGGATGGTCTAACTGGCAGGGAAACAGGTTAATCGGTGTCACGCCATTCTCGGCTTTCAGTGGGCTACTCTCATTGCCCAGTTACTGTGAAGGGAAAATAACCTTTCTCCAGTGGATCAAAGGATTGTATCATCAGATTCAGATAAGAAGAGGAGAGGAAATAACAGGCTTCTCTGCCTCGTTAATTAGTAACAATAGTTTGTCAGAAAAACTATAATTTTTTTTCAAACAAATTAGGAAAAAAATGCTGTAAGGTCTAAGCTTTCCATATTGATTTCATATTTTCATTTTTATGCAATACAAAACTCAGAATACAAAATTCTGAATGAAAGTGAAGGGTAGAAAATTAGCAATAACTTATCTGTATATGGAAATGTATACACAAAAATGTTCCACTCAATCCAGTCATGTCTCAACTCAGTATTCCTTTAGTGATATTCCAAAGATGTGCATGACTGCTCCCATGGCATTGTTCAAGAGGGGAGTGCTGGTAGCAAGACAAACTGTGAAGGAAAATGGTTTTACATATTTTCAGCTAATTTTTTAAATCTTTTCTTAAACTTTAGAATCCTATAGAACATATAATTTTGTAATATCCCTTACAGAGTCCTTCCTGGAGCTTTGGGAAGGGTTCATGTAACTGAGGGGTCCTGACATTTGAGATTTATGTCTTCATAGTAAATATACCTATACCTTAAACAGAGAAAGTTGCTAATGTTCCACAGCTATTAACTTTGTTGCTCATGGCTGATAAAAACTTTACTGCTGATTTATTTAAATATTTTTATTGTACATAGAAAACACCTTTATAAGAATAAATAATTTTTTAGTTATAGGTATTTATTATATATATATATATATATGTATATATATACTCAAGATGTATAACTTCCCATGTGCACAGAGTATGAAGTGTGCATTTCTCTCTTCTAAACTTCCACACTAGGCAGTAAACATTTTGTATCCAGTAAGTATGCAATAAATATTGACAGAGTAACTAAATGGAAAAAGTTATTGGAAGGAAATTTTCTGAAGAAATTTCTGTAGCACCTCTAACAATCCGTGGTTTGTAGCAGGTTTTAAATAGGTTTTCTGCTTTTATTGAACTCATTGGGTTCCACTTGCCTAGTGTCATGCTATTCATTTACAGAGCTATTTTCAGAACTGCTTTTGTATCTTTCTGAATAATGCCAGATCCTTTTTTTTTTTAAATGAATTGGAAAGCTCTTGTTTGTTTGGGTAATTCACTCTTTTTCTTTTTGTCACCTCATTTAAAGCCAAGTATAGGTGGTGAAAATGGTTTCTATTCTTTAAAAAAATGTTTTACCATATTTAGAACACTGCCATTTGTGCAGTTGAATAAAAACACATAACAAGGTTTAAGTTACAATACTGATCTCGCTTAAGAATGAGGAATTTTACTGGGGGTTTCTCATTCAGAATATAAAACTATAAATCAAAGTGAATGGTAGGAATATAGCAATAATGTACCTGTGTGGAAGTGTACACGCAAAAATGCTCTACTAAATGCAAAAGAAACATTGTCTCACAATTCTGGAGTCTAGGATTCTGAAATGAAGAGGTTAGGAGGGTTGGTTTTCTTCTGAGGGTTGTGAGGGAGAATTAGTTGTATGCCTGTCGCCTTGCTTCTGGAACTTCCAGTATTTCTATATTTATTTAAGAATAAATGCCTTTGTCAGGGCCATCCTAATGACTTCCTCTTAGCTTGTTCACATGCAAACACTCTATTTCCAATTAAGGCCACATTTACAGACCCTGGGAGTTAGGACATTGACATCTTTTTTGGGACCCAATTCAGCCATGATATGACATGATTTCCTTGACCAATGACATGTGAGTGGAAGCACCAGCATGCAGGTTGCAAACCTGGCCATGTAAAAGTCCTCATGTACTAACATTTTTTGTAATATCTTCCCCACTTCTGCGAGAAGCATATAGGGTCTTGCTATTTATAGAAAGAAAGTGAGATAAGGAGAATGAGATGGGACAGAGACACCTCAGCCACCACAGCCTGAAACAGCTGCACAATCCAGGCTGGCTGGACCTAATCACAGCCTTTTTGCAGATGTGTAAACCAAACTACATGATGTTGTTTTAAACCACTTAGTTTGAACATGGTTTATGATGCTGCAATTTTTAGAAATAACTAACTGATACAGTTAATATCTAAGTTGTTACCCTACTAAGTTTACTTACTGACTTGATGTCAGAAAATCTCGTGCATTTTATTTCAATATGATAAATGCTTATTTTCCCCCACCTTCCTGTATCTTTTTGAAATTTTCTTAATAAATAAAATTTATGAGTGTAAACCAGTAAGAAGAAAAGTATAGAGGAAGTTTTTTTCAATTTTATATATCTAAAACATTAATTAAGAGAAAGGAGAAATGCACATAATTTATTGAGCTTACAAATATTCTACTCTAGTGTAATCTTAACTCCCACCCACATCCTGACAAATCAAAAACTCTAGAGACCAAGAGATCTCTTCAGAGAAGGGTTCATTGAGCCTTTCCAGATGCTGGCTAGATGAAGGATTGAGTCCTGGACAGGAAGTTTATCAGAGAATGGCATGTAATTTCACTGTATAACACTCTTCCAATCCAAAAACCTTGCCATCAATCTCAAATCATCCTTGTCTCCTACAGTCACCTCCTTGTATTCATTATTCCTAAAATATACATTTGTTATCACTCCATTATTTAAAAATATTTTGGTGGTTTTATTTTTCTTAATTAATAAAAGAACTCCCATTCTTAGAGAACCAAAGACTTTTAGAATTAGACACATATATTATTTTTAACATGATTCTTCATAATCTTTCTATAATGCCTCACCAGCAAAATAAATGAGCAATGAAGAGAACATAATTCCTCAGGATTTTGCACATGGCTTCCTGAACATGATACGCTTTTCATTCACCTATCCACAGTGGTCAAAACTCAGGCATGCCTCACTTATTTCTGTGCTAAACTGTGATCAAAGAGAGCCTAATTATCAATCTAGGCTGTCTAGTGACATTTAAAAATACCACATTCACTTAGCCAATATGTCTAAAACAACTCCATTGTATTAGTCATGAGTTTGTGCCCTACAGAACCAGCCCTCACCCATGAAATCCTAGACGTGGACCCTTGTTCAGAAGTTAAAATAACACCATTCCGTATGGTGAGTCTCCTTTTAGAGTGTCTTCATTTCCATTTTATGATCCCATACATCTGTAAGCTTCATCTCAAACACCAGAGATGTTTCATAGACCTTCAGAAGTGAATCATATTGTTATCCAAATGGTTTCTTCTCTGACAATTGAATCACTCCCTCTGTTACCAGAGATGGGTCCTTGGTCTCGTTGTGAGAAAGAATTCAATAATGGATGCAGAAAAGCTATTGAGCATTAAGAGTTTATTTGAAAAATAAAGTTCAGAAAAAGACAAGAGTACACACCTGAGGGTTGAGACACAGGGAGACCCAGAGGGAACAATAAGGAGCCTTTCTTACGTGAACGGAGATGAATATTCACTAAATGGGGTAGGTTTCAAAGGGAACAGGTGGAGTCTTCCTGGAGTTCAAGCTCGCTCCACCTCACTTTGGATGGGTAGAGGGATTTTTGACTATATTTCATTCCCATCAGAACTGTCATGGCTCAGGGAGGTGTAATTTTTACTATGTTAATGATGGAGAAGTGTGATTTTTATTATATTAATAGATTTGGGAGTGAAGTTTGGGTCAATTTCTCCTCCATATTGGAACTAGTCAGTTTGGGCCAGAGTGTTATCTATATTCTCACTCCACATTCCACAAGAACAGCTTACATGGACTTTTTAGAATATAAACAATCATCTAGCAGAATATAAACACTGGCCAAAGCCATCTCCCCATCCCTGCTCATGTCTGACTATCTACCTACTATATAGCTCTTCCTCTTAAAATTTCATGTGCAATGAAGTAAACGTTGACTACTGGTCATTACCTGATTTTTTAACCAGCTTCATTTTCCAGGTATTTTCTTTTAATTTCTTGAGTTATTCTAGTGAGCGTCTCCTATTTTACTTTTAACCTTGCAGTTGAAGAGACACCCCCCTCCATGGAACAGTTCTCTTTGTAGCTATTTTTATTTCTGTGTCTCCATTTCTTTCTCATTAGAGTAAGAAGCTTTGAAAGGCATAAGAAAGCACTGTGTGTTTCCTACATATCAATAAAGGGATCTTACATCTTATCCTAATAAATCAGGGAACATAGAAAATTTTTAGTCTTATCTAATACAGCCCAAGTCTACCTGGGAAAAGGACAATGAAGTTGTTATTGAAAGCCATATTTCTAAAAAGACATTTAAGGAACAAATAAAATCAAGGAAAAGACAATGATTGGTATCAACCATGACACAGAAACTTTATTTTATGAGAAATATCCATATTGGATTGACTTTATTTAAAAAGACTAATAATTTGTATAACTACAACAGAACAGAAAACAATATTGCTTAATTATTTCAAACATTTGTCATATATCTCGTTTTCTAAAGTAAACTTATCATTAGTAACACTCAAAACTTCAGCAAATTAAAGAATAAGCACTCTTCCAAGACATTTTATAAAGCAAATTTAGATGCAAATCTCAGTATGTTTAGTAAAATTTCAGTCCCATAAAAATGGATTTTTTAAAACAAATCCCTTAGGCTCCTAGCATACAGGCACTTAGCCTGGTGAGGTCTTTCCATAATTTGATATAAATCAGCAAACTTTAAAAATTAGGAAGCAAATAACTTGGTTTTATATAGCTTAAGATGTTTTTTCATATCTCAAGCAAAAAAATAAAACAGCTGAGCTTAAAATTTGGCAAGTACTCAGTATTTAATCTAGAACACTTACTATATTTAAAACATAAATTAGATTTCTTGCATCTGGATAAATTATGAGAAACTGGATGAAATCCTAATATAACTTCTCTGGGAACAAGTGAATTCCCCAAACAACTAGATCAGCCAAATGGTTTTTTTTTTTCATAGATTTTTCTTTGTTAATAAGGCAAAACAAGCATTTTCCAAGTGTAATATATTATTTTTTGCTGTATATCTTTTCCCTGTTGCTTTTTACTCTTGCCTGCACAGCACATACAAAAGCATTGATATTCTTACAGGAAAAGCTTATTTTTATCTTACAAATGATCTACTGGTAATGCACAAAGGCAAATTTCAGCATCCGCCTAGAACCTAGGACACCACATAGCTCTCTGACAAGCACTATTTCATAAAGATAGACTAGAAGGAGGAGCAGGTAAAGAAAGAATAATAAGAAAGTTTAAGCCCAGTGTTTCACTAACTAGTGAAAATCCAGCAATATCTTCTAAATATCTCTGGTATTAGAAGGGAATTTTCTTTTCAAAACATTCAACAGGCATATTTTTTGTGCGTCCAATTACACAATAGGGCTATCAACACCCTTGAGAAAATAGCAAAGAAATATTAAAATATTTAAAAAGTCAATTAAAATATCATTTCCCCTCTAATTAGATTTAGAATTTAAAATAAAATACTGTATAAAGAAGTTTTCAGATAAATGACTACATTTAAGCAATGATTGGTGAAATATAAATAGTAATCTTTGCTGTAGGTAATTTGATAAATAAAATATGTTAGAATTTTGTGTAGCATTTACATACAGGATTCTAGTTATACAACTGTATCTTACTAAAATAATTGTGGGTATGCTCAATACAGCTGCAGAGATGTCCATTGATGGCATATATGTGATGGAGAAAAACTGCAACAAACTAAAAGCACAACCATAATGGCCTGTTTCAGGAAGTTATAAAATGATGTAATAAAAACTAGCTTTAAAATACGGAACATTTCTTCCCAGTATTTCCAAACTTCTTTAGCACTTGTATTTCCCCCCCCAGATGAATTTGTTATAGTGCTCAATTCTCTATTTGAGAAGTGTGGGAGCTAAGGATGCCGCTTGGTTTTTCCACTGCCGTAGATGGTATGGCCTGATGCATTTCTGTGGAACCCAGAGGCACCCTGGAGCCCATTTGGAGAATTGCTGTTACAGAACGTTATTTAATAAGTTTTCATATTTGTTTAAAACATGTCACTAAGTAACAAATAAAACACAAGTTATAAAAGACATAAACATATAAACATGTATAGAAATAAGGCAATACAAACACCAAAAATTTTAAGAGTAATTATCTCTTAGAGCTGACTTTTATTTTTTTCCATTGCAAATATTTATATTCAATTCTTCTTCAAGTGTCACGTTCTCAGGTAGGTGTTTCCAGACAAGCTTATTTAAATTATTCACAGTCAGTATTTCTGATGCCCTTTAGTCTGCTTTACTTTATTTTCACATAATAGTTAACATTTAACTTACCATAGGATTTACTTACTTATTTTATTAATTTCATTAATTAATAATTTTGTTTTTCTCCACCCTAATATAAACCCCATTAAGGAAAGAGATGTATGTTATTTATTGATGCATTTTCTTTGCCCAATAGTGCTGGATACATAGTAACTCTCAATAAATTAATAACTGAATGTAAGTTTTCTTCTATATCACTTTTATAAAAGGAAAAATAGAGCTGTTTTTTAAAAAACTATCTTAGTCTGGAATTCATAGGAATGCTCTGGCTCTGGGAAACTTAAGAAAACTTACCTAGGAAGCTAAGATACAGCAAATAACACCTAAATATCATACCAACATCAGAGAATACCTTCAGAGTTATTGGAATAGTTTATATAAAAGAAGTCTTAATTTATAATTCAACTATGATTTTATTCTTGGATGAAAATCATTGTAAATCTTTTCTTAGTTTTTAGGAACTATAGAAGAAAATTGCATAACTATGCAAAGAATAAAATGAAAAACCATTTATCTCAAGATCATTGGGAAGTAGTAGTAAAAATTTTCCACTAATGGTGAAAAAGAACACATTTTAAAGCCAGCCATATAAAAAATTATCAGTTTTATAATTGGAGTGGCCATATGTCTGAATTTCTACATTAAAGTCCTAAAGACATAAGTCTGTTTGAAAAACATCTATCCTAAGCAAATAGTTATTATAAAACTGTGGTGAAGAAATCTAACCATTTCACATTAGGGCAATGAGATTGCAAGAGATAATCATTTCTATCCAAACACTGACAAAAGACCCAGCAAACATTTTTAAACCATTCAGAGCTGTAGATGAAACATTCTAAATGAAATAAATTCCAAGGAAATACAAACTTTCTTAGGTGAGAAAAGAACAATGGTCTCTTTTTTCCTGGGAAGGTATGATGGAAAAGAAGTAAACCTATCAGGAAATACTACAGGAGAAAGAGATAAAAAAAAAACAGCCAGGACTTTTATTTTTGTGATTTAAAATTTTTGATATATTTTCCAATTTATAGAAAAATTGCAAGAATAGTATAGATTGTATATACTCTTTTCTCAGATTGGTCATTGTTTATATTTTGACCCATTTGTTCATCATTTGCTCTCTGTCCTATCAGTTCCATTGATCTGTCAACACATATGTTTTCCTGAACTATTTTAGAGTAAGTTGTAGACAATTTTCCTTACATGTTGCAGGGTGTATTTCTTAGGATGTGAACATTCACTCAAATAATCACAGTAGAGTTATAAAAATCAGAAAGTTTAACATTGATAAAATTGTTTTAACGAATACACAGTACATATTCAAATGTCATCAGCTGTTCCAATGTCCTTTATAGCTTTTTTTCATCCTTAGTCCATGGTATACATTGCCTTAGGTTGTCATGTCCCTTCATTTTTCCTCATTCTAGAATTGTTTCTCTGCCTTTCTTTGTGTTCCTTGGTCTTTATATTTTTTCAACAGTATAGGCCAGGTTTTCGTTGGTTTGTTTTGCATAATGACTATTTGGCTTTGCCTGATGTTTCCTCATGATTAGAATCAAGTAAATTTTTGCCTACTACCCATATCAAAAGGCACATATCACTTTTGCCCAATATTGATGATGTCAGTATTGATCATAGTTACCAGCCAAGTTTTGGTGAACCTGTAGACCAGAATTACGGATTGGATTCAGGAAAGCCCAGAAGCAGAAATCAAAGTTTTCCTTTCCCATCTTATTTTCCCCTAATTTTTAGGTGTTTTCTTAAGGATAAAAGTTTATTAGTGGAAAGGTTTGGGATTGAAGTGAAAGAACACTTCTATTAACTACTGTGTTATTCTCAGATCTTTGCCATATATCTGCATCAGAAAATGTTCCTTGTGAGTCCTTGTGATTCTAAATTAAGAAGATCAGTAAATAATTAGAAACAATGTGGTCAGTAGAACTAATAGATGACAAATGCAATACTGGGAAGCTTAATACAGGCTAATGAGCCAGGGAAAAATTTTAAAAGAACTCCTCTTTAGTGGTTCAGAATCATTCTAAACTAACTCAAATTTGTGCTTTTGGAAGAAGATAACAGGAATATAAGGAGCATAAAATGAAAGTATGACAGCATAACAAGATATCTACAGAAAGATCCGCCACCAATCTTGAAAAACTCTCCAGTAATTTCTTTTATTTATTTTTTTTGAAACAGCCCTTCATGTCACAGACACAGGGGTCATCACACAGGAGGCCCCAGATCAAAATGTGATCTCAAAAACTGATATAAATCTCAGGGACCAGATTGAGCTGAGATATTGTTATTAAGATATTCAGATATTGACAAATAAGATGAACCATTTGTTACTGTCATCCTGTCATTTTTGTGCTTTACAGTTAGCCACAAAGTTCTTGAATTTGTTGTTGCAGGAATTTGATGGTTTTTAGTCTGAAAAGCTATGGATCACAACCACAGTTATATCCATGCTTTCTTTCAATTACTAGGTAAGAATATGAGTAAGACTCTTTGAACTTCTAATTGGTGATAGGATTGGGAGAAGTCCAGAATTTCACCTCATCAAGGAATCACACATTAGTGTCCACAAACACATATAAAAGAAGACTGTGGTACTATCAAGTGAGAAAATTATCTCAGTGAGGTGTCTCAGTAGCCGGAATACTAAATTATTTTATCATTCTCAGTCATAAAATGAACTGATATGGCCGTTCAAGTACATGAATAAAGATATCAGTTATTCTGCAATTAATCTATATGTTCAATGCAAGTCAATGCAATTATAATAAATTTCCCAAGTTTTTTCTGTAGTCATTGATAATCTGATAACTGCATTTTATACACAAAGTTAAAATACTTAAAAACATTAAACATATTTTGAAAGAGAACAAAATTAGACAATTTATGTTACCTGATTTAATTATTGGTGTAATAATATCTACAGCTGGAAATCTTAAGCTGGTGGGCCATCCTACTGTGACTTCTTTTTGTATGGCCTAAGAGCTATGGTTTTTATATTTCAAAGGGTTGTAAAAATGAACAAAGAAAAATATGCAGTGTGGCCCCTGAAGCATAAAATATTACTCTGGCCCTATTCAGAGAAAAAATTACCAGCTGTTGGTATAAAGCAATAGCGCTCAAGACAGTTGGTACTGGCGAAGGACAGACTGATACATCAGGGAGCAGAATAAATGTCCAAAGATCATGACACACATATATAGTCAAATTACCTTTGATAAAGGCAATGATGTAATTCAGTGAAGAAAAGAATTTCTTTTCAAAAATATTTCTTGCATATCTAGATATCCATATTTTAATGTAACTTCCTACCTCACATCACTCACTAAAATTAAGTTGAGATTGACATCCTGTCACCTTGTGATTAGAAGCAATATACAAATAACTGATAGGAGGTCCTTGTGGTTGGAGTGGGTTGGAGGGAAGACCAAGGAGAGAGAGATGGAGCAGCCCGGAGAGAAGAGAGGAGGACCAAATTATGTACAGCAATTGAGCTATTTTGGACAGGATATGTAGGGTCAGCTTCCATGATAAAGTGACATTTGAACAGAGACTTGGAAGAAGTAGAGAGGGTCAGTGAATGTCCAAGGGAACAAAAAGGTCAAAAGCTTGTTGTATTGTCAGAAAAGAAGAGAGCCTCTGTGGCTTTGGTTCAGTAGTGGCAAGTTTGGAAAAGAGGTAGGGTCATGAATAGACTTGTCATAGTAAGGACTTTGGAGTTTATTCCCAATGTGTTCTCAAACCATTTGAAAGTGTTGAGAAAAGGAACATCATAGTTTGATCTACATGTAAAAGATCCGTTTCTTTGCTGCTCAGAGAGTAGACTAAATTGGAAATATGAGTGGAATCAAGATCAGTTAGACAATTGCAATTACCAGGCATGAGATGATAAGGACAGAATACAAAGTTCTTTAGTAATTATCTATTTAATTCAGTAGTCACCACCACTCTCTAAAGCAGGTAGCCCAAGGTCACAGAACTAGGAAATTACAGAGTTGGTATCAATGGAGTTTCTAATCACCTGAATTATACTGCTTTCCATAAACACACAAATAAGTGCAGATACGAAGGGAGGTGTAGTTTCAGAGAAGGTAATGGCTAAATACAATGAATAAAGAATTAGAATAAAGAATAGGACCATTTGATTTTATATCATCAAATACATTTTTTGGTACGAGTTGTGAATGATCTGCTGGGGAAAGCAAAGTAAAATAAGTAATTTGACCACTAGTGTGTCCATAAGATATGTCTTCACAATTTGAAATATTGTTGAAAGGAATGATAACGTCTCTCACTGGATTGTTGCTTTCCTTAGAAAGTACTGTTTTATCAGGAAAGCAGGAGAGACAGAGAGTATAACTTGCAGCATTCAACATTCATTTCAGAGCACAGACAGTTTTACATTGCTGCATATTGAGACTATTAACTAGTCCATGTAATAAGACATGTTACTACAAAAAGGTAATATGATTAGAGTTTTCCTATTTAAAGCACATTCTATCAGTTAAATCTGATCATATCCTTAGGGTAAGAGACATACTGTGGTTTTCCTTCTAATTGCCCTTATATTGAACACTGATGTGAGGTTTCTTTTGTGGTTAACCTTTGTCAACAGTATTATTGGATTGATTTTCCCTTCACACAGTACCTGCTTTTATGATCTCTTTTATTTACATAAATCTCTTTGGCCATATCCCTTCCCATGTCAACAGTGAATGTAGCATAAAGGCTTTTCCCATAAAGGAAGGCATTATTTTTAAAAGTTAAGCAATCTTTTGTTCTAACTGATGCTCAGAATATTTATATCCTTTGTTTTCTCTCAGATTCCCAAATGAATGGCACCAATTTATTCTGAGGACGTGAGGAACCAATAGAGTGAATTTGATTTCATGCATTACAAGTTACATGTACATGTGGAGGATTTTATGGAGATAAATTACTTTTTATTTGATAACAAAGAAAATAGCATTATCAGTCTTAAGTTGTTTCTGTGTATCTACAGTTATAGAAATTTTGGAATTAGATTCAGCTCTGTGATCTGTATCAGGGTTTGGTGTATCACAGCCCTGGGGCCAGATCCACCCTTTTGCCTGTCATTGTAAATAAAGTTTTATTATAACTCAGCAACACCCACTAGTTTACATAAATTTGGTACTAGTGAAAGCAAATAGTCCAATTAAGAAATGGGCAGAGAACATGAATAGACACTTCTCCAAAGAAGAAATTCAGATGGCCAACAGGCACATGAAAAGATGCTCCACCTCGCTAATCATCAGAGAAATGCAGATTAAAACCACAATGAGATATCACCTCACACCAGTGATAGAGATTATATAGCCTGCAAAGAAGAAAATACTATCTGAACTTTACAGACAAAAGGTATGTTGATTCCTGATCTACATGATCTCTTTCGAGAATACTTACATTATAGAGTTTTCTGATGATGAATTAATATTGAGGTCTGTGAAAAACCGAATGCTCTCACCATCTGTGTTACAGATTCGTTTCCTGCATCATGCTTACAAGATTTGGTGGATCATGAACTACTCTAAAATAGCAATCTGATATATGCTCTATTAGTCATGTGTTTGAAATATTATTTTACATTTAAGTGTATAACATTTTAAAAAATTGTTGAGAACTTCTGGGCTACTATATTTATGTGGTATTTTCTAATAAATCATTGAATTTTATTTTACTTAAACATTACTTTGTCAATCTCACTGATTAACCGATATCTCCAGTTTGTACCTCTTTCACAGGGCCACTACCAAGGTTATACTGACATTCTGGTTCTAAGGGTAACCCACCTGTAGAGTAAAGTATAAACTTGCAAGGTGTATCAATGAAATTATGCCAACAACTAGCAAAAGATTTATCATCAGGCATATTTTCCAAGCCTATTTAAAAAATGCATTGATTTACTTAAGGGTAATAAAATATATGACTCTACCCATTTGGCATAAAGTAAGCAAGCTCTGGTGAACATAAACAGGTTCAGTCTCACTGTTTTTTTTAATCAAAGGACATTCCAATAAATATATTTTATAGTTGAATATCAAAAAAATCACATGCTTCTGACAGTGTTCTTGTGCATGTTTGTTTAAATTAGTAAATTAGTTCTTGTTGGGTTTTGTAAATTGAGAAGGAAGATTTTTCATGATTAAATGTCTTCTGTGTAGTTAGAGCTGAAGTGGTCCAGCATGAGGACTTTGTTTTCCTTCCATTACCTTCATTTTTGTATTCTATCATTTTGTTCAGCAAAAGTAGATCAACCTTTCCTGTAAAAAAAAAAAAGGCCAGAAAAAAGATATTTTAGTCTTTTGAGCCACTAACAATCCATCTCATTCTTTTTTTTTTTCTGTTTTACTGCCCTTCACAGGTATAATAATTATTCTTATCTCATGGTCTATACAAAAATGGACTCCAAGCCAGTTCCAGCCCATGGGCTGAGGTTTGGTTTGCTGACTTCTATTTTAGTAGGCAATCCTTGTTCTAATGAAGCATTTTGTTGAAGAGGTTCAGGACATGCAGCAAGACCCCCTGAAAAGTCAACCTAATGTTCCTGTACTGGTGCCTGGGTTTTTGAGTGCTCATTTTTAGACATTAGTTATTAGGGTGCCATGCAATATCAGAGCAGCAGTTCACCAGAGCTCGTGGACAGAGCCACAAAATGAGTGCCCAGGTTTGTGCAGACATGCCAGGTGATTATCTATGGTCATATGACTTGAGGGACGTCAGGTGGCCATCTTGCATAAAATAACATTAAAATATGTAATAGTCTACCAATCATTAATAAATGAATTACTTTTGTGCATGGCTTATTCCTTATGAAATGTAAAAATTCATATGTGGTAGCCAAAATAATCTAAACCAAATAAGCTTAACAAAAATGCTTTCCAATGAGGCAAAAAGCAGAGAAAAAAGTCTTGGGCAATGTAGTAAGAGGTGGATATGTTTTGGAAAGGACTCTCTGGAGCACTGGAGAGTTCCTTGTAATTTTTGGAATGCTGTTACAAGATCGACCCTGAGAGTCGATGGAGGCCTTGGTTACTTCAGCAGGGACAAAGCCACAGGAAGAGGTAGGAACTGAGCGGAGACGGTACAGACAGCAGATGTCAAAAGAAAATCAGCTTTGCCGAAGATGGAAGTGCAAACCATTGTTGAACTTCTTTTATACTTACATAGAAAATATTTTTTATTTAATTTACTTTATTCCTTAAACTTTCCTCAATTGAAGATTTTTGGTTAAAAATCATTCCAAAGTTACCAAAATTCCCTTGTAGACACCCGTAAGCAAAAACTTATATTTTCTTTTGATAAATAAACATAAAAAATACTAGATCTATGCTAAAAATGGTAACAGAGTTGGAACTTTGGAATTCTGTCACAGAAAAATTCTCTAATTTTACTGTATTCTTCTTTTTATTACTTAATGTGATTCCAGACCCAAATCAATCCTCATTGAGCAGGCAAGGCATTCAGGATGTCTGAGGACACTAAGAAGTCTTGTTTTGTCATGCCTTACAACCCTGAAAATGGGGGCAACAGTGACATGAATAAGAATCATTTCAACATATTTTATTTCCTCACCCTCTTTTTATGGTGAATGTTTTTCAAACTGACATGAGTTTTGTTATAAAGAGAAGTGAGAGTCAGGTGTTCAAGGCCAAGAGGAATGCTGTTTTGGTCAGGCAAGAAGGGAATTGGTTTGAATTTGCTCCAAGCAGGCAATTAAGGAATGATGAATGAGAATCCCCACAAAGCAGGAGCCCTATTACTCTCAGACATGTCATGCACTCTGCAGTGTAAAATGCCTGAGCATAAATAATAATGTCACTAATTGTGTTAAAAAAATCCCTGAAAACAAATACTGCTGCTATATGTAAGTGGTATCGCTGGTTGAAAAAAAAGTGATCTCATCTCACATTTTCTCATTGTGGTCATCAGCACACAATTCTACTCCTTAGATATTAAAATACAAGGGAGGCATGTGGTGTGATACCAAGACAGTATTCGTCACTTCATCCAAAGACTTGTAATAGACCCAAACATCTCTTTGGTCTGAGATACGAAGCAAACTTACTGAAAAATCAAATTGACTGTATCAATGTTTAAATTAAAAGCTAAAAAAGCCTAGTTGAAGTTGCACAAGTATGATAAGAATATAGGTTATGGGATCTGATTTTCATTATGATTGTAAGTAGCTTTGGGTATATATATATATATATCTGTGTGTGGGCATATATAAGTATATTACAGTATGCATGTCATAAATATTGACTTAAACAAATGGTTAATGTTTACAAAAGATACAACTGTTTTAAAAATACATAATTTGGTTCAAGTTGCTAAAATGAATGAAAATATTTTACGTGACATCTCAGCCATTGTCAAGTGATAATGTAAACTTAAGTTTAAAAATTTATCGTATTTTTATTTTTATACTCATAATATAACATTTCAAATTAATTCTTTACCAAATTTATGATGCTGTTATATTGACAATTGATATATTTTGAATTACCAATACATATAGAAATACTGGAAAGTTTACATTTACCACATTAAAACTCCAGTAATTGCTTCAAAAAACATTTTTCCAGCTTTATTGAGATACAATTGACATACAAAATTGTATAAGTTTGAGATGTACAAGTTAATTTCATATACTTATGTATTACAAAGTGACTACCATAACACTAGCTAACCTCCGTAATATACCCCTTATAAAGACTCATTTCAATTAAAAAATAAGCTCTATCACTGCTTATTTGAGAAAATTATTGTTTTCTATCTTGATGAAAATTTTGCTATGTTGATGATGTCACACAATAATATCACAACAATAATGTCAACAACTTTTGAGAGTCAAGAACTTCTGATTACACAGATTTGGTATTTTTCTTTCCAGTGGGAATTCTATTCTTCTTCTATCCCAGAACAATGTAAAGCTTTCATGTTTAAACAATCATATTTAATCTTCAGTACAACCATGTTAGACATGTAGTACTTTCTTCATGTTAGTGAGGAGAAGTTTGATTCTTACACACACTGAATAATTAGCCAAGTTTACTAGCTAAGTAGTGGCAGAGCTCAGATGACAATCAGTTCTAGGTGGCTCAAAAGTCTGTACATTTTAAGCGAGCTTATGCTCTAATCAGATATTCAAGACTACCAGCTAGACAAACCAGCTTTATACATATTCTTATACTTGGGAATTTAATTTTTTATATTCCAGGAAAATCTCCTTTTTTGGGGGGAGGGCTGTTTTTCTCAATTGTGGCACACTATACAGTTTCTTAGGTCTCCATTGTAGGTACCTGTACATAAAGACTACAACCTAGACATTTTGGCTAAACTTGGATATTGCTTTAGTTCCTCAGTTGCACATTTACTGATAATGTCTTACTTTACTTTAAAAAGTGGTTAATCTTGTTTATTGTATACGATACTATCAGTGTAAATCTCATTCCTGGGTACACAGGGCACCTCTACTCTCCCTTTGTGTACTAGTTGTATAATCACAAGGATGTGTCACTGGGTAACAAGAACATAACCACGATTTCAAATTAAAATGGAATTGCCCTTGAGCTAACAACACCTATCTGATTCTGAGAAAGTTACTAAACCTCTGAGTGTTTATTTCATCATCCCTAAAATGTGGATAACCCTATTAACCTCATAAAGTTATTATGAGGATTAAATTAGATATATAAAATCCTAACACAATCTTTAAAATATAATTGTAGCTACTGTTATATAAACCGGGCATAATAATATTCTGCTGACGGGTTGCTTGAAATGGAAAATCATGTAAGTATATCTAGTATACCTTCTGACACAGACAGTGTTTTCTAAATGGCAGCTGTAATGATTTAAGAGCCATCTTAGGATTAATTCATCTGGAAAATTTCAGTCATGCAATAAACAGATTTTGAGGGCTGGCACTATTTCAAGCAGCATGCTTACTCTTACATGGGAAACAAAATGAAATAAGACATGATCATTGCCCTCAGGGAGCACCAACTACATTATATCCATTTACATATATATGCACATATATATTATAAGTAAGCATAATACTGTACCATGACTGAAATGCTATAATAAAGTGTTTTGAGAAAGGAAAAGTATTACTGCTTTCAGATGCTTGACTATTATCCTTTTAGTTAATTAAAAACTGTGGAATTCTGTGAATTAGTTTTAGTTAATAGTATTTGATGGTTAGGATTTTAGGTTTTTGTTTTTACAATTTTCCTCCTTGCATGATTAGAATGATTCATGTATTCTGGCAGTGTTTTCTGTGTAATACTACACATACACACATCTGTATACAAAGAGAGAATTATCTATTGGCAAAACACATCTTCAGCTGTCTTTTGTTTGATTTGTATTTGCTTTTAGGCTTAAAACATAATTCAGTTTTATGTGTTCATTTTTTTAAGGCTTATTAAGGAAGACAAAAACCAAATGCTTCATAACTTCATTTTTACCATAAAATGTACATTCGTTCTTGGTATATTAAACATTTTAGCACATTAATGATTAGTTTTCTTTGCCTCTTCTTACTGAAGTGCAAATATACTTAAGGAATATTGTGCATTGGAAGTAATAATGATAAGACTAGAACCCAGATAGATTTATAAAGGAGACCAGTGTAGATTCATGTCAATTGATAGCAGAGTATTGGATCTCTCCTTCAAAAGAAATCAGGTTTACTTATCAGGTGTTCACTTAAGTAGAATTAGGTGTGTGTTTTGTCTCATTTTATATTCTAAACCATTTTTGTTATAGGATATAAGTGGTGGAATTGTGACAGCTATGCTAACTGAGGATGACAATAGGGTAAAGGACAAGCAAAAAGCCCTTTGTAATTTAATTTTAAATGGTACCATCATTTATTTTGAGTTAGCATTCAATTTTCAATACTTTCACTTTAAAATGCATTACGGTTCAGTTTTGAAAGTTATGGTAATTTTGGAGTTGACTTAGCTTTTCTCAGAGTCACAGATACGAGGCATATTAATGCACATGAGTTCCAGATGACAAATGGTGCTCAAAGTTTACATGTCTGCTAATTCATTTTTGATTGTAACATGGATGTGTCTTCTGAAATATAAATGGCATTTGCCTAGCCAAACGGTCATTCGATTTGAACATGCGATGTGATGCTTCACTGATGTTTGAACTTCGGAGTCATTTCAAATTCATTGATAACAGTGCTTATAAAGGCCATGTTCCCTGACTCAGAATGAAACAAACTATGACTATCAGCTACTTCTCAAGGAGAACGTTCTTTTAATCCATTTCATTTACAAAAAATATTTAGAATTAATTTAATACTACCTTTGCAATCGGAGGATGTTTCACATTGCTTACATTTTTAAAACCAAGTTTAAATGTTCCAGATTGTATTGTGTCAAGGGATTCCAACTGCATTTGTGGTCTGGATCCTAGTTTTTAGACAAGTAATGGCAGCTATTAATGT
>JAVSCE010018445.1:0-296198 GCA_032199065.1 Smutsia gigantea | reverse complement strand
CCTAGAGGACGGCTGTGCGGGACGGCTGTGCAGGCAGAGGGGCCCAGAGGACGGCTGTGCGGGACGGCTGTGCAGGCAGAGGGGCCCAGAGGACGGCTGTGCGGGACGGCTGTGCAGGCAGAAAGGCCCAGAGGACGGCTGTGCGGGACGGCTGTGCAGGCAGAAAGGCCCAGAGGACGGCTGTGCGGGACGGCTGTGCAGGCAGAAAGGCCCAGAGGACGGCTGTGCGGGACGGCTGTGCAGGCAGAAAGGCCCAGAGGACGGCTGTGCGGGACGGCTGTGCAGGCAGAGAGGCCCAGAGGACGGCTGTGCGGGACGGCTGTGCAGAAAGGCCCAGAGGACGGCTGTGCGGGACGGCTGTGCAGGCAGAGGGACCCAGAGGCAGAGACCGGCTTGCTGCATGCAGACTCACTGAGTGAATGGGATTCTAGTGACTGACCTGCCACCATGAAAATAAAGTTGGGTATAACCCTTCCACCCCATGAATGTTCTACTGTTATTTCTTCGGTCACACTGAATCCATAGTGAACTTGCCCGGGGCTGAAACCCATTGGCAAGACACCTAATTTATAGGCACTCTGCTATCTTACTATCCTTAGAGACCTCAGGAGAACTCACTGAGGCAGAAACATAATCTAAGGGATTAAGAGCTAAAAGAACATAGCTCCAGCTCTACCAGAGGCTCTCCTGCCTTGAAGGAGGAGTCAGATAGGTCTGTTTTGCACTCGACTGGAAACTCGGTGAGGGCAGGACCCTTGCCTTATCTATATCGTTAAACCCCTAGCACGGTGCCCGGCACATAGTAGGCAATCAGTCAACATTTTGTTGCATAGACTGCACGAACCTTACAGAGTGATTCATTTCCTGTGTTGCAGCTTTCTAATGCTGTGGATGGTGGGGACCTTTGCAGCTCTCTGCAACAATTTGATTTGGAAATGAAGCCTGAAAACGAGAACGGCTCTCTCTGCCCCATCTTGCTGTTGCAGACGGCTCTGGATTGCCGACCCGCAACAGAGGTGCTCTGCCTCCTTGGTACCCCGAACAAACCTGTGATTTTCTTCTGAGGCCCTATTTTTAAAAAGTCTGAACCCATCAGTGTGTCTGTGTTTCTTTGTGTTGACTGTGGGTTTTCATGTTGTTGCCAGTTTCCTTCTCACTCTGTCAGATTTTGTTTTACGTACCTTTATTCTTTCAGCCATTTCAGGGGGAAAATGCTAATTACCATGGGCTTAATAGCAGTTCTGAACTGCACCAGAACACTGGGGTCTCACAAATACCTGTCACCGCAGAAGTTTTCAATTACCATAATTCCATTCCTAATTCAAATTACCATAATTGCCCTCCATTAATGCAACTTTCTTAAAGCTGAAACATCAAAGAAGCCTGCGCTCACATTAGCTGAGTTGACTACTTGCAGAAATAAACAGCATCAGTCCATTTTGCAAATAGGATGGTGTTAGCCTGAAAAAAATGTATGAACCAGCGCTGTGAGTTCGTAAGATCTGTCATATCATACTTTGACTGTTCTGTCAACGTTTGTAAAATCTGAAAGCCATTCTAGCTTCCTTCCTCTTTCTACTCTGCTCTTCTGATTGTTTCAGCGTTTACCACAACAAGAAAATTCAGCCTGTCAGCTCCTTAACTAACTTTGCTCTTATAAATCCATCTATCTGGATAAAATGCAGTTTTACTACTCTACAATCATCAGTTCCACTGTTAATGATCCTTGTTTTCCTGAATAAGTCATGCTTGTTTTTTCACTTACTGGCATGGGACGAAACCACTTGCCAGCACCAGCGGGACTGAATATCAGTGCTATACCATCACTGGACTGTCCCTGGCATTTTACCAGGAAGCCGTAATTTTGTCATTTGAAACACAGACAATTCTTTGTACTTGAACACCAAGAAACAACCAGAAGAGAGCAGGCAGAACAAAAGGTCATATTATTCGTTGGACTGTTAAGAGTTCCTGGTTCCAAGGAAGCGAGTATAGTCCTTTAAGGCAACAAGTGAACCAATGAAGCATTCTTCCATACATTTACATCAGGTGACATGTCAAGAAAATGTCTAAACAAGCAGTATACGTTCCTTTTAAATGTCCAGCAAACGATCAAAGCCACTGATAATTCTCAGTCCTGTGGAGTCTCTCTTTGGTACACAGCAGTTTAGCCAGACGTTCAAGAGCCACAGTAGCTTTGAAGGTTGAAAATTTTGTATCTCCAAATGCCACAGGCACCTTCAGGCCTTAGCTCCAAGCTGCATCCATGTAGAACTCTGGGATGAGAGTCGGAAAGGGAGGAGAGGTCTACTGGTGACTGAAGGGTACAGAAAGTCAGTTCCCCTGATTACCTACATCCAGTCAACAGGAGGATCCAGTGATAGAGTCACAGGGTCTCAGCTGTGCCCTGTGGGCTTCTCAGACTGCCTGTGTTCCCAAGTAGTTTAGCATATATTTCTATCATTGCTGCATTTTGCTCCCCAAAGCTGAGTTGAAAATAAACTTTGGTACCCAAAGTGCTTTGGTACCAAAGAATTCATAATACCAGATAGATTTCTATCAACGGGAAGTCTTGGGGTATTTGGAAATGATTTGCAGACAAGGAAAAAAAAAGCATGCTTCAAGGAAATTTGTGAGGCTAGAATACTGTTAGACCATCATATCTATGAAGGATGATAGCAAAATTTATGGTTGCCCCTTGCTTACATTTCGTAATTTTTTCTGGCTAAAAAGTAACTTGGTTCATGGATGCTTTGGACCATGACAGAATGAATTATAATAAATATGGCATTACTATCCTTTCAGCCAAACCTTAGAAGGTGAACAGGGAATATGCCGATCAGAGATCAGTTCCAGCATCCGGCTTGCTTCTATGAGGCATCAGAATGATACTACACAGATCAGATCTTTAGAAGGTCAAGCCCCGATTTCTAGGCCTGAATCTCAGATCCCTCATCTGTCGATATGCTTTGGGTTGCTTTTAACACATCAGGAAGTATTTTACATAGGGCTATATACCTGAAGTTGAGGGCCAGGACTACTTAGGATAGTATATGGCAAATGGGAGGTGTTTGCTGATGAGAGAATCAATGCATTAGTGAATGAATGGAGTGAATACATGATCAATGCTTTTACAATGTGGAAATGTCCACTATGTTGGATCCTTCAGCCTATAGTTAAGAGTAGGATTTATAAATACTCAAGGATTTGAACAAGATCTCTGAGGAATCAATATTATAAAAGTTTTTCACTTTGAACTTTATAGGACAAAATACATCTAAAAATGTGCTGAGCTTCTTTGAACATGTATTAGTGTGCCAGAGTCTGTGCTGGTTTCTTTCAGGTTCATGATCTCAGGCATCCTGTCTTCTTTTCCCATGTCCTTCCCTCTGTTATTCTCTCAAAGTGTATTTCCTTTTGACTCGTCTCTTCTTTTTTCCACTTTTCTTCTTTTGTTTGCCTTTTTAAATAAAATTAAATGCACAACGTGATAACTAGAGCTAACACTGCTGCATGGTAGATAGGAAAGTTGTTAAGGGGGTGAATCCTGAGTTCTCATCACAAGAAGGTTTTGTTTTCCTTTTTTCTTTCTTTCCTTTTTACTGTATCTATGAGAAGATGGATGTTAGGTGATGGTTTTGTGGTAATCATTTACCCACATATGTAAATCAAACCATCATGCTGTGTGCCTTAAATTTACACAGGGATGTATGTGAATTATTTCTCATTAAATCTGGAAAAAAATATCTCTAACTGAAAAGTATTTTGTAGTTATTTTCATACTTATTGAATTAAATCTTAGATTTTCAATGTTCAGTTTTTTTTTAAGTAGGCAATTTCAATATTTTAAATGATTTTTCCTCAGTAAAAATCTGCATATGATTAGTTTTGCTTTTTCAGGAAATCAGAAGACATTGAGTTTAATTTTTTTCATAATTTTTAAAATTGAAGTATAAACATCGAGTTTAATTTTTTCAATTACAAAATTCCCTCCTTCTGATTTGGAGAGTAAACAGAATCTCTATAACCGAGCCTCTTACCGCCTCTCCCTTAGGTGTCCCCAGAATCCTGAACCATCCGTACATCCTGGGGTCCTCCCCCAGCCTGCGATGCAATGTCATCTCCCAGCAGTACATTAATGTGTAGGCAATGAGGCAAAAACACCTTCCAGAAAGAGGAACTTTGTCCTCTCGTATGAGTCCAACCACTTTCCAGCCATGTGAATTCTGAGAAATCACTCGGGATGACTGAGATGTATTTCAGCCGCATCAAAAATAAAATGGGAGGGAAATAAATACCTGTCTGGCTGAACTGATTTTTGTGAGACTCAAATGGATTTATATGAGTAAAAGTGCTTTGTATTGTGTCAAACACTGTACAAATACCAGGCGTTATTCAGCATTAAGCTCAACATATATTACCTTTAAATGGTATGACAGAGCAGTGAGAGGCTTTGAAGCCAGACTGTCACTCATCAGCTCTGGGACCTTAACCATAAAAGACCTGTGCCTGCTTCCTGCTCTGCAAAAAAGAGAATAATTGTACTTACAGGGTTATTGTGAAGACTGACTAATTTAATATTATACAAAGCACTTAAAATAGTCCCCATGAGTAAGTGCTATATATGGTATATAAGTATTTGCTATTATTACCATCATATTATCAAAATTCTATCGTGATTTTCCTGCCTGGCACTCATAGCTGTCCATAATCTCTCTTCTACATTTTCCCTTCTACTCCCAAGAACTGACAAACTCTGCTCTGGCCAGAGGCTTCTCCCTAATACCCTGCATTCAATCCTGAACTCTGCCCTTTTCATTTAGCATCCCTTATCTAAAATGCCCTTGTCTCTCCTATCTACCATTCATCCAAGGCCAGCCCAAGTCCCACCTCCCCAGCCCTGTGAACCATCCTCTCCCCTTCTCTGAGTCACAACGGCAGTTCTCATCCAGACTGTTCCCCTGGATTTTCGATCATGTACTTCCTTGTACTGCGACTTAACCATCTATTGCCTTGTTCGCCCACAAGGGCACCTCTCCCTTCTTCTGAGGAGAAGGCTCTAAAGACAGGGATCCGCTTTCTTGGCCACATGGCTATCATGGCCACTTTGTTCTTCCTTGAAGCACTTCAAACTTGAATGGAGAAGCTCTCTCCTTCCTATCACGGGGCTGTTGTGAGTCTCAGCCACCAAGCGCCAAGGCCCCACACCCACATTTGTGTGAGAGTGTAAGAGCACGAAGGAAGCCCAGAGAGAGGCAGAGGTGAGCGATGGAGAGTGGGACTCCAATGGCGTCTACTCCCTGGCTCCAAACGTCCCTGACGCTGACTCCCCCTATCCTGCTGTACCTTGGTTATTGGGTTACATATGTCAGCAAGGTTCCCTCCTATGCTTTTAACTAGTTTGACTATTAACAGCCTGGTATGGATGCTGGCAAATATAATATCTTTTTCCAATTAATGGGCCGCTGTCCCACAGCCGGGCTATTTTCAGCTTTAATTATATGACCTGTCCTTGCTCATTATCTATATACCATTAAAGAGCAACAAAAGTAAGTGATTCATTGCTGACACATGGCATTTCTCGAGAAGCCATTCATTAACAAAATAGCACTTGAACATAAATTGTTAAGGAGTGTCAGCAAATAAAACTGTAATCAGAATTTTTTCTCCCTTCCTGTGTATACACCTTGGTGAATTGCACTAAGCAGTTTCCAACTTTAATTTAAAGCTTATCAGGGACACCGAGTACTGCATTAATCTTTAAGGACTGGGTCTAAGCGTGCCCGGCCTTCTCCATTCTCTCTTCCAGAAACAAGAGATGACCTGAGCCACAGCACGTCCATCTTCTCCAGCCTCCCGGGAGTCTCGGCCCCTGGCACATGAGGACCACCGAGCTGAGCTTGGTGTCCTCTTGAAGGAATTCAAAAACCAATGACTGAGCACACACCATGTACCAGGCACCGATGGGCAGGTCAGGGAAAATAGAAGAACGAATAACATAATTCATGTCTGAGCAGCTATTGTCAGCTTCTCCCCCTGCACCCATATATTTTGGACCTCACCAATTTTACGTGCTCCAACTTCCATCTGCTGTTATCTACATCTTGGGCCTGAGGGATTCTTCCAGAGCCCCGAAGGCCAGAGGCCCAGGGAATTAACACCTCCCTAGGCCTCCTCCACTTTCCCACCTTCAACCAGTGAGTAACAGAAAGATGTACATAAACACTCCAGTTCCCTTGACACTTGGGGGCAAATGCTGACACACATAAGTGGCCCATGATAACCAACTTAATAATGAAATAATGGACATTTTATTAGCCTCCTTTCCTTTGCTCTATTACTTTTCCACATCCTGTCAGTGTTCCCTGCATCTCCCCTGGGGTGTGGCGGAGGGGGGCTACTTGCATTCAGTGTTTTGTTTCCTGCTCGGCTTCCAAGTCACCAAACTGAGACAACACCCTTAAAGAACATACAGTGTCATGGGGAAGGCCGGCCTGCAAATAATATTTCTTTAATAGAGGAGTAAAGATGTGAAGACAGAAAAACAGGTGCTTCTATTTCTCATGACTCTAAGTGCTGCTTCTCCAGGCACCAGAGTCACAGTAAATGGAAATCACCTCACGGGGCTTTAGGCAGGGAATGCTGTTTGCTGTGTCTCTTATTGCTAGTTATTAATGCCTAACTCCCTTCTGCCCAAGTCTCTCTTCCTTGTAATCAGGCTGGAGCCTTATCAACTTCACCTCCTAAAAGTAGGATTCCTTTTTGTGGTAGACCTTGCCATGAACTCACCGAAAAAGATAGTTATTTAGTTATATTCTAATACGATACCTTCCTGAGATAAGATTAGTCTGAGACATAGAACCCGATGACCCAGAAGGCTCAGGTCCAAGAATCAAGTTTGGTTAATTGAAGACAGTCAAGTCATTTGAGTATTCAATGGACTCATTAAATTAAGGGATGCCTCTGGCATTGGGGAAGTCCCTGCATGGCTGAGCCAGCCTGCTAGAGAGGGCATCTTTGAGGTGAGCGACCATGAGCTTGAGAACGTCCCTCTACCCCCCTCCTAGTGGTTACTCAAAGCCCTTATCCAGGGGGGAAGGTGGTCCCAGACTGCCTAGCACCTGGCATGTGGGTTAAGCAGGCCCAGACACCTGAATACACCTGAGGGCCATGCAAAGCTTAATTTGTACCAAGTTTCCTCATTCCCCCTTGTGCTCATTTTGCTTGATTACTGCTTTATAAAGATTCCCTCTGTGGCATCATGGAGGTTCTTGCTTTAAGCAAAGATTCACACAGGAGAAGAGATGAAAGGAAAGAATCCATGCATTTAACAACACATTTTGAAATTTAAAATGATCTAAACAAAATAGGCTGTCGTTATAACTAATTATGTTTTTAGTTTGGAAATGAACTTTGCCTCTAAATTCAAAGTAAAAAATTGCATACACATTTATCATTTTCTAGGGTACTCACCCTGTGCCATTTCAAATTCCACATTTTTTTCATTCTGTTCTCTCTTCACCAAAACAGTCAGACAAAAGAAACATAAAGTTAATAGCACAATAACAAAAGGACATGAATAATTGGAACGTCTCTCTAGTCAGAAGTATTCTAGTTTCTACTAAAGGATTTCACTATGATGAACATTATTACCCTCAAGATCAATGGAATGAAGGATCTGCCAAATCTAATTCAATGCCAGGAAAATCTATATTGCATTTACAGATTTCAGATGGAAAGATCCAGCATTTATAGCACAAAGCATTTGTATTCTCTTTTTTTCCACTCTCCTCTAGATTTCCTTCCAGAACCAAAACTATTTGCAAGACTTAATGGCAAATAGCTCCTGTTCGTAAAGACAATACTGTAATCACCAAACAGAATCCTTTGACAATGGTGTATCAACCATCCTTAAAACCTGGACCTAAAACAGCTGATCATCCTGAGTCTGTTGCTTCATTCCCTCCATGCCATTCTCCCTAAAAGAACTAAGTTGTTACTGAAATATAATCACTCCACCTCTATAGTGAGCAGGCCAGCTGAGTAGATCAAATGGATTTGTAAGCATTTATTGGTTGTTTCAGTAAAGCTGTGCAATGTAATTATGGACACTGAACTCTGTCTTCATTAGCCGTGCATAATTCCCCAAGTCAGTATTTACATTTCAGCAGCTTATTAAGCGTCTAGATGCTGTGATTCAATCAGCTTCACAGAATCCTCCTTGGTATGCCTACACTGACACGGAAATGATGGAGGGCAAATAGATTTAAATTCGTCAAGAGCGGTCGCACTGGCATACCACTTCACCCTTGATTTACTTCTGAATCTGGATACATCCCGTGCAGCTTTATTTGCATCCAGAAGAACCAGATTGTATGTATTTTGCAATGAATTTCATGGCCAAATGAATCATGGCTACTCACAGGAAAGAATGAAGAATCTTGCTAAGAACTGAGCTGTCATCAATTCCCAGACTGATACAACCCTAACATGTATGTGAGGGGGTCAGTGACACAGCCAATGATTCATTAAGTGGGGAAACAAGACTCACACTTTGGTGGAATGACGGGATCATGATCACAATATGTCTTGGAGAGGTAAGTACAGCCAGGAGAAAGAGAGGTCATTTCCATTTCAAAGGGACTATTTTTCACCTGATCCCAAAGGGACCAGGAGGCAGCGATTTTCAGACATGCGCCTTTCTGTATCTGTTCCCTCAGAAGAGATGGAAGGGATATGCAGGGAAGATAAATAACTATGGCCATGACATACCTGGTGATGCATCTGAACCCATGGAGCTTCTCTCATGCTACACACCAAGGATGTCATAAATATCCATAACTGTAATAAGCAAAAGCTTGAACCTGACAAGTCGTTAGCTTTGTGCTAAAAGTTCACAGTCCGAGCATTATGAGAAGAAGCTAGGAAGAGTTCCTGTTAGTGGTCAACCATGGAGAGAATACAGAATGGTAATGGTAGCCCTCAGAGTAGAAGAAGTAGGAGGAGACATAGCATTAAGTAACATCTGAGTGATTACTATGTGGCGGGAATTGTGCATTTTCCCACGCAATCCCCATACCAGACCTGAGATAAGCATTACCATTACTATTTTACAGATGTAGGAACCGAGGCACAAGGAGACTAAGTGACCTGCCTAAGGCCCTGTAGTCTATAAGTGATATAAATAGATTCAAAACCTGGGAGTCTAACTGCAAAGACTGATATCTTAACAACTAGGCAAAGAGAGATCTAGTCACTGGTTTATTTGATAATATTTAATATATCTAAGAAAGAAATGTTGTAAAGAACTGGTAAATATAAATTTCTTTCACTATCTATAGAAACCTCTCCATGTCCAGATACTTTATTGAGATTTCTGAAATAAGGTATCCTTTCAGACCATAGCCAGTTAAAGATTTATCATTGCTATTAACATTAGGACCAACACAAAAATAAAAGTAATAGGAGTTGAATGTTTCTCAGAAAACAGAGAGAGTCTTTAAACTGTCTTCTTGAACCTGAACAGTGGATTTCAATATTTATCTTACAATATGGTAATATGGATTTTTCTACTGAAACGTATTTGGCTAGATTTGACTCTACATAAATATTAACCTAGGAAACCAGGCTTGGGTCTATATCTACATGAAACCATTAAATTTCTTTGTCAGATACCATTAAAGATTCTAGATGCTAATAAAAGAGAGAGATGAAGTAATGCTGGTATTAGTCAGATTTTCTTGATATGTAACTGAGCAGAAACAAGGTGACAAAATGAAAGCACTTACAGCTGATGTATTGAAGGGAAAAAACTCAGACTACACATAACTGATCCTGACCTACTACCTAGCATACCATAATCCAAGAGCAAAACGGAGTCTTTACCTCTAAAGATACTCAATGTATGTTATCCCAGTTACTCTCTTCCAAATATTCCAAACATTAAAGCAACACTGATTTATTATTTCTCACAATCCTATGGGTTTTGACTGGGCAGGTCTTCCACTTGTTTCAACTGTGTCTAATCATACATTTAGCAAGAGAGTCGGCTGGCCTGGCAGGTCCAAGATGGCCTCATTTGCATGTCTGGAAGTAGGATCTAGCTGTTGCTGGGGACCTCATCTTGCCTCCTCGCGGACTCTCTCTTCCAACAGTCTAGGCCATCTTCTTCGCTTGGGGTCTCAGGAAAATGTCTCAAGAGAGAGGAGGTAAAATATGCAAGGCTTTTGAAGCCAAGGCTCTAGGATTCACACAACATAACTTCTGTCACATTCTATGGGTCAAAGCAAAATTAGTCTGGCCCAAATCCAAGGAGATCAAACAAGAAAATTTATCTCTGTGATTATACGAACAGCAAAGTCACATTGCAAAAGAGCAGGTGCAGTGAATGGGAACGATTTGTGGCTAAACGATTTCTCTCTCTCTCTCTCTTTCTTTCTCTCTCTCTCTCTCTCTCTCTCTCTCTCTCACACACACACACACACACACACACACACACACACACACCCAGAGTCAGCCATCTTAACTGCATCAGTGTCAACATCTCAGTATCCTAGTTTTGCAAGATGTTACCATTGTAAGAACCAAGATAAAGAGCACATGAGATATTCAGCAAAAGGACTTACCTCCTTTCCTCATGGGGCATACTTCCCAGGATCTCATTTTGAATCTTCCGCAAACCACAGAGAAAAATGAAAGAGAAGGCCCAGGAGCTGATAATAGAGTAATCAATCAGAAAATGACACAACAAGGTAAGGACTAAATATTATTCAAAATCTCCATTCTAGAACTTTAAAACCTCTCAGGAAATGTAACTTGCTTCTAAAACATTGAGAATGTCTTCTTTCACCATTTCCAGGTCTCAATTATCCAGAACTACAGGATATTTCACAAGCACTTGCATATGCACATCAAATGTATATACGTGTGTATATGATGTATATGTATATCAAACCATCCCAAGTATGCTTTAAATGTATTTCAATTTTATATGTCAATTATGCCTCAGTAAAACTGAAAAGAAATACAAATCTTAAAGATTAATAAAAGACTTGAACTATTCAAGACTGAGCTCCTTGGTCATCCTCTCCACGGCTTCTCACCCACCTGCCAGACACAGTCTCACCACCCACCTTGCCAAAGATGCTGCAGTGTATTCTATTACTTTTATTTACATGGTATCCATCCCCCTTTCTTTTTAAGAACACTGCCTCTTCCTTGCTTTCTCCATGTGGGTTGATTGAGGCCAGCCCTGACTCAAGTATGAAGACAGGCAATGGTCTCAGAGTAAGCTAATCAGCATATGCGGGGACAGACATGTGATCTGTATGAGCCAACAGTCAGGTGACCTAATTAGCCAATGAGAGGCAGGTCCAAGACTTGTGTTAGAACTCTTGGAACACACTCCTTTTCTCCTGTGGTGTTAAATGAACAGGCTGTGAGCTCAGAACTCCTGAGTGTATTTTGCCAATACTAAGTGTGAGCCAGCCCGAAATTGGCACCAACACATAGGAAAGCCAAGCAGAGAGACAGGGAGAGAATGGGTCTTGAGGACAACATTTGAGGGTCTGGATTCACCTACCCTAGATCTCCCCTCAGACTTTTTTGTTACATAAACAAATAAAATTCTCTTTTGGTTTAAGCTAGCCTAAGTTAGATTACTGTCACTCATGACCAAAAGTGTACTACCCAACACAAAGAAAGAGGATGAAGAGGTTCTGGGAGTGTCTTGGGAGAGCAGAAGAGAGGGCTAGACAGGAGAATAACTACCAGTTTTTCAGAGAAAGAATGGAAGCTGAGCTGCTGTGTGCTTGCTTCCTGGCCTTTTCTGGCACCTGAGCCAAAAACCTGCCCCTACCCTGCAACAGGGAGAGCCAGCCGCAGTGGTCTCAGAACTAGATGAGGACATATCATAATTCTTATGAAATGGTCTTTGTTATCAAGAAAGAAATAAGAGCATAATTTTTAAAGGTTTTCTCTAGTATTAAAACAAAATAGAAGAATCTTTGTGTTTTCAGAGCATGAAAAATAAAGACAATAACGCATGATGACCCAAAACATAAAACAAGATGCTCTGGGTACAAATATTTGAGATCCAAATGCTGAATCAGAGAAACAATGTTCCACCAAATATATTAAAGTTCTCCGAAGTAACAGAACCAATAGGATACACACACACACACGTACATATATATATACATGCATATATATATATGGAGAGAGGCTGACTGATAGATTTTAAGGAATTGGTACATCCAGTTATGGAGACTGGAAAGTTCAAAATCTACAGGGTGAGCCATCACTTCAGACCATTTAAGGAGCCATAGAGACCCATTAGGAGCCAGTATTGCAGTTCAAGTCCAAAGCCCATCTGCTGGCAGAATTCCCTCTTACTTGGAGGCAGGGTGGGGCAGAGGGAGGGTTTCCGTCTTTTGTTCTATTTAGGCCTTCAACTGATTGGATGAGGTCCACCCACATTATGGAGGGGAATCTGCTTTTCTCAAAGTTCACCAATTTAAATGTTAATCTCACCTGAAACACCCTCACAGAGTCATCCAAAATAATTTTGACCACATATCTGGCACCATACCCAGCCAAGCTGTCATAAAATTAACTATCACACTAAGTACAGGAACAAGTTTTGGCAAATTCCTCAATGTCATCAACTACATTTTTTCTAGCTTACAAAATCCAGACCTATCGAAAAATGCCTTCATAGCATGTTCTCATTAACTTCCAAGTCTGAAATACACTGGAAGCATGGTTGGATATGATAGGAAAAGCATTGACCCAAGAGTGAGAAGGACCAAGTTCTAGTTACATGTCTGGTGCTAGTTTAACCATTTCCCAAACTGGATTTCAGTTTCCTTATTCCAGAGGTGAGGGGACTAGGGCAAGTGACCTCCAAAGTACCTTCTAACATTTAATTATGCCATGGTTCTAATCTCTCTCATCAAGAGCCATCAACCTCACTCCTTCCTAGAATCTCTACAGTCTAGGTTTATAATATCTATTTCAAATGCCACATTTGATATTGTTGTTTTTCCCAGCTCCAACTTTTATGCTATTTAAACAAAAGTGGGGCATGTGCTACTGAGAATAGCGGTGATGGGCTTGTGGGCGTTGGCAACAGCCCAGCCAAGGTGACGCTAAATTGTTAAAGGCAGCCCACACTAAAAGGTTTTCTCAGCTCTAGCAGGTGAAAGTTTTGCTTTTTCAATGGAAAACAAGCTGGATCCAAAAGACAGAGATGGTGACAAAAACATCTAGTCCTTCCCTTGAGGCTGGTGTATTCTTGAGACATTTCTGCTCAGAGGGAAAAGGTATTCCAAGATGATCAAGAAAGGTTTGAAAGCACACCTGAGGAAAGAGGGTCTGGGTTAATGCCAAAGAGGAACCCACTTCAAACAGAATTTTCACTATTTCTGGCAACCAAGAAATGCTATTTTATTCTCTGTAATTTCTATAATAACACATTTATGTTTAGCACCTAGGATTTGATAAAAATAAAATAATAAGAGAGTTACACTGTTGATGGGAATGCAAAACAGCACAGCTGCTATGGGGATCACTCAAAATATTAAAAGTAGAACCACCATTTAATTCAGTAAGCCCCCTTCTGGGTATTTATCCAAAATAATTGAAATCTAGGATCTCAAAGAGATTTTAGTACTCCAATGTTCACTGCAGCACTATTTACAACATCAAGATATGGAAACAACCTACATGTCAATCAATATAATGAAAGTGCTGTATATACACACAATATGCAATAATATGGATGAACCTTTAAGACACAATACTAAGCAAAATAAGCCAATCACAGTACAAATAATGCATTATTCCTCTTATATGAGGTATCTAGAATAATCAAATTCATATAATCAGATAATAGAAGGGTGATTACCAAGGACTAGGGACAGGGGGAAATAGGAAATTGCTAATCAATGACACAAAGTTTCAAATATGCAAGATGAATATGTTCTAGAGAGCTGCTGTAAAATATTTGCCTACAGCTAACAATGCTATATAGTATACTTAAAAATTATTAAGAGAATAGATCTCAGGTTAAGTGTTCTTGTCTCAAAGAACATTTTTTTTTTTAATTAGAGAGTTTCAAGAGACATACATCTAAAGAACATGCATCCTAAGGGGGATAAAATAACATGTAAAAAGTGACAAGTATTACAGAAAATATATAACAATAGATTACAAAGAAGGAAGTGTGAATTATGATAGACTACTCTGAATTATAATTATTTTTATGGCTGTTTCAGGGATCTTAACTACAAGTCCCAAGGAAAAGGATTACTTCCTTTGTGTTGGTCACTTCCCTCAGTACATTGCTTCACCCATGATAGATATTTGACCTGCTTGTTGGAGCAATGATGAAATGAATGAATGCCACTCCAAGTCACAGCTGTCACTTTCATTTAAAATTTTTGTCAGCCAATATAAAGTCTTTCTAATATTCAAATAAAGCCTTTTGGAAATCTAGTAGTGAATGATTTACTAGTAGTAGTAGAAATGTTTTAAGTATATAACCCTCCAACTGTTGATAGACATCTTTGACGGAAATACTGAGAGACATATAATGCAGAGAGAATAAAATATTCAAAACATTTTATTGTCATACTTTGTTTCATTATACTGTTATGCCCTTGCTTTTATCTGCAATATGAAATAAATGCAGCAAAAAATTTTTAACATAGGAATGATTTCTAGTTTTCAAAAAAGTAGCAGGAAGTTCAGGACAAGAAGGTACTTCAGGTACCAACTGATGGCTTCCACTCCCAAAACCTAATCCTCTCACAGGATAAATAGGGAGGTTAACATATCTCAGAGCCATGCTTATACATAAACAGCAAGAAAGCTTTGGGGAGTCAGACAGTGGTTAGGTCCCATGGTAAGGAAGAGGAGTGTGCTAGAGAGAGAGAGTCCTGAAGCCACAGATCAAAATAGGTTAGGAGAGCTTTCTATCAATTCTTTTTCTCTCCTCCACGTTGCCTTGGGAGAATACTCGCTACAATAGTGCAGATATAGATGTTGAAGAAATAATATGGTAGCACTGGAATACAGCAGCAATAAAGGGCCTATAGCAATGAGACCTAGCAGAAAATCTGACCACTGAATCTTCCCGCTTCTGCTTCCCCTCCCTACTCCTCAGGCTAGGAAATTACATAAAAAGGTACTGATCCCTAGATGGAACAATATATGGTGACACCTATAGCAGAGGAAACTGAAATGGACAGAACCCAGATTATACCAGGGCCTCTCCCCAAGCACTGAAATCTTAAATTACCTAAAGGAGTGCAAACTGGGGCCTGGTCTTATGCCCATCCCCTCATGTCAACATTACAAGACAAAGAATCTGTTATCCATAGAGGAATAAAAGATATATCCAGAAAAATATTAAAACAAATCTGAATAAAATACACATTCTGAAAGAAAAATAACAAATGAAACACCCTATACTAAAAAGGTGTTAAACCTAAACTATTTTTTAAAAAAAGAAAAAATAATGAAACTGACCAGAAAAGTATCAGATCAGTTTTTTTAAAAATCCATATATAGTGAAGTTATACTGAAAATGTTTTAAATTTTTGAAATCTTTTAAAGTGGAAAGGTAGATAATTTACAATGTAAAAAATCAAATGGACATAAAATTTATCAACATCATTGGTACATTAAGACATTATAATAAATACTTCAGAATGTTGAAGAAAAAATTTGAATCTGGGGTTTTATATCCAGCTAAAGTATCATCTAAATTCAATGATGAAATAAAGATATTCACAGGTTTATTGAGGTGATAAAAATTAATTACACAAAGACTCTCTTTGAAAGAACTGTTGAAAAATACACCCTAACATGATAAAGAATGGATCCAGGAGAAAAGAAAAGGGGTGTGGGAACTAAGGATGAGACAAAACTTAATTTATTGTTATCTAATAAGCAATAACCGAAAAGTATGTGCATAAATACCTAAAACTAAAATTCTAAACAATAATAATATGACAATGAAGTTTGAAGGAGGATACCAGAGGGAAGCAAGAAAAGTTAAAATGTACTAAGGTTCTTGTCCTAGTCAGTGAAAAAAATAGATATTGATAAGTTTTCTAACTCCTTGATGGTAAAAATAAGCACAACTATCAATCTTAGTAGATTGGGAGAAAACACCATAAGAATAAACATAATTATGTATAGCTTTCAAAAGAGAAAAATTTTTCCATGCACCTAATGGAGTATATAAAGGGAGGAAGGGTAAATAGAAAACAAAGAACAGATGACAGAAACAAGTCTTAAAAATAATTACAGTGAACATAAGCAGATCAAACTTAGCCATCAAAAGGCAAAATCCCAGAGTGACTATTAAACAGGGGGAAAAAGCAAAGAAAGTATACAAAAACGTTAATAATAGGAATGGAGAATATATACCAAGAAAATAAGAAATAAAAGAAAGCCAGTTACAGAACCCACCACGAACAATGTCTTGAGGGAAAAGGGGACCATCATACATTGGTAAAAGAAACACTATATTAGGAAAATATAACAATCATTATGTATATACATATATATGTATATATATATATACATATATATATACATATATATATACACATATATATATAGCCTTGAAATGTATGTACTTTTTAAAATATATATGATTCCTATATATAATTTAAAATATATGTACTTTTTTAAATCACTGAAAAATTAGGAGAGATAAAGAGCTGAATCAACAAGTATAGGTGAAAATTTTAACACATCTCAGAAACTGCTAGATCAACATGCAAAATAAGCCAAATGGAAATGCATAATTCCCACAACAAATAGGCTTGATCACAGAGAATATTATAACGAGTAACACATATTGCATGTAATTTGAACCCACAGGAACACTCACAAGAATTCATATTTTAGTACATTTCTTTCAAAACACTACTTTATGAGGATGGTACTTTATCTATAATTCAATGTTGCAGACACCTTGAGAATTTCATAATCTCCTTTTGAAAGATGGCTTTTAAGAATGCAGGCTAAAAGTCAACACTTGCTTTGACATAAAGAATTTGTCTTACTGCTTATTCCTTCTGTTTTACTTAAATTAGGAGATAATTCCTCTGAGTAAACTGTATTTTCCCAGTTATGATTTCTGCCTTCCTTGGAATAGATATTACAACTTGAAACACATTCCTTTTTAAATAGCTCTGATGGTGTAAATTATCTTTATTGTTACCAAAAGTTACTTAGTGTCATGTCTGGTGAAGAAGGTGAGTGTTTTGAGTCACAAAGAAGTTGTGACCTTAGAAGCATCATACCAGCTGTAGATGAGGATTCTCAGTATCTTTTCCCCCTTCTCCC
Source organism: Smutsia gigantea (assembly GCA_032199065.1). Classification (NCBI taxonomy): domain Eukaryota; kingdom Metazoa; phylum Chordata; class Mammalia; order Pholidota; family Manidae; genus Smutsia; species Smutsia gigantea. The sequence continues at coordinate 278,834 of JAVSCE010018445.1, read as the reverse complement.
AACAATAGCCACCCTTTGTGACACTTAACCTCCTCCCTATTCTTAGTCCATGCATACTGGGTGGACCTGAGACTCCATGGGAAAGCACGTGTCCCAGAACTAAACCAGAAACCGCACTGCATTCCCCTGGCCTCAGAGATAGTTTCAGGCTGGGCATGCAGCCTAAGTCTCGAGATTTCTCTAGGAGCTATCAGAACTGATACCTCTGCCTCCAGTGGACTTCAGCTTGAAAGGCTGCTAGAATCACTTTTGCCACCACATAGGAAAAACCCGTCTAAGGCAGACAAACAAGACCCTGATGACACTATTTGAGTTTCTCCGTCCCACTGTGTTTGAAAACAGAGCCCCCCCTTAAACTTTTCCAGTTACATGGACCAGAAGATTCCCTTTTTGCTCTGGCCATTTGGGTGGAGTTTTCTGTAATTTTAACAAAAGTTCTATAATGTGACTTGCTTATACAGCTCATGTATTTGCTTTAAAGGCAATTCCAAAAGAGAAACAAAAAATATTTTGAACTATCACAATATAATTGAAATGCAATCTCCCAAAGTGATTAGAGTGGAAAAGAAATATTCAAATGCATTGATTATTACATATTTGGTAAAATGTCAGTGTCCATTTAACATTAATTCATACTTTAGCTATTCTAAGGTCAGATATCCTTCTTGCTGCAACATGGGTCATGTGCGCATTCTTGTAACAAGGTGACTGGGCAGTGTTACCAGAAGAGAAGGATAAAATGGTGGTAGGCAGATAGAAGCAACAGATATTCATTATTACCTTTGAATAAGCATGAGCATTATAGGAAAGCATTTAAATTTTTCAATATTTATTACATTTTTTAAATCTTTTAAAGGAGCTTGTGCTTTATATCAAGGATTTTAAGCTAAAATCCATAGACTATTACTATCATACGATTCAGATTGACCATAAAATCCCTGATAATATGTAAAACTTGTGTTGCATGACCATATGGAGATTTGGGGGAAGGGAATCTATAGCTTATTAGATTCTGAGCAGAATCCTAACACAAGTAAGGGTTAGGAATCACTGCCTTGCAGATAATAAGGTGGTTTTTCTGCTTAAGAAATAAATTCCAATAGAAATACAGCCAACTTTTGAAATGACTCAAGATAGAACATGCACAATATACCAATAAACAACAGGGTTATTATCTCTGGTGATGGAATGAGGGTAATTTTTCTTCTTTGAAGAGTTCTGCATTTCTGACACTGTCTATAAAGAGTATGAATTAGATCAGTAATATAAAACATTAGTTTAAGAAAGAAAAATGTCTGCCTATATTCCTAGGTCTATCATAAAATTCCCAGGTCCACCAGAGCAATTAAACCATTTCAATACTTAAATCAATGGGAAGTACAAGAATGAAGCATCAATATTCAAAAGGCAGAGAAACTCAAAGCAATCAGAAAATCCCATGTTCTCCGAACTAAACTTCTGCAATTCACTCTTAAATTCACTAATTGCCCAAACATTCAAGATCTAAAAAAAAAAAGGAAAATGTGAACCACCACTTCTAAATCAATCCTGCTATCAAATCCCATTCTCATTCAAATGCTCCCCCAAGAGCTTTAAAACTTCAGTGGTGAATGGTGTCTTCCAATAAAGTGCACCACTGCGTTCAGTGCCAAAAGATTAATAAAACTTTACCAAGATAATTACTTAAAAGTAGTCTCCATTGGGCACGTAAGGTGAGAAAAGGCTCATTCCCACTAGTAATAATTATCACTGGGTAAATTATTTCCTAACTATGCTCTCCCAATGGTGCCTTCTTCCAAGGAGTTCTTACAGAGAAACCGATAGCCTTCTGGGGTGTATTGTAAGGTCATAATCCACTTGCCAGTCTATGTCAACCAGCAGACTTCCTCTTTATCCTTCTTCATTCTTTTCAGACCTTTCTAGAATGTATTCTTCATTCCTCTCCCCCAGCTAAAGATTTATAATAATAACGGTAGAACTAATGGAGTGCTTAGTATAATGTCCAGCATATAGAAAGGGTGTTGGTGTCATCCATTCCTTTACTCATTGTTTTATTCATTCAAGAAGTATTCATTGAGTACTCAACACTTGCCAAGCACCCAACTAGGTTCTTAGTCCTGGTGATGAAAGCAGATAAAGACACTGCTCATATGACATTTCATTCCATAGGGAGATGGGCAATAAAGAACAGGCATAACAAGTAAAGTGGATAGTAGGTAAGGAGGCGATAAAAAGTAAAGCAGGGTTGGGGGATTGGGAGTGCCATGTGGGGGTCTGGTACATGGAGCATTGTAAAAAGGTGAGGGGTCAGCAGTCTTCACTTGAGAAGTTAAGATTTGAACCAAGATTTGAAGGGAAGGAAGTTAATCAGGAAAACACTTGAAAGAAGAACATTCGAGGAACATGGAAGCTGCACAGACTGGCAGGAAGTGAGCAATGGGTGATGAGGCCACAGAGATACGGAGGCTGCAGACCATATGCACATCCTTGCAGGCCTTTGTAAGGACTTCAGTTTCCCGTGAGAAATGGAATCCACTGGACAGTATTAGAAGAGTGATATGACCAGACTTACATTTCAAAGATCTCTCAAGCAAACGCAGGCTGCTCTGAGAAAAGACTGGGGCAGGCAATGCTGAAAATAGTGCAGGGCGGAACTCAGATTGGGATACTGACAGCAGCAGTGGAGAGAAGTGGCTGGGTTCAGGATATTCTTTACAGACACAGATGAGTGGAGGTGGGGTCTGAGAGAGAGAAGCAAGGATGATTTCAAAGGTTTTGCCGCCAGGAACTGGAGAGAGTTGCCATCGGTGAGATGGAGAAGGCTGTGGGTAAAGCAGATTTGAGGGGGAAGTTGAGGATTTCAGTTTTGAACATGTTGAGTTGCAGATGTAAATCAGCCATTCAAATGGAGTCGTCTGATAACTCCAGGTGAATATATGACTCTGGGAGAAAGGTCTGTATTAGAGATAATTATTTAAGAGTCATTAGCGTATGGATGGCATTTAAAACCATAAGGCTGGCTGGGGAGGGGAAGGGAAGGAAAAAAGAGAAGACAATGCAGAGCAAGGTCTGAGCCCTGAGACACTCCAACAGTAAAAGCCTAGAGAGACAAGAAAAAATAATAATAAAATAACTGAGGATGAGAGATCTGTGAAGTAGGAGGAAAACATCATAGCATTTAACCCATACAGTAACCAGGAACTGTTATTATGTCCCTTTTTCAGATGAGAAAGCCAAGGCATAGTAAAGTCATGCTGCCCCAGGACGTACTGCTCCATAGCCTGGATCTGACTCAGGTTTGTCTGATTCTGAAATCCATACTCTAATCCAGCACGTTGAACTGCTACCTACCTGATCTTCAGGCATGTCTGTCTCCTAAAAATATTGCTTTCTTACATACCTCTCAGAAAATCTCCTACAGCACATGTACTCTAGGGTAAAATATTTGACTAGAACTCTTCATTCTTTCACTGTTTCTTGCAGATCTTTGCTCTTTCCACCCCCACCTTTAAAAAATGTTCCTTGGCTTCTTCAAGGTACATTTGGTTCCTCTAAAACTCTTTGCAGCCTTCTCATTATTACAATCTATTGACCTCCAGATCACTTCTCACGGTCCAGTGAGGACTTTCGAACTTGAGTTAATTCAGTATCAATGTGGGTGACTATCAGCAGCTCCTGCTGAGACCTGTGAGTCGGCTCACAGCTAAGACCTCACTCAGCCTGCGCACCCAAGATTCTGACACTCTTCTCTGCAAAAACAGCCCCTGGGACTTCTCCCTCTTTCCCACCAAATTTAATGATCAACTTCTTCAAGCCTTCTGATTCCTGACCCCTCAATTTCCTTCTTCTCTTTGGACACCGTTTGACTTTTTCTTCCTTGTAGAGCCGCAGCTTCCCAGACAACTCAACGTTTGTAGCAACCCTGCAGTCTTGCCTGTCTTCTGCTCGCACACCTCATCTGCTAAGGGCTGCGGAGGCCATCACCTGAAAATTAATTCAACTGCAGCTGTACCAGTCCTCCTCTACATGCCTCAGAGGAATACGTGCCATTTTTCTCATCTAAGATTAACTCTTCTGACTGCCTATGCTCTGAATCCCATCACCTCTTACCTCTTCCCAAGCTGTACTCTATTACTGGTCCCCTCTGTCTCCTATGTCTTCAGCCTTTTTCTCTCCCCTGGCTCCTACCTGTAGCTAAAAAACATGCTCTAAGTATAATAAGACCAGCTAGTGTACATGGACTTTTTTTCTGACACTCTGTGAATCTCTAATGATTCTCTTGTATCTCTCCACTGGAATCTATTTTTTACAAGCTTGGCTCAAAGGATTCTCACCTGGTCTGGTTGGCTAGCTCACTGCACACACATGGGCAATACATTGTTATTGACTCTATATGAAGAGTTCTGCCCACTGCTCTGGGCAACACGGGGGCACAGCTGCTGCACGGCTGTAGGAGAGCAGAGGCTAGAGTGGTGACGGCACCGAGCATGGAGTCTGAGACAGCTACAGGGATAGAGAGGCCCAGAGGCAGAGACCGGCATGCTGCACGCAGACTTGCTCTGAGTGCACAGGAGGGTTTCTAGCAATTGACCTGCCACCGTGGGAATAAAGTTGGGTATGAATCCTTTCACCCCAAGATGTTCCATTGTCATTTCTTTGGTCTCATTGAATCCATAGTGAACTTCTCCGGGGCTGAAACCCATTGGCAAGAAATAGCAATGCCACAAATGCCATATCCTGTCTTGTTGTATAAAGTGAAGACACATCTGACATGGCTTTTTAGTTATAATGGAAAAAAATGATATATAGTTAGATTTACCTTTGAAAATGTCTAAGAAAGGTCATGTGTTTAAGTCCTTCATGTTATCTTTCAGTAAATTGAGAAAACCCAGTGTTCCCTCTGGTGTTGCAAGAGATCTGTTTACCCTCTTGAAGGCCAAATGAGGTCATTGGCTTTTATCTTGTAAGACAGTGACGTAGCTTTAAGTCCTGGAATTACTTTCAGCTGGTGAGATGCCCGCACAATGAGAGGCAGGTGGAAATTGAAAACTGAAATCAACCCACAATACTAGATTCCTGTTTCCTAACCCACAATCACTCAGAGCATATGCTTATCAAGTGTAATGCAGGCAAACTTGCCCAAATTTCTGATGCTACCACATCTCACTGAATCTGAACACATTAGCTGTTAAGACACAAATTTATTTACCATTAAGAAATTACAAATACTGCCAATTAAACTATTCTATGCCATTAACTATAAAAAAGAATCCCAATTTTAAAAGTGTGAAAATGTGTACCTTAGATCAATAAGTACTCTATTAACATTTTTAAACCAAACTGTAAGATCCTCAAGGGCAAGGAAATTCATTTTGTATACCCTATAGAATCTTGCATATAGTAGACAATGATCTTTTGTTGAATTTAATCAAATATACATAACAGCCAGTTAAAAGTTTTCCGCTAGGTTTTAGGCACCTTCTCGCACTCTATGAAGAGTCTTAATCAGTATCTTATAATGTCACTGGAATAAAGTAAGTTAGGAGGAAATTTCAATCAAGCACATATAAAGATTTCTCTTAAAAATATAAAACACAAAGCATAAAGCATTTTAATTACCAATACCCAGTCGTAAACAAGTGTGATCTCATTAACATAAACAAACCCTAAAAACAGTCTGGAAAAGTAGGCAGCAGGTTCCCTGAGAGTTGTAGGTAGAACCAAGATGGTGAGCAATGGGCCAAATTCATCAAGTTCACTACACATGAAACCTCTAGGGTTTGGGGGCATCTCTGCCTCCATCCTTGTTTTTCTGCTCTGCCCACAGGGATAACCTGTGCCGATGCCTCCACCACTGCCCCACTCCTTTACTAACAAAATTCCACCTCCCCACACCATTCCCCTGGGCCCAACTAAGGGATAAAATGCTACCAGAGATGGTCAGAGCCTGATAAATGATAAATGACAAATGATGAGATTCCAGCCACAAAACTCCACCCAAAGCTCAGAGGGATCCTCCTCTCTCCGCCCCCAGGATCACAGCTACTGCTTCACCATTATCATGCAGTTCTAACCATCTTGGTCCCCGGCCATGTCCCCTCCCCTCACACCCAATCGTGCAAGGGAACAATGGGAACAATACCCTGGCCTTGTTACCACATGCGAACAGCCTTGACCTTCGCACATAGAAAAGGAATGAAGCCTTATTACATCTCATGCAACTAAGCCATTTAATGACCTGTTTTGCCAATGGGTTTCAGCCCTGGGCAAGTTCCCTATGGATTCAGTGAGACTGAAAAACGACAATGGAACGTTCTTGGGGTGAAAGCGGTTATACCCAACTTTATTTCCACGGTGGCAGGTCAAGCACTAGAATCCCAACCACTCAGAGCAAGTCCGCAGGCAGCAAGCCGGTCTCTGCCTCTGGGCCTCTGCCCCCACAGCCGTCTCAGTCTCTGTCCCCGACACTGCCCCCACTCCAGCCTCTGCTCTGCTCTCCTGCAGCCTTGCAGCCGTGCCCCTGTGTTGCACAGAGCACTGGGTGGAGCTCTTTATACTCAATGATGACGTATTGCCCACATGTGTGTAGTGAACACCAGGGCCAGGTGAGAATCCTGGCCACAGGAACTTTCACTTTATCCATATGACCTCAAAAGAAACTTCATGGATGGATAGAGAAATACAAAGATAGATACAAATTTGCTATGTAACATGGAATATGATAAGGAAAAAAAAACAGAAAAATTAGGGAAACTATATTCATATTATCCAGAAAGTATGTCTTTATCATCAGTGGGTGAAGATTTATGTTATTGTTCTTAGATTTTCTTGGCAATTTTCCTATATATCATTAACTCTATGTCATCTGCTCAGATAAAAGTTAACTAGAGAATGTTATACCACTTTATAGAAACATATACAGGATTTCACTTTCCTAGGATCCTGGACTTCTAGAGACAGAAAGAACATTAGTGATCATTAAATTCCCTCCGAACACCTTACAGGTGGGGTAACATCAAGGGATTATCTGTGACTTGCCTACCGCTTAGTCACTGATTGAGAACCAGTGCATTAGGAAAAGATGCTTTTACTAAAGACCCCCAGCCACACAGCCCTGACCAGAGGTAAGAAATAGAATGAGAAAGATTTTTTTATTCTTTCATTATTTGTGTGCCAGGAGTGCGCACTGGGAGAGGATGAAAAGAAGCACAGAACACAGACAAGTGAATGTTAGCAGGGACACTTGAAATACTGCCCAAAGAAACATTCAAGGGGCCTGGGAGGCCCACATACTTATTGTTTAATAAAACCAGCTTGATATTTCAGTATAAAAGCAAGAATGGCTGAAAAGTGAGCAAGCATCTCATTAAAAACCACTCTTAAATGTCATTTTTCAGGCCTCATCAGAATACCAAAGGAAACAGCGCAGTTTTTTAATCTCTCAACTCTCAGATACTCTTCTGCAGTCATCCTTGACTAATTCTGAGGGCCCCTAAGGGTTCTTAGGCCAACTTTATCAGGGATGTATCCGTATTCTGAATCTTTACATGCGTATATTCAAATATCTATCTAAATATACAAACTATTATTGCAATTTGGTGTTTCAGATACTGAGTAACTAGGGCAGTGACACGAACTTCCGTGCTTTTTTTAAAAGGCTGCTATGCTTGCATGGACAGCTACACAAATAACATAGGCTTGTCTTTCTGGAAAAAAAAAAATAATCCCCCAGGTATATTCCTCTTAACAGAATCAACTTAATTTCATTTGACATTGTCCTTTCCAGAACTGCAAATTCAATGAATGCAGCGGGTCCTGATCTTGGTTTTTAACAGATGGCCTCAACAATATGACAGTAATAGCATCTGACATGTGTTGTTTCAATGATCTCTTTCACTCTTGCAAAAGTATGGAAGCATTAGATCCCGTGTGTTCCTTCAGATTGTTATTTCTGGCATGCTCTTCTTGGCATATGTTGGGATGAACCATTCATAACAGATTAAATTTTCATTAAGGTAAAAAAAAACAGCTTTATAATCCATAAGCCTACCATTTATCTCAGTTCCCAAGGTAACGTTCTTTGCAAAGGGGTCAGTTCTACAAATAATTGTGTGGGGGGCTGGTTTAAAATTATTTTTTAAGAATTAATTGTTTTGCTAAATGCGGAGGGAGAAGGAAGGAGGGTGGGTGGAGAAAGCCAGGAATCCCAGGAATGGAAAAGGAAGTTGATGTCTGAAAGATTTGTGGCCATGCTTGCAAAGCATTTTGCAGGGATGCAAAAATCATAGGATCTGAGAAAACACATCAGAAGAGGCTCAGCCACATAATACCATTTGAATGGCACCACATGGGCTGGATATAAAGTAAAGACCAGCTGGAGCAGGCAGAATTCCTATACCTTTAAGGTAGACCTCTCGAGCTGATTGTAGCTGTAATTAACAGTTTCCTCTAACTGTGCAATGGAATTTTCCTGAAGGACTCAGTGGTTTTAGTTACTGGAGGGTTTTGTAAAATGGGATTTCGGGCAGTGCCATGCTTTCAACTCAAAATAGCTAAATCTAGTTAAAGCAGAAACATCAATGATTTTCAGTCAGTATGCATCATAGAAATGTCTGAGCATCATAAACTACCGCTGATTGCTTCTTTCAGAAGCAAGCTGCAACTAAATGGGGACCAGAGAAGGCGAGAAAGCTAGCCTAGCCCTCTCTCTTCCTGAGCTGGTTCTTAAACCCCATAAAATTTTTTTCCTATAATAACATATTCAGACCTACTTAGTAACTGGTCAACTACTTTATTTTCAATGTAGACTAGAAATATTGGCTACCACTTGGGAAAATTTTTGAATTTAATTCTTTACCTTGCCTCTCCTTTAGCACAACCTTCATTTTGATGATATTTCAGGGACTGCAAAAAGAGGAAAATCTCTTCCTACATGAGCTTTTGGCTATAACAACCTTCATTAGACTCTTTCAATACTTCATCTCTACTGAAAATTGAGATCAACCATGCACAAAAAGTGGGTAAATTGAAGTCAAAAATAGTGTAGAAGAAACAAACAGGTTGACTCTTGAATATCTTATTACAGTGAGTACAAAAATGTTACCTATGCTTGCAAAATAAACACTTTACACTTTGTCTAGTAGCTCAGGTAGGGACTAAGGAGAAAAGAAAACCAAAAAAGAAATTAGGTGAATACAATGAGAAGTAAGAGTTTGGCAAGAGTTTTCCCTGCTTGACCACTTACTAAGAGAAGATGCTAAAAGCGTATATAAAGTGGCAGTGACAAGACTTTCACTCTATTGTAGAGCAGCTGCAAAATATTTTGCTAGAAAAGGAAGCTGCAAGCAATGTGTGTGCATGAGATTCAGTACTTCATAGATGCTATCAAAGAACTCACAGAAATGAGGGCTTGTGAAAGGAAGACATGAGAACATCTAAGGGAATCAAAGCACACCGCTGAGAAGGAATCGTCTGTGAGAGAAAGAGCAGTCCATCCCTGGATCCAGCAGGTTGTGCAGGGGCTCAGGAGAGGGTTATGTTATGAGAATGTCCCGTATCCTGTCGGTAACCCTCCAAGCTTCAGCTGCCACTTAACGCCCTTGTAAAAGGTCAAACTTCTTTGGACAAGGTCCAAAATGAAATCGCCTTTGGTCAAAGTTGGATCTAAAGCAAATGGTTCTATAGCAAATGTTCACTGTATTCTCTTGAAAACTCACAAGTGAAAAATAGTATGACATTACCTTCTCATGAGATTAATTTTGCATTAGGTATTTTCACTGGCAGAGCCAATCAACCATTAATTCTAACAGAACAATAACTCTTTCTTGAAGTAGAACTGGATAAGAAACTCTGATTGGCCCTTTGAGATGTTAAAGCCTTGGTAAAATGAAACTGAGATAAAATGGCTGCTTTTGGAAAAAGCAGCCATTTTATACTAGATACAAAGAAAGTCTCAATTAATTTACAAAAGCAGAATTTGGACAGAGTCCATTTTCTAACCACAATGCAACAAAAGAAGTCAGTAACAAAGCCAGCACCACTCAGATGTTCTGAAATATTCTCTTAAACAAAGGTGGATCAAAAAGGAGATGGAAAAATGTAACAGTCTATTGAAGGGAAACCACCAAAAAATAAAAATTGATTTGACAATCTTGATAGGGTCAAACAGAAATGCCACCAATTTTAAAAGAAATAATAAGTGAAGTAAGCACTCGATGTAAGACACTGAAGAAAGAACTCACCTAAACTCACGTTCTGATTCTACCCAGAACTTAGTCCTTTCCCCTCTCATCATCCCCATAGATGGCGCTGCCGTCCACCCGACTGCTTCAGCCCCAGACCGGCGAGACACCCTTGATTCTGCCCTTTCCTTGCTGACTGTGACTCAGATCCTTCAACTTCCATTCCCAGCTGTGCATACCCAGGCCCGTCAGCTCTTACCTGGACCTCGGCCATGACGCTTGCCCACCTGGACGCCACCCCCACAGCAGGACCAGGAGGTTCTCTTGGAAATGTAACTTAGGTTATATCACTGCCATTAAAACTATTCAATGATTTCCCATCGCATGTCCATTAAAATCCAAATTTCTCACCAAGATCTTACCTCAAAAACTGTAGACTGGGACCTGTGAACAGAATTTGAGCCATAGATATGTTTTGTTTGCCCTAAGGAGTATTTCAAAAGATTGTTAATTCATTGCCAGTATTTGGGGGGGGAAAAGGATACTGCATATTAAAACTGGAAATTTGAAAAATATATCTAAACTAGAACCATGTTTCCATATGGTGAGTAGTGACTACAGCTCCTACCAGCCCCTCTTGTCTCCAGACCCCAGTCTGGGTATCAGTAGTTCTTTATCATTAAGCACACACAGTCTCTTTTTCATGTCACGGTCATGAATATTTTTCTACATGTAAGTATCTTTTACTAAAAGAGAAAATGAAATCTGGACTGAGCACACCACATGGTTCTTACCCTTGGGGACTTTGTTTATGATACCTGTTCCAAAACTGGATTGAAATGGAGTGCCTGCATGTTTTTCAATAATACACCAAACAGACTCTTCCAAATCTCCAGATGCTTAAGACTATTTAGATATTTGGCATCACATAAAAAAGGAAAACTTCTATAATAAAAAATTTCACTTTTCGTCTCAGTCAATGTATGCCTAAAAGGAAGGAAGGAGGGGATGAGCATAGACAGAAAGGGAGAAAGGGGCAAAGTATACAGCATGCTACAGAGAGAGCCCAGGAAAACTTGAATGACAAATGCAAAGGTGCTTAACACAATGTGAGAATATAATGGCATCTCCAGATAGGACGTGCACATTAACATGCATTCATTTGCATTTCTACATGCAGGTGCCTGGGGAGAAAACTGTCTGCCTTCCTCAGGTTTCAGCCCCCTAGACAATGGGCACTGCAATCTCCCTGACCTGTCTAATCCATTTGTAGCATCTTCCAAAATCTCCCTGGACACAAAGCAGAAAGAAATGGTAGTACATTGTCTTTAGACAGGACTCCTTGTGAAATAGTTAAAAGAATCTTACAACAAAAATTACATGTATTCTGATGTCCCTATCAGGTGGGTAGATAAAAAGCTTTTATCTGCATGCAGACAGGATGAATAGAAGTGTTAAGTGACTTGTCCATGCTATATTTCTGGCTAAATTTCAGGTGACTCTCTACAATTATTTCACTTTTCAGGTGGCTTTGGAAATTCCTCCTCTGTCCCAGCAGTGTTCCCATTGTGATGCGCACTCCTGCCGCAGGCCTAGTAGGTCTGTGATCCCAGGCTGCAAGGGTCTCACTGGCCGCTCCCCAGTCCTTCAGCTCATCTCTCATCCAAAAGAGCTTCAGAAAAGTTGGCTAAGAGTTCCTATTGGGTTTTTGCCCCTATTTTTTTTTTTTTACTTCATATGCTTTGGTTTTCCTGAATTAAGGCTCCACGTAGGAAAATTCAACTAGAACCCAAAGAGACAATTTTATTCATCCAAGCATCCTTCTGTAGTTGAGCCCATTTCAGGCACAGATCAGATTTTCAACAGCCCTCAACTATAAGAAAAAAATGCTCCCATTGTCAATTATCAGTCAACCCATGTTTTCAGCTCAAGTGAAACAGGAGAGTCACTGAAATTTTAGATCCTCTTTTTCAGTCAACCCATGTAAATAAAATTACAGTCATTTCTGTCATACTGGCAATAAAATAACCTAGAAGTCAAGAAGACAATTCCAGACCCAACTCTGCCATAACTGCTATTTGCTGAAGTGCCAGTTGAGCCGGCAGTGCTGCCTGCCTCAGAGGGCTCACTTGACTTCCCTGACCCATCTGTGAAATAGATCATACTATTTAATTCACAGGGTGTTTATAAGGATCAGGGGATTCACTTACAAAAAGCAATTAACAGGTGGTTTTCCATAATAAAATCTTCTTTCCTGCAAAATGAATGAATTGAATCAGTTGAGTTTAAAGGTCCCTTATGGTGCTAACATTTTATGTTCCTATTATTTTTTTCTAGGAACTATAAACTGTATACCAGCCCATAAGCTCCAAAAAAAACCTCCCACCTATAGACTCAAATTAGCTCCAGACCCTGAGATGCTTATGACAGAACCTTTGCACTGTACCCCACTGTTAGGGATTGAGGTGCTGATTTCCTGTCTTGCATCCTATTCCTCTAGGATTTGAATCCCAGCTTTCTCCTCCCAGTGCTCTTGTGACAGGCCAGTCCCTGAGTCCTATTTGCATGGCATGGTCAGAACTACCTGCTGTAAGTCCTCCACGCACTGACCACCTGCTTTGGACACTGCCTGCCTGCCTGCTGCCAGTGTGAGAACCCTAACCCACCAGCCAGGACATCTGTCTGCAGACCACTGCCAGGCCTCCTGAATCCCGGCTCCCCGCCTGCCACCTGCCACGCAGGGCTCACGGTGTGAAAGCCAGCCCTGTTCTCTCCTGCCCAGCTGGGCCAGCCCACGTGTGTGTCCTGCATCACCAGCCAATTCTCACCTAACACAGACACAGACACTGGTATTCGTGCATGAATATAATACTGCTTCTCTCTGAAGAAATTGCATGCTCCTTATACATTTGAGATGAACTATCTTAATTTCTACATTTAGTCTGTGTGGTAACCTACTTTTTATTATCTAATTTGTTCTCTTCATTAATTTGCATTCCTAGGGAGGTAAAACACACATGCAGAAAAGTGCACAAAACTGAAGTGTATAGCACACTGTATGATCACAAAGCAAACATATCCACGTAACCAACAACCAGGTCAAAAAACAAAACACCAGCACCGCGAAGACACCCTCGGGCCCTCTCTCAGTCACTCCTCAGCCAAGACAACTACTTTCCTGACTGCCAAACCCACAGCTCAGTTCTGCCCATTTTTCAACTTTACATATGTGGAATAAGACATCATATATTCTCTTTAGTCTGCCTTCTTTTGCTCGACTTTGTACAGATGAGATTAATCCGTGTTTATTGTGCGGCTGTACTTCACTCATTTTCATTATCATAAAAAATCCCACCCTATGAACCTACCATAATTCATACACTCATTCTATCCCTGATGGTTATTTGGACTTTTTTCTTGGTTTGGGCCATCACTAATAATACTGCTGTGAACATTCTCAGGCATGTCATTGAGAGCACAGGTACTGGTTTTCTGTTGGGAAAATACTGTTTCAGGGTATCCATTTCTTCAACTTCAGAAGACATACCAAACTGTTTTTCAGTTGTTGAACTCACTTACATGACTACCAGCACAATGTAAGAATTCCTGTCGCTCCACATCATCACCAGCCCACTGAATTTTTAAAGTTTTTTGCATTTTAATATTCTGATAAGAGAATGATATCTCATGGTTTCAGTTTGCATTTTTCTGATTACTAACCATCTGAGCACCTTTCCATATGTTCGTTGCTTGTGTATATGTTCTCCATTTAAAGTGCCAATGCAAATCTTGCAACTTTTCCTAGCGTCTGTTTTTCTTATGTTCCTATTTTTTATTTTTTTTTATAATTTATTTTGGTATCATTAATCTACAATTACATGTGCAATCTTATGGTGATTAAACTACCCCCTTCATCAGGTCCCCCCCACCAACCCCATTACAGTCACTGTCCATCAGCGTAGTGAGATGCCACAGAACCACTACTTGTCTTCTCTGAGTTGTACAGCCCTCCCCGTGCCCCCCCAACATTACATCTGCTAATCGTAATGCCCCTTTTTCCCTCTTATCCCTCCCTTCCCGCCCATTTTCCCCAGTCCCTTTCCCTTTGGTAACTATTAGTCCGTTCTTAGGTTCTGTGAGTCTGCTGCTGTTTTGTTCCTTCAGTTTTTTTCTTTGTTCTTATACTCCACATATGAGTGAAATCATTTGATACTTGTCTTTTTTGGCTTGGCTTATTTCACTGAGCATAATACCCTCTAGCTCCATCCATGTTGTTGCAAATGGTAGGATTTGTTTTCTTCTTATGGCTGAATAATATTCCATTGTGTATATGTACCACATCTTCTTTATCCATTCATCTACTTATGGACACTTAGGTTGCTTCCATTTCTTGGCTATTGTAAATAGTGCTGCAATAAACATAGGGGTGCATCTGTCCTTTTCAAATTGGGCTGCTGCATTCTTAGGGTAAATTCCTAGGAGTGGAATTCCTGGGTCAAATGGTATTTCTATTTTGAGTTTTTTGAGGAACCTCCATACTGCTTTCCACAATGGTTGAACTAATTTGCATTCCCACCAGCAGTGTAGGAGGGTTCCCTTATCTCCACATCCTCACCAACATTTGTTGTTCTTTGTGATATAGATGTTGCCCATCCTTACTGGTGTGAGGTGATTTCTCATTGTGGTTTTAATCTGCATTTCTCTGATGATTAGCAATGTGGAGCATCTTTTCATGTGCCTGTTGGCCATCTGAATTTCTTCTTTGGAGAAGTGTCTATTCATGTTCTCTGCCCATTTCTTAATTGGATTATTTGCTTTTTGTTTGTTGAGGTGCGTGAGTTCTTTATATATTTTGGATGTCAACCCTTTATCAGATATGTCATTTATGAATATATTCTCCCATACTGTAGGATGTCTTTTGTTCTACTGATGGTGTCCTTTGCTGTACAGAAGCTTTTCAGCTTGATATAGTCCCACTTGTTCATTTTTGCTTTTGTTTCCCTTCCCCGGGGAGATATGCTCATGAAGAAGTCGCTCATGTTTATGTCTAAGAGATTTTTGCCTCTGTTTTTTTCTAAGAGTTTTATGGTTTCATGACTTACATTCAGGTCCTTGATCCACCTTGAGTTTACCTTTGTGTATGGGGCTAGACAGTAGTCCAGTTTCATTCTCTTACATGGAGCTGTCCAGTTTTGCCAACACCATCTGCTGAAGAGGCTGTCATCTCCCCATTGTATATCCAAGGCTCCTTTATCAAATATTAATTGACTGTATATGTTTGGGTTAATGTTTGAATTTTCTATTCTGTTCCACTGGTCTGTGGGTCTGTTCTTGTGCCAATACCAAATTGTCTTGATTACTGTGGCTTTGTAGTAGAGCTTGAAGTCAGGGAGCATAATTCCCCCTGTTTTATTTCTCCTTCTCAGGACTGCTTTGGCTATTCGGGGTCTTTTGTGGTTCCATATGAATTTTAGAATTATTTGTTCCAGTTCATTGAAGAAAGCTGTTGGTAGTTTGATAGGGATTGCGTTGAATCTGTAGATTGCTTTAGGTAGTATAGCCATTTTGACAATATTTATTCTTCCTAGCCAAGAGCATGGGATGCATTTCCATTTGTTACTGTCCTCTTTAATTTCTCTTAGGAGTGCCTTGTAGTTTTCGGAGTACAGGTCTTTCACTTCCTTCGTTAGGTTTATTCCTAGGTATTTTATTCTTTTTGATGCAATTGTGAATGGAATTGTTTTTCTGATTTCTCTTTCTGTTAGTTCATCATTAGTGTATAAGAAAGCAACAGATTTCTGTGTTAATTTTGTATCCTGCAACTTTGCTGAATTCAGATATTAGTTCTAGTAGTTTTGGAGTGGAGTATTTAGAGTTTTTTATGTACAATATCATGTCATCTGCAAATAGTGACAATTTGACTTCTTCTTTACCAATCTGGATGCCTTGTATGTCTTTGTTTTGTCTGATTGCCGTGGGTAGGACCTCCAGTACTATGTTGAATAACAGTGGAGAGAGTGGGCATCCCTGTCTTGTTTATATTCCTGTTCTTTATAAGACTTCTTTATACATGCTGAACCAGACTATGGATTTTCTGTACTGAAAACACCTTCTCCCACTCTGTGCTTGTCTTTTCACCCTCTTAGTGGTATCTTTTGATTAACAAAAATTACTAATTTTAATGTAGTCCAGTTTTTATATTTTCCTTTTTAGTTGCTCATTTTGCTGCCTTTTTAAACAAATCTTTCCTTGTCTCAAAGTTATAAAGATAGTCTCCTATAATACACTTAAGAACTGCACTGTCCATTACTGTAGTCACTAGCTATGTGCAGCTATTTAAATTTAAATTTATATCAGCAGAAATTTTTAAGAAATACAAAAATTCAATTTCTTATTCACACTAACACTATTTCAAGGGTTCATTAGACTTATGTCTCTAGTGGCTCCTGTAGTGGACAGCACAGTTATAGGATATTTCCCTCATCACAGTTTTCTATCGAATAGCCCTCTTCTAGATGCTTTATTGTTTATTGTTTTGCTTTTTCATATTTACACCTGTAATTCATTTGGAATGAATTTTTGTGAGATATAGGATATCGTTTTCCATACGATTTCTGATTGATTCAAGTTATTGAGAAGACTTCCCTACTTCACTGTAATGAAGTTATTGTGTTAAATAAAAACATGTATGTATATATACACATTTTAAATATTTTGTATATTTTGTATAGAAATAGAAATATATATTTATTTTTATTTATAGCAACTATCAAATAAAATGAATCTTCCTATCTTGTTCTTCAAAGGCATCTTAGCTATTTCTGGTCCTTTGCCTTTACATATGAATCTTAAAATTAGCTTGACAGTTTCCACTAAAAAAAGAATTTAGATTTTAATTGACATTTCACAGAATCTACTTGAAAGTTTTTGTATTTATTGTATTGAATCTTCTAATCCATGAATATGGCACATCCATCAAAATATTCAGGTCTCTTCTTCAATTTCTGTCAATAATATTTTATATTTTTCTGTGAAGAGTTTTTACATGCTTATTAGATTTACGCTAGGGTACTGAATACTATTTGATGCTGTATTTTCCTGCACACTGTTGCTATTATATAGAAACATGGTCAGTTTGAAAAATTTTGTTGATGTACCTAGCAACCAATCTGGCTTAACTGATTTTTCAGTTGCCCATGCACGAACATGTCATGTGCAAATAATTTTTATGCGTTTTGTTACTTTGTTGGGACTTATCAGATTGGTTAATACGTACAGGGCCTAAGTCTGCTGGGGGTCCTCTAGTCCTGCATCACTAAGACTCACAGAGCTCAGCTGTCAGTCATACTGAATCAGTGCAGCAAAAAGATACAAAGCAAGTCAGCAAAGGGAAGAGGAGTGAATGTGGAAGAAACCGGGAGCAAGTTTCCGTGTCCTCCCCCAGGACAGTCAGACAGGATGTGCTTAGTTCCTCCAGCACTGTGCTGTGTCACACTCAAGCTGTTGCCAGGGAAGCTCATTAGACACTCAGGGTTTTCGCTGGGGCTGGTCACATCGCTGCTTAGCACATACTAAAATTCCAGATTTCTAGAAGGAGAGTAGTGTTCAGCATAAACCATGGTGTTTGTACAAACAGTGTGGGCCCCGTGAATCACTCTTATCAGTTGGAAATGAGGGGAGTACCCCCGAAATCCAAGTTTCCAGATGCCAGCCAAGGACCAACTTTGCAAGCCAGCCTTTTGAAGGACAGTGGGCTCAGGCCTGCTATGTTAACTCTTTTGCACAATGTCTGAAACTGACTAGTAACATCTTTTTTTTTTTTTGGTAATATTCTTGTCAGGATTTGTTATTGTTATGTTGGCATAAAACAAATGGAAAGTATTCTCTCCTTTTCTTTGATCCAAAGGAGTCTGTGTAAAAAATGAGTTTATTTCTTATTGTTTTCTGGAAGTCATCTGAGCTGGAGTTGATTTCTACGAAAGTTCTAAGTTATGGATTCAACTTATTTAATATTGCAGGACTATTCAGATTTATACTTCTTATGTCGATTTTACTAAGATTGGTTCTAGGATTTGGGGCATAATCTTCATTATGTCATTTATAAGATAAAATGAGGCAAATAATTTGCCCAAAATTACATAGCTAATAAGAAGTTTTACTGGGATTTCAGTCTATAAGTTCTATGTCCAGAGGCCATGTACAAAATCATTCTATTATACAGCTTCTTAAAAGCATGTTGTATATAGAGAAGCTTCATAGAAAGCCCATAAACTCTAAGTTTAAGCCATCAGAACCTCCTAGGGCCTACTGTTCTCAATATAAAAGTCTGATGTATTTGAACACATTTTATGAATCATTTTAGGTCACGAAGGAACATTCTAAAACCAATACATCCCAAACTTGGCAGAGCATTTGAGGTATTTTGTCAAAAGTGCATATTATAGGGCTCCATCCCTGAACTACTAAATCAAAATCTCTGGAAACAGAGTCCAAGAATCTATCATTTGTAACAGTCTCCCAGTCATTATTACATGCAGCCAGACTTGTAACACATTGTCCCAGAACTAATGAACCTAAAGTCATGACGGCTTCCTTCATGTGTGCAGAGTATTAGCTAAAATAAACAAAGCTCCTGCTTCATGCCCATGGACGGTATCTCTGGCCAGTGTGTCTCCCCACATCTTGCTCCTCCTCACATAGGAAACCAATGGAGAATAGAGAGTACCCATCCAAACTCATCACCAGTAAGGCCTGTGTCCCTTCCTTTCCTGCTCTTCTGGGGGCACCAGCCCCATCAGATCAGACCTTGATCCTCGTGACCTCATTCGACCTGAATTACCTAAAGGCTTTGACTCCGAATAGAGTCACACTGGGGGTTCAAGCTTCAACATCTGAGCTTTGTGGAGACACAATTCAGTCCAAAACAGCTATAATAAAAACAACATGAATCACAGAAAAGTAACAAGAGCTCACTCTATTATGTGGTTACATATGCCAGGGCCAAGAGCTTTCTTTGCAATATCTCACTTCATCGTGGCATCCTATCAGGTAGCTACCATTATTGTCCATGTTTTACATGTAAGAAACAGATCCCCAAAAAGATTAAACAACAAAAGCAGAATATGTCTTTCTCCCAATTAAACTTTCCCAGTGGTTTCCTATTATTCTGAAAATTGTATCCAAACTCTTCGCCATGGTGCACAAGGCCGTCAGCTGGCCCCTGCCGCCCTCCCTCTGCTCACGGTGCCCCAGGACACAGGGCCCTTCCTGTCCCTCAGCCACACCAGCCAGGCGTGTGTCCAGACTCACCAGGAAGCTGTTCTCCTTAAGGCTTGGGCACTTACAGTTCTATGGAGAACACTCTTCTCAAAGATTCTTGCATGTTTCGCTTTGTGATTTAAGTCTTAAAATTGAAATACATCTTCTCAGACCTGGACACCCTATCTAGTGGCTGCCACTCCCAATTACCCCCCAGCACAATGGCCTGTTTGTACTTTCTTTATAACACCATTTCAAATTATTTTATTATTTTGTTATATATTTTCTTCTGTTTTTGATTGTCTAATATATCGTATCAGAATGTAGGTATCATCTGGATAAAGGCCTTGTCTGTCTTACCCACTTTTTTATCCCCAGTGCCTAGAACCTGGCACATAATGGCACAAAATTACACTGAAAAAATGTGTAAGTAGATGCGTGCGTGAATGAATGACTTGTCCGTGACCGAAAGAATGTATTGGAAAATTATACATCAAACTTAAAAACAAGGAATAAATTAATTATTAGAAAAAAATGGATTCAAAAATAATTTTAACTAAGGGCCTACCCAAGTCCATGCCTTCTGCTTAGTGCCTTCCAAACACTGCATATTCAATCATAAAAAGCATTCTATAAAGTTGCTGTTATTATCACTTTACATTGAGGAAATTGAGGCTCACAGAGGTGAAGTAATTGACCCAAGTCACACCTCATAGGTGACTGAGCTAAAATCGAGCCCAGGTCCATCTGTCTCTAGAATTTGAACTGTCACACAATTTTAAAACTTGAGTTGTTTTAAAATAATGCGTCACATGGTATCTATTTCCTTATCTAAATACGTATTTGCTTGATAACAATAAATTTAAAACAATTTGTGTCAAAAAACCACACGTAAATTTTATCATCACTCCTGACAGTGTTCTAATCTTCAACTCCTTCCCCTACTGAAGAAACAAGATGTTACTTGATGACATTTTCCCAACGCTAAAATCTAATATGCTATACAGAAGGGCAGTTCCACTAGGTAGAAATTAGAGATGGCAGATGTCCAGGGCTAATTCGTTGACTTTTAAATGAAATAGCAAGAATGTCTTTGAAGAGACATTTATACCACCTAATAAGTAATCTTCCAAAGTGCAGTGTATTCATGATTATTAACCAGCACAAACTGCTGAGGTTAATGAATAATGCTAATCTGAATCCATCTGTATAAACTCCTTCCCCTCAGGATTTTTTTCCCTAATTTTCTCATGAGATGGCTATTTACCAACTAAAGTAGGAATTAGAGACTTGCAAAGAATTATCAGATACCTACATTTATCAAATATCTCTGGATGCAGAATGCTGACCTAAACCTGGAAATAACAGGTCATTGAGAGTCTCTTGACTATGTCTGATCCAAGAGCCTGTCTCTAGCAGACCTGGTAAGCCAGCTTTCAACAGAAGCACAGAGTTACAATCTCCTAGATAAAGGATTCCACAGAGGAAGGAAACCTTAAAAACTTAACTAAAACTACCTGCCTAAGCAACTCAGCAATGGTGACAAGTCGATGTGAATTGCTGAACTGGATAATATCCTCAAGCAAGTGAATATAGCAAAGACTTAATTATTATCATTAAAAAAGAAGTGGAGGTTTTAAGAGCTTCCCCCAACAGCCTGGAAGAGAATGCCATCACACAGTCTGCACAGGAATCTAGTGCCCTGGATTTGGAGGACATCAGAACATTGAGTGATACCATCAATATGGAGTTTTCTTTACATAGTTGAATTTTTCTAAACAAAAACGAATGTGTATCATTCTTCCCAGAACTTTCACTTTCCTCGGTTAAATAGCTGGTGACAAAGGATCAACTTCAGTAAAACAAAAGTCCTTCAGGTTCTCCAGGGAAAATCTACAGCCTAGATCCAAATACCTCTTTTTTATTCTTCTTTAATGAGCAAGCAACATAAAAATCCACCTTTACCAATTTGGCAATTTCCTACCTCTTCAAATATGTGTTTGGTAGACCGAACCATGTTCCAGTCACACAGTTATACTCAATTCCCTAAATGAACCCTAGAGCTACATATTTCGAGGCCAACACCTCTCAAGCACACGTGCTCCAGTGGACTCCGTAGGAAGAGTTCAGGAAACAGTGCTCTGGCCCAGGCAGTTCCCTCAGCCTGTGACGTCCCCTTTCCTCCAAACCTCCAAAGTCCATCCCAGCTTCTATGAAGGTCCGTGTCAAAGTCTATCTGCCCAGAAAACAAGTGAATCTCTCTTTCCCCAACCTTTGCAGAGAATATGGGAACTCTCTTCCATCACTCTAAAAATGAGTATCTATACAATGCTTTATGGTTTACAAAAAGCTTTCTTATATATTATCTCTTTACATTCTCACAGAATTCCTTTGTTTTCAGCACTCTTTTGGAGAGGGAAAGAGAAAGAGATTTTCAGAATCTCAGAAAAGTCACTTCTGTCTCAACCTCATTTTTATCTGCAAAGTAATAACAACAACATAATTAATGAAACAAGGTACTTACTCCCAAGGACCTTCCACAGTTCTTACACAGAGAATACAAACTGACGGACTGTAAACAAACATGACTGGCGTACATATTGAGTATAGTCTGCACAATATTTTTTTAGCTGAGCCCACATTTAAAGATTATGCACATAAAATCCAGATCAACAATCCAGCTTCTCTCCCTTTCCTAAGAAGAAGAAGGAGGAGGCAGAGAAGGAGGGGAGAAGATTTAACGTTCTGATGCCCTGGAACTGCCCTGGAATTGGGTCACTGGTGTTTCCTTTGAAGAGGGAATTCATCTCCAGTGTGTCACAGTCCCCATCAGTCCCTATTACCTCCCTGATAGTAAAGCCAGGTGTTAGTCCCCATTTATCATCATACATGGTTGTTTTTCTCACAGGAGAGAAATTTATCTCAAATGTATCTCCAGCCAATTGGAAAAGTAAAGGGTAATCCAAGAAAACCAGAAAAGAGTACAAGCTCTGGAAGTGGAAACTATTTTCACACAACTAGGAGTCAAAACAAATGTGTGTGTATCTCACACCTGGTGCTATGGCCCAGAAAACTTGCTTGCCCTTTCTGCTATATGAAGTTATGGCTGTCAGTGAAGAAGCTAGCTCTCTAGACACCAAATCTGCCACTGCTGTGATCTTGGACTTCCCAGTCTCCAGAACTGTGAGAAATAAATGTTTGTTGTTTATAAGCCGCCCAGCCTATGATATTTTGTTATAGCAGCCCAAACACACTAGGACATCTGGGCTGCTTGACTCATCTATATTACCAGCCTGGTCCCTGCAGACATTTGGATTTGTAACCCCAGATCTAGACTGTGAACTCCATGGAGAGACAGAGAGAGAGAGAATGTTTTATTGTACTTATTTATTGCCTTATCTTCCATGACTAGAACAATGTCTGGCACAAAGTAGATCCTCATTAAGTGTTAAATAAACATAGTTTAACGCAACAGAAACAGCTATTTAAAAATAATACCTGCAATTGCACAGTGACAAGTGCTATAAAAAACTATATATAGGATGCAATGGAAACACAACAGGCTTTGCTTTTTCATCCAGCATGACATATAATACAGGTGAGCCAAAGGGCATCTATGTCTTCTGACCACTACTCCTCACGCCTTTTTCCACACTAAATGTTAGCTTCAATAGCAGGGGTTAGTAAACATTTTCTGTCAAGTGAAAGGGAGTAAATATGTTAGGCTTTTTTAACCATAGAGTCTGTGTCACAACTATTCAACCATGCCACTGTAGCACAAAAGAAGTCATAGCAAATATGGAAACAAATGAGCATTGTGGTGTCAACGTAAAGCTTTACCTATGGGCAGTAAGCCATATTTGGCCCAAAGGCTATTTTTTTTCAATTTTTTATTAAGGTATTATTGATATACACTCTTATGAAGGTTTCACATGAAAACACAATGTAGTTACTCCATTTACCCATATTATCAAGTCCCCACCCATACCCCAATGCAGTCACTGTCCATCAGTGTAGTAAGATGCCACAGAGTCACTGTTTGCCTTCTCTGTGCTACACTGTCTTCCCCATGACCCCCCACACCATGTGTACCAAACATAATACCCCTCAATCCCCTTCTCCCTCCTTCCCCATCCACACTCCCACAGCCCTCCCCTTTGGTAAGTGTTAGTCCATTCTTGGGTTCTGTGAGTCTGCTGCTGTTTTGTTCCTTCAGTTTTGCTTCATTGTTATACTCCACAAATGAGGGAAATCATTTGGCTCTTGTCTTTCTCTGCCTGACTTATTTCACAGAGCATAATATCCTCCAGCTCCATCCATGTTGTTGCAAATGGTAGGATTTGTTTCTTTCTTATGGCTGAATAGTATTTCATTATGGATATGTACCACATCTTCTTTATCCATTCATCTACTGATGGACACTTGGGTTGCTTTAATATCTTGGCTATTGTAAATAGGGCTGCAGTAAACATAGGGGTGCTTATGTCTTTTAGAGTCTGAGAAGTTGTATTCTTTGGGTAAATTCCAAGGAATGGGATTCCTGGGTCAAATGGTGTTTCTATTTTTAGTTTTTTGAGGAACCTCCATATTGCTTTCCAAAATGGTTGAACTGGCTTACATTTCCACCAGCACTGTAGGAGGGTTCCCCTTTCTCCGCATCCTCACCAGCATTTGTTCTTCTTAGTCTTTTCGATGCTGGCCATCCTTACATGTGTGAGGTGATATCTCACTGTGTTTTTAATTTGCATTTCCCTGATGATTAATGATGTGGAGCATCTTTTCATGTGTCTGCTGGCCATCTCAATTTCTTCTTTGGAGAATTGTCTCTTCATATCCTCTGCCCATTTTTTAATCAGGTTATTTGCTTTTGGGTGTTGAGGCATGTGAGTTCTTTATATGTTTTGGATGTTAACCCCTTGTTGGATATGTCATTTATAAATATATTCTCCCATTCTGTAGGATGTCTTTTTGTTCTATTGATGATGTCCATTGCCATACAGAAACTTTTTAGTTTGATGTAGTCCCATGTGTTTATTTTTACTTTTGTTCCCTTGCTCGAGGAGATGCGTTCAGGAAGAAGTTGCTCATGCTTATATTCAGGAGATTTTTGCCTATGTTGTCTTCTAAGAGTTTTATGGTGTCATGACTTACTATTTCGAGTTTACTTTTGTGTATGAGGTTAAACAATAATCCAATCCAGTTTCATTCTCTTGCATGTAGCTGTCCAGTTTTGCCAACACCACTTGTTGAAGAGGCTGTCATTTCCCCATTGTATGTCCATGGCTCCTTTATCATATATTAATTGACCATATATGGTTGGGTTTATATCAGGACTCTCTGGTCTGTTCCATTGGTCTATGGGTCTCTTCTTGTGCCAGTACCAAATTGAAGTTGGGGAGCATAATCCCCACACTTTATTCTTCCTTCACAGGAATGCTTTGGTATTTGGGGTCTTTTGTGGTTCCATATGAATTTTAGAATGATTTGCTCTAGTTCATTGAAGAATGCTGTTGGTATTTTGATAGGAATTGCATTGAATCTGTAGATTGCTTTAGGCAGGATGGTCTTTATTAATTCTTACTATCCATGAACACGGAATGTGTTTCCATTTATTGGTACCTTCTTTAACTTTTCTATGAGTGTCTTGTAATTTTCAGAGTATAGGTCTTTTACTTCCTTGGTTAGGTTTATTGCTAAGTATTTTTTCCTCCTTTTTCTTCCTCCTCCATTCCTTATATATTAGGTATCATATTCTGTACTCTTTGTCTATCCCTTGATTGACTTTGGGGTTAGTTGATTTAATTTCGTATTTGCTTAGTACTTAACTGTTCTACTTTCTTTACTGTGCTTTTATAACCTCTTGTGATGGCTATTAACCTTAGGAACACTTCCACCTATAGCAGTCCCTCCAAAATACACTGTAGAGGTGGTTTGTGGAAGGTAAATTCTCTCAGCTTTTGCTATCTGGAAATTGTTTAATCCCTCCTTCAAATTTAAATGATAATCTTGCCAGATAAACTATTCTTGGTTCACTGCCCTTCTGCTTCATTGCATTAAATACATCATGCCACTCCCTTCTGGCCTGTAAGGTTTCTTCTGAGAAGTCTGATGATAGCCTGATGGGCTTTCCTTTGAATGTGATGTTATTTCTCTCTCTGGCTGCTTTTAATAGTCTGTCCTTATCCTTGATCTTTGCCATTTTAATTACTATATGTCTTGATGTTGTCTTCCTTGGGTCCCTTGTGTTGGGAGGTCTGTGCCCTCCATGGCCTGAGACACTATCTCCTTCCCCAGATTGGGGAAGTTTTCAGCAATCACCTCCTCAAAGTCACTTTCTATCCTTTTCTTTCTCTTCTTCTTCTGGTACCCCTATAATGTGAATATTGTTCTGTTTGGATTGGTCACACAGTTCTCTCAATATTCTTTCATTCTTAGAGATCCTTTGTTCTCTCTGTGCCTCAGTTTCTTTGTATTCCTCTTCTCTAATTTCTATTTCATTTATCATCTCCTCCACTATATCTAATATGCTTTTAATACCCTCTATTGTGCTCCTCAATGATTGGATCTCCAACAGGAATTCATTCCTGAGTTCTTGAATATTTTTCTGTACCTCCATGAGTATGTTAATGATTTTTACTTTGAACTCCCTTCAGGGAGAGTCATAAGGTCAATGTCATTTAAATCTTTCTCAGGAGTTGTATTAATAATTTTACTCTGAACCAGGTTCCTTTGGCGTTTCATATTTGTATATGGCGCCCTCTAGTGCCCAGAAGCTCTACTCCCTGGAGCTGCTCAGTCCCTGAAGCAATGTCAGGGGTCGCAGGGGAGTGGTATTGGTGCCTGGGGGGAGGAAAGAGCTGTTTCCTGCTTCCCAGCTGCTATGCCTGACTCCACTGCCTGAACCAGTGGGCTGAGCACACAGGTATAAGCCTCTGTGCTTTGTGTTTGTAGTTGCTGTAGACAGATCTTCCCACTGGCTGGCCTAAAGCCAGGGTAGTGTTTGCCGGTTTTCGAGCCAGGTGGGGCTGGCCAGGAGAAAGGCGCAGTAGGCTGCGTATCATGGAGGGGGTCCTTGGAGCTCTGTAGCCAGCCAGGGAGCTGGAGTACCTGAAGACTGAGAAATTTCCCAACCTTCTGGGCAGAGTGAACCCAGACAATTTTGTCTACCTGTCCTTTCTCCTGAGCAGTAAACTCTGTGCAATTCTTGCCTCTTTAGCAGCCGTCTGTTAGGAAGTCTCTCAGACTGCCCACCTTTCTTTTGTCCCAGAGCAGCCAGATATGGATCCCTGCTTTCCACAAGTGGCTGGAATCTCAGTCTCTCCAGGTATTCTGCCTGTCTTAGCTTTCCAATCCCCTAATCACAAGAGTACCATGAAAGCACCATGAAATGTAAGTTTGTGCTCCCAGAGCTGATCTCCGGCGTTAGGTATTCAGCAGTCCCAGGCCTCCACTCCCTCCCCACTCCATTTCTCTTCCTCCTGCCAGTGAGCTGGGATAGGGGAAGGGCTTGGGTCCTGCCGGGCCACAGGTTTGGTACGTTACCCTGTTCCATGAGGTTTATTCTTTTCTCCAGGTGTATGCAGTTTGGCGCAGCCCTCTTTCCTATTTCTCTTTCAGGATTAGTCATATTAATTATATTTTCATATTATATTCAGTTTTAGGAGGAAGCCTCTGTCTCACCTCTCATGCCACCATCTTTAATCTGGCCCACAAGATATTTTTACTGAATCTTGTTCTAGTGGACTAGAACCATTTTTATCATCCATCCAGTTTGATGAATTGAACTATTTGGAGGACTTTACTCCTAATTTCAGGTTTTGATCTTTGCTGATATACACATACATATGTATTTCATATTCTCTTGAAGCAATGGTAACTGATACTAACCACCTCCAGAAAAATGCTGCTACAGAAATGGATTTTGTAGGTGTGTGGCTTTCTAATGGAAACAATCTTTGGACTTTCACAGTTAAAGTCCTGGCCTCAATACTACTGTGTAGTCTTAAAAATATCCAAGGGCCTATCAGCTTAGAAACCTCAGTATTTGATCTGGTATAGAGAAAATTGACCTTACTTTCTCTGATGAGAACTCTAGGAATGATATTTACTGAAATTGTGTTGCTTCCCTAAATTATAGTTTCAATATCTGGAGTAGGAAAAAATAATAATAACAAATAGACACTATATTATACATATTTTATATTCTCATAATGAGAAAATAAATCAGCTCTTCAGATTAAAGAAATGAAAACAGCTTCATGTAGAAATTAACAGTCTCTTTAGTCCTAATAATTCCTAATGGAGCTAAAAAATAACTATTCTGTTATAGAAAATTAGGGAAAGTCAGAGAAAGGGGCAGAAAACATAGAGATATAGAGTAAATTAAAATGAAGAGAATGGAATAGGAGGCAAAAATTGTAAGGAAAAGAGAAGAGGACGAGATCATGAACCTGTAGGGAGGGCAGGCTGACAGGTCAAAGTCATATAAATAATACAGGGTGGTGGATGAACGAAGCTTGGTCCACAGTATTTTTAAAATCTAGCAATCGTACTTTAAAGAAGTAAAGGTAACTGGCTTATTTCAATTTTTTGTGTTGTCTTGCAAACTTGCTCCCATGCATGGAAAGCAAGGAGCGACATAGGCAACCACTCCAGACTGGTAGGTGGCAGGTTTAATTAACAAAGGAACTTATTTGACGAGGCTTGTCTTGGGTGGCCACTTGATAAGTAGCTCTTCGCACTGCCTGCCAGATTCTTAAAGTTTGTATAGACCTACAATTGCATCAAAAAGAATAAAATACTGAGGAATAAACCTAACCAAGGAGGTGAAAGATCTATACCCTGAAAACTACAAGACACTCATGAGAAAAATTAAAGAAGACACCAATAAGTGGAAATACATCCCATGCTCATGGATAGGAAGAATTAATATTGTCAAAATGGTTATCCTGCCTAAAGCAATCTACGGATTCAAAGCAATCCCTATCAAAATACCAACAGCATTCTTCAGTGAACTAGAACAAGCAGTTCTAAACTTCATATGGAACCAAAAAACACCCTGAATAGCCAAAGCAATCCTGAGAAGGAAGAAAAAATCAGGGGGGGTTATGCTCCCTAACTTTAAGCTCTACTACAAAGCCACAGTAATCCAAACAATTTGGTAATGGCACAAGGAAAGACCTATAGATCAATGGAACAGAATAGAGAGCCCAGATATAAAGCCAAGCATATATGGTCAATTAATATATGATAAAGGAGCCATGAATACACAATGGGGAAAAGACAGCCTCTTCAACAAATGGTGTTGGCAAAATTGGACAATTACATGTAAGAGAATGAAACTGGATTATTGTCTAACTCCATACACAAAACTCGAAATGGATCAAAGACCTGAATGTAAGTCATGAAACCATAAAACTCATAGAAGAAAACATAGGCAAAATCTCTTGAATATAAACATGAGCAACTTTTTCCTGAACACATCTCCTTGGGCAAGGAAAACAAAATAAAAATTGAACAAGTGGGACTACATCAAACTAAAAACCTTCTGTATAGCAAAGGACACCATCAGCAAAACAAAAAGGCATCCTACAGTATGGGAGAATATATTTGTAAACGACTTATCTGATAAGGAGTTAACATCCAAAATATATAAAGAATTCACATACCTCAACACCCAAAAAACAAATAACCTGATTAAAAAATGGGCAGAGGGTCTGAACAGACACAGTGAGATATCATCTCACACCCGTTAAGATGGCCAACATCCAAAAGAGGAGCAGCAATAAATGCTGGCAAAGATGTGGAGAAAGGGGAGCCCTCCTACACTGTTGGGAATGTAAATTGGCTCAGTGACTGTGAAAAGCAATACGGATGTTCCTCAAAAAACTAAAAATAGAAATACCATTTGACCCAGGAATTCCACTCCTAGGAATTTACCCAAAGAAATCAAGATCCCTAATTCAAAAAGACATATGCACCCTTCTGTTTATCACTGCACTATTTACAATACCCAAGATATGGAAGCAACCTAAGTGTCCATCAGTAGATGAATGGATAAAGGAGATGTGGTACATATACTCAATGGAATGTTGTTCAGCCATAAGAATAACACAAATCCTACCATTTGCAACAACATGGATGGAGCTAGAGGGTATTATGCTCAGTGAAATAGCCAGGCAGAGAAAGACAAGTACCAAATGACTTCACTCATTTGTGGAGTATAAAAACAAAGCAAAACTGAAGGAATGAAATAGCAGCAGACTTACAGACACCAAGAAGGGACTAGTGGTTACTAAAGGGGAGGGCTTTGGAAGGGTGGGTGGGGAGGGAGAAGGGGAATATGAGGCATTATAATTAGCTCTCACAATATAGGTATGTCACAGGGAAGGCAGTACTGCACAGAGAAGACAAGTAATGACTCTATAGCATCATAATATGCTGATGGACAGTGACTGCAATGGGGGAGTGAGGACTTGATAATATGGGTGAATGTTGAAACCACAATGTTGTTCATTAGAAAAGCTTTCATAAGATTATATATCAATGATACTTTAATAAAAAAAGTTTGTGTAGAGGCCATAACGGGGTTCAGTCACATATTTAGTCCAGATGGTGTCAACAACACTTTCCTCTCAGAGGTTCATCTTTGGAAACAGCTTGACTTTGTGAATGGTGGGTTGGACAAATGTTCTAAGGACACAGGCGGGTGAGGAGCCTCCCAGTTGCCCAATCTATTGCCCCGGCCAGATTGCAGGTCAACCAGAGCTTATATCCTCTCAATAACCTCCTCCAACACTATGAAACAAAACATCTATTTCAAAACTCAGACCAAATATAATGATTCAGTGTTACCTTGGTTGTTTGGGTCCCTTAGATGTGCACAGATGTGCACTGCACTTCCACTGTTTGAGATCTCTTTTGTGAGAAGAATTATGTTGCTCTGCCAATAGAAGAAACATATGGGCCAAAAGAAAGCCAGAAATTACTAACACTGAATTGACTGCCATTTAACATGACTTGTTGATTTCAACGAGCAACGGAGAAGATGGCTCTCACAAATGTGACAGGAGTGTATGAGGAGTTCTAGAGAAAATCAACACCCATGTTCCACACTCTGAAACCAATGTTGAAAACAAAATGGTGAGAGTAACATGTGTTCTCTTTTTCCAATAGTTTTCCCTCCCTGTTCCGAGATAGCCATCAGGTCTTCATGTTTTCTTCTTAGGGGAGTTCATGTTGCAAGGCCCAGCAGAAGTTGCCCAAAGATTATGCATCTTTCTGAATTTTTTTCCTAAAAGCATAAGTCATTCAGGGAGTTATGCCAGTTCTATGGTGGAAGAAAGGAAAGAAATGAGGTAACTGCTTAGAGAGAGAGCTTTTAACAAGACTAAGAAAGGGACTGAGGTCTTTGGGTTCCTCAAGGGGAATATCTACAAAATGGGGAGATGGCGGGACCCCTGAAGTGACGACAGCTCAGTGTATGTAGGGATACTGGATAATAGGTGCCTAGGCACCAGCCTCACAAAAAACTGGGATTCTGCTTGTAACAAAAGCAGCAGAAATAGGACAACAAAAACACTGTGTATCATTTATACACACACTCCAAAAAAAGTCAAGTTCATAGAAACAGAGGTTAAATAGAGTGGTGGTTACCAGGGGCTGGCGGAAGCGGGGTGGAAACAGAGAAAAATAAAATTTCCAGTTACAAGATGAATGAGTTCTGAGGATCTAATGCACAGCATGGTGACCATAGTTAATAATAACATATTGTAAGCCAAGATATGGAAACAACCTAAATGTCTATCAACAAATAAATGGATAAAGAAGATATGGTACATATACATGAAGGAAATTTATTCATCTGTTAAAGAAGAGAAATCCTGCCATTTGCATCAACATGAAAGGGTCTAGAGGATATTATGCTCAGTGAAATAAGCCAGGTGAAGAAAGACGCATACCATATGATTTCACTTATTTATGGAGTATAAAAACAAAGCAAAACAGAATGAACAAACATCAGTAGACTAATAGACTATGAGAATTGACTGGTGGTTACCAAGTGGGAGGTGTTGGGGTGATTAAGTGGGGAGGATGAGGGGAGTAAATGGGCACAAAAATTCTCAATCATAATGTAAGTTGGTCACAGCATGGAGAATATAGCCAGTGGTCCTGTAACATCTTTATATGGTGACAGATAGTAACTGCACTAGAGGGGGTGAGGATTTAATAATATGGGTAAATGTTGAACCACTGTGTTACATATTGAAACCAATATAAGATTGTATATCAATACTTCAATTTAAAAAAAAGCAGCAGTTTTTTGGGGATTAAAGATGGCAACATGAGGGGTAAGACAGAGAACTCCTCCCAAAACAGCATATAATATGAAAATATAGTTAATAGTTAATCCGAAAAGAGCAACAGGAAAGAAGGCTGTGCCAGACTGCATACACCTGGAGAAAAGAGCAGACCTCACGAAACAGGGTAACGTACCAAAGCCTTGACCCAATGGGATTCAAGTCCTTCCCCCACCCCAGCTCACCAGCGGGAGAAAGAGAAATGGAGTGGGGAGTGGGTGGAAGCCTAGAACTGCTGGACATCAAGCCCTAGAGATCTGCTTTGGGAGCACAAACCTACATTGCATGGTGCTCTGGAGATTAGTGGGGTTGCAAGGCTAAGACAGGTGAAATACTTGGAGAGACTGAGGTATCAGCCATTTGTGGAAAACAGGGATCCATATCCGGCTGCTCTGGGACAAAACAAAGGTGGGCAGTCTGAGAGACTTCCTAACAGTAACAGGTCTGCTAAAGGGAGAAGAATTGCACAGAGCTTGCTGCTCAGGAGAAGGGAGAGGTGGAGAAAATTGTCTGCACGCACTCTGCCGAGCAGGTTGGGAACTTTCAGGAGCTTTAGGTACTCCACCCCATGGCTGGCTAGTCTGCTCCAAGGACCCCACCGTGATATGCAGCCTGCTGTGCCTTCCTCCTGGCCTGCCAGCACCAGCTTGCAAACCAGCAGTCCCTGCCCTGGCATCAGGCCAGCCAGAGTGTCCATCAGTAGATGAATGGATAAAGAAGATGTGGTACATATACACAATGGAATATTATACAGCCATAAGAATAAAACAAATCCTACCATTTGCAACAACATGGATGGAGCTAGACGGTATTATGCTCAGTGAAATAAGCCAAGCCGAAAAAGACAAGCATCAAATGATTTCACTCATATGTGGAGTATAAGAACAAAGAAGAAACTGAAGGAACAAAACAGCAGCAGACTCACAGAACCAAAGAACGGACTAACAGTTACCAAAGGGAAAGGGACTGGGGAGAATGGGTGGGAAGGGAGAGACAAGGGGGAAAAAGGGGCATTACGATTAGCAGATATAGTGTTGGGGGGCACGGGGAGGGCTGTACAACTCAGAGAAGACAAGTAGTGACTCTATAGCATCTCACTACACTGATGGACAGTGACTGTAATTGGGTATGTGGTGGGGACCTAATGAAGGGGGTAGTTTAATCACCATAATATTGCACATGTAATTGTAGATTAATGATACCAAAATAAACTATAAAAAAAAAACCCTAGGGAATCCACTCCAAAACTACTAAATCTAATATATGAATTCAGCAAAGTTGCAGGATACAAAATTAATACACAGAAATCTGTTTCATTCCTATACACTAACAATGAACTAGCAGAAAGATAAATCAGGAAAACCATTCCATTCACAATTGCATCAAAAAGAATAAAATACCTAGGAATAAACCTAAACAAGGAACTTAAAGACCTATACTCTGAAAACTACAAGACACTTGTGACTGAAATTAAAGAATACAAATAAATGGAAATACATCCTGTGCTCATGCATAGAAAGAATTAATATTGTCAAAATGGCCATCCTGCCTAAAGCAATCTACAGATTCAATGCAATCCCAATCAAAATACCAACAGCATTCTTCAATGAACTAGAACAAATAGTTCTAACGTTCATATGGAACCACAAAACACCCTGAATAGCCAAAGCAATCCTGAGAAGGAAGAATAAAGCTGGGGGGATTACTCTCCCTGACTTCAAGCTCTACTACAAAGCCACAGTAATCACAACAATTTGGTACTGGCACAAGAACAAACCCATAGGTCAATGGAACAGAACAGAGAGCCCAGATATAAACCCAAGCATATATGGTCAATTAATATATTATAAAAGAGCCATTGATATACAGTGTGGAAATGACAGCATCTTCAACAACTGGTGCTGGCAAAACTGGACAGCTACATGTAAGAGAATGAAACTGGATTATTGTCTAACCCCATACACAAAAGTAAACTCGAAATGGATCAAAGACCTAAATGAGAGTCATGAAACCATAAAACTCTTAGGAGAAAACATAGGCAAAAATCTCCTGAATATAAACATGAGCAACTTTTTACTGAACGCATCTCCCTGAGCAAGAGAAACAAAAGCAAAAATTAACACATGGGATTACATCAAGCTAAAAAGCTTCTGTACAGCAAATGACACCATCAGCAGAACAAGAAGGCATCCTACAGTACTGGAGAATATATTTGTAAATGACATATCTGACAAGGGGTTATCATCCAAAATATATGAAGAACTCACATTCCTCAACAACCAAAAAACAAATAACCCTGTTAAAAAATGGGCAGAATATCTGAATAGACACTTCTCCAAAGAAGAAATTCAGATTGCCAACAGGCACATGAAAAGATGCTCCACATCACTAATTATCAGGGAAATGCAAATTAAAACCACAATGAGATATCACCTCACACCAGTAAGAATGGCCAGTATGAAAAAAAACTAAGAACAACAAATGCTGGCAAGGATGTGGAGAAAGGGGAACCCTCCTACACTGCTGGTGGGAATGTAAGCTAGTTCAACCATTGTGGAAAGCGATATGGAGGTTCCTCAAAAAACTAAAAATCGAAATATCATTTGACCCGGGCATTCCACTCCTAGGAATTTAGCCAAAGTATACAATTTTCAGATTCAAAAAGACATATGTACCCGTTTGTTTACTGCAACACTATTTACAATAGCCAAGATATGGAAGCAACCTAAGTGTTGAATGGATAAAGAAGAGGTGGTACACATACACAATGGAATACTATTCAGCCATAAGAAAGAAAGAAATCCTACCATTTGCAGCAACATGGATGAAGTTGAAGGATATTACACTCAGTGAAATAAGCCAGGCAGAGAAGGAGAAGTACCAAATGAGTTCCCTCATTTGTGGAGTATAACAAAGAAAACTGAGGGAACAAAACAGCAGCAGACTCCCAGAAGGGACTAACAGTTACCAAAGGGGAGGGGTGGGGGAGGGCGGGTGGGGAGGGAGGAAGAAGGGGATTGAGGGGTATTATGTTTAGTACACATGGTGGGGGCATCAAGGGGAAAACAGTGTAGCACAGAGAAGGCAAATAGGGACTCTGTGGCATCTTACTACACTGATGGGCAGTGACTGCAGTGGGGTACGGGAGGGACTCCATAATATGGGTGAGTGTAGTGACCACATTGTTTTTCATGTGAAACATTCATAAGAATGTATATCAATAATACCTTAATAAAAAAAGCAGTAATGGGCTACTCCTACTGCCCCCCTGAAAAATAATTATAATAATAATACTGTATTGTATACTTGAAATTTACTGAGAATAGATCAGAAGGCTTCTCACCACCAAAAAGAAAAGAAGAAGAAAAGCTAAGTGTGTGAGGTGATGGGTGTGTTAAAGTCTTTGATTGTGGTAATCATTTCGCAGTGTAAATATACATCAAATCATCACATTGTACAGTTTAACTACACACAATTTTATTTTTCAATTATATCTTAATAAAACTTTTAAAAGAGTCCTTCCCCACCCAGAATAGATGTGAGCTTTGAACAACATACAAGATTATCATCAGCAAATATTCTCACTGTACTATTTACCTCCCTCCCGGTTCCATCCTTATAAGCACCTTCGCCCAATTTAGAGACAGAGAAAACTCCAATAATTATTGAAACTGAATGTCCAGCCAACATAATGATCTGAAGGCTGAATCAGAGTAAATTTGATTTAGCAAAGTAAAAGAAAATTTTTACATCTAAATGTTGAGGTAGAATAATATCCACTGCTGCTGCTCCACTTTTTAAACAGTCACTTTAATTTTGTAGAGTTCGGTCACATGTCACATTAAATGCAAAGTCTTATTCTCAGCCTCCTGCACTCCTAGCTCATGGGCAACAATGTGTCAGACACTGTTCTCAGCACTTTACTGCAACATTATGAGGGAGACTCTGTTATTGCCCCACATTACAGATGAGGGAACTGAGGCACAGAGAGGTTAGAAAACTCACTAAGGTCCCACAGCTTATAAGCAAGAGAGCAGGTACTCAAATCCAGGCAATTTGGCTACAGAGACCAGCTGTTCTGTGGCCTCTTCAGGCTGGGTGGGGCCTCCTGCCTTCAAACCAGAGCAGACTCAATCATGCCCAGCACCGAGTTCCCAGCGCAGTCAAGATCCTGGTGTAGCCGTAGGATAGCAGATGTGAAAACTGAATATTAAAATAAAATAAGCCTCAGTGAATAGCTGCTAATGAACTGAATGTTTTCTTTGACAGTCTCCAAAACAAACATCCCTCCTTCCCAGGGCCTGCGGGCAGGGCTCCAGCAGGGAGCAGACTTGGGAGGACAGGCTGGGCAGTACATGGTGCAAATGGGACATGGGAAGAGGAAGTGGGCGTGACCTACCTTGTCTCTGAAGTGTCAGGCTCCCCCCACTTTGGACCCCAGAGGAAGACCACAGCCTGCCTGACTCCTAGAGGAGGAGATTTGAGGGGTCCATAAAAAAAGAAGCAAGATCCCATTTAAATCCCACAGCATATTCTCAAGCTAATCTCCTTTTTTCCTTTCCAGCACAATTTCAACAATTATGTTTATCACTTAAATGCCTCTCCTTGTTCGTAACTTTGATGATTCTCACATGGGCTGTAGACTGTTTACTTTAATTGTGTTCTTATTAACATTCCCATTTTAAATGGCTAAAAATAAGACTTTGACCTTCCAGAGTGAATGCTTATTTACTGCCCTTCCTCTGGGGGAAATTAACTTTGGAAATATCTGCAAAGTATGTCCAGGGTGATAGGTCCATTCATTTTCCTTCCTGTTTGTTTCTTTAAGGTAGAGTCTCCTATTTCCCTTCTGGAAGAGACATGGGGACAAAAGATCCCTGGACCCCAGAGAAAGTATCACAGGATAATAGTGACACATGGAAAAGATTTTCATAGGACAATGCTAAAGTGACTACTCCTTCTCACAGATCCACCAATCTATTGCTTTTGGTTTTAAGAAAGAGATCAAATAGTGAACACAAAGTAGTTTTCTTAATATATGCTGGCCATTAAAAATTATACCATTTAAGTTCAATTTTTTATGTAAAGAAGAACTGTCATTTGATCATTTGGGGTTGGGGAATAAGATTATGCAGCCCTATCCTCCCCCCGACCGCCCAAAAAAGAAAAACCCTCCCGTGGAATGTGAAACATGAACAAACATGATAGTGGGGAATATTTAATATTAACAACAAATAATTTCCTATTAATATTTAAATATTAAACAACCAAAGATCAAAAGAACTATTTGTAAAGAGTGGGAAAACCTAGCCCTACACACCCCCTGTGTTTTTATAAGTATCTGTGATAAGTGGTGAATGTCAGTGCCAAATAATAATTCTATACATTTTATTGGTAATTGTCTTCAACTTGACATATGGAAGGAAACACAACAGTTGCAGGAAACTGCAGCAATATATTTAGTTCCTTTAAACTTCTACTTCAGTCACCTTTCAACAAGTAAAAGAAATGAAAGGAACTTTGTAAGATATACAAAGGAAACTAAACTTTCTGATATATGCTAGGAGATCCAAACCAATTCCTTTCATCCAGACACACATAATTCTCACTGCAGACCAGGCCCTGGTTTGCAGAGGAGCTCAGTCCCTCACATGAGAGCTGAGCGAAGAGTGACTACCTCTGCCCATGTTTCACTCTCATTAAAACCAAGGAAATATGCAACCATCCCTTGCATAAAAAAGCGAAGAAAAGTAAAAAGTCGTCCGCAGCAGCTTCCAAGCGCCGTTTTATATCTTTCACAGGGATCCGTGAATCTTCCAAAATTAATGACTATGGATCAGCTTCCTCAAAGATTTTGCAGGGTGCTGCTGGCACTTTCTGGCAAGGTAAAGCAATTTATTTTGCCCCCAGAGCAGGAAGAAAAGGGAGGGCTTAGAAAAATAAACACGTCTGAACATAAAATTATAAAGCTGAAGAACTAACATATGAAAGAAACATCCCACCTACTCTCAATTTTAATCATCTCAAAACCTAAAGGAGAATTAAACTTATTTATTTCTCGAACAGAGGCCATTTTTGCTGAAATTGCAAAATCAGTCATTTGCAAAGGAGAAGGAGCAAACAATAAAGCGTGCGTGCTGCCCAGAGAAGATGCTGTGGATTGAAGGAGGAGGAAAGTCGAGATGACGCTCAGCTGAAAAGAAGTAACTTCAACACATGGACTCTCTGCTAGGTACTTTGATAATAATTGATCAACATCCAAATTATAAACATTTTCTGACAAAATAATTCCTAAGTCTATAGCTGGCTTCAGGAAACTACTAAATAATCAAAACTATTTTGCAAGTTAAATATCCCTAAGATATTTACCATTAATTGTTCACAACTAAGGAAAGGAATTCTCTTTCTGTCCATTATGAACTAAATACCGATGAAAGGGTAAAATTCATTCTTCTACACACTGGAAGTACAGATAGAGGGGGAAAACTATTTCAGAAGAATGTCAGAATAGGGCTTTCATTCCAGTAAAGAAAGACAAAAAAATGGAAAAAAATAAACTATATGTATGCTTGATAATGATCAGTACAATGGAGAAACAAGGCAGGAAAGGATGGTGCTGGGGGTAACAGGATTCGGAGGAGAGCTGTGAGGGGGAGGAAACTGAATAACTGAGGCTTTGCTGAGGAGGCAGCATTTGTGCAATGACCTGAAGGAAATAAGAGAGCAAGATACGTGGATATCTGGAGCAAAACCATTTTGGGCAGAAAGAACAGCAAGTTCAAAGGCCCTGATGCAGGCGTCCAGTGTGCATTTTCAAGGAACAGCAGAGAGTGCGGCATTTCCGGAGCAACATGAGACAAGAGAGAGTAAAGATGATTAATCATAGAGGTAAAGGAATAGGATTAAGATTGTGTACATTCTTTAGAGCCATTGTAAGAATTTTAGCTTTGCTCCAAGTTGGGAGGATTTGAGGGGGTTTGATAAGAATGACACAGCCTGACTTACATTTTAACACAGCCATGCTGGTTGCCATGGTAAGGAGGACCACCGAGAGAAAGGGGCACTGGCAGGGAGGCTGGATAGAAGGCTATTGTGATTATCCAAATAAGACATAATAGTGGCTGGGGCTCAAATAGTAGAAGTAAAGTGGGTGAGAAAGGTTCAGATTTCGGATATGTCTTGAAGGTAGAAGCAACAGGATTAGATGTTGAGGCTAATGTGAGAAAGAAGAGTCAAGAAGGACACTGAGGATTTGGGCTAAGTGTGGTCAGTTGAATTATGACCCTAATTCTTCATGCTTTCCCAGCATCAGTATCCTTCTCAGGACCTCAGGATAGGCAGCATCTGTTTTTCCACCCATTGGCCATGGGCTCAACCACACTTTTAACTTCAGCCAGTGACATGTGCACAGAAGTGACTGCCTGCTGGTTCTGTAAGGCCTTAAGAGGCCTTACACATAGTCTCCTGTCCTCTTATACCCCTGCCATCAGCAGGAAAAGTCTAGGCCCTGGACTTCTGGGAAGATGGCGGCGTGAGCAGGGTGGCAGAAATCTCCTCCCCAAACCATATATATTTGTGAAAATACAACTATTCCTGAAAGAGAGACCAGAAGATACAGTACAACAGCCAGGCTACAGCTACATCTGCGAGAACTCAGCACCTCAAGAAGCGGGTAAGATACAAAGCCGTGACCCAGCGGGACCCGAGCACTCCCCCCACCCCAGCTCACCAGCGGGAGGAAAAGAATCAGAGTGGGGAGGGAGTGGAAGCACAGGACTGCTAAATACCCAGCCCTGGTGACCTGCGACCAGGAGCACAGACACACATCGCATGGTGTATCGGAGGTTAGAGAAACGGAAGGGCAGGATCCAAGACGGGGAATGCAAGTGGGTCCCCTCAGCCGGCTCCCGGGGACAAAAGAAAAGAGCGCGCTTTTTAAAAAGTCTTAAAGAGACAGGCGCCCAACAGTGGAACAAAATCATTCCAGCATACTCAGCCCAGCAGGCTGGAAGTCGCAGGGAATTTCAGACCCCCTGGCCAGTGGCCAGGCAAAGCAACCGTGCCAAGGCTTCCCACAGAGATCAGCAGCCTGCCATTCGTTCCCCCCCGGCCAGCACTGCAAAGGGTCCGGCGGATCTGCCACAGCTGCGGAACAGCGGAGGAGCGGCCCTGCCCACAGCAACCTCACAGAATCTCCTCCCGGCTGGTGCAGAGCTAATTGGGAAGGACCCCAGAATGCAGAACAAGGGCTGGAAGGCACCAAGGGGACCAGAACGCACCCAGCAAGACTGCAAACCCCCACAGTGCACTAGGCCAGCCTGAGGGTGACCCCACACACAGGCAGCTCCGGGGATTATCCCAGAGACTGCCTCCCGGTGTGCGGGTAACCAGCACAGGCTGCGGAGAAGGGCAAGGAGAACAACAAGCAGGAAGGGACTTTGTTCTCCCAGCAGACACATGTGGCACCTGCCTGCAACCACTTCTATTGCCATGAAAAGACAGAAGAATGTGGTCCAGTCAAAGATCACCCAGACAACCCCAGAGAGAGGGGCAGGGGGGATAGATTTAAACAATCATCCTGAAAAAGAATTCAGAATAAAAGTCATAGCCATGCTGATGGACCTACAGAGAAATATGTAAGAGCTAAGGGAGGAAGTGAGGACAGACAATGCAGAAATGAGACAAGCAATCAACGGGCTTAAGAGCAGACTGACGAGGGGAAGAGACTGTTAATGGAATAGAAGTCAGAGAACAGGAGTACAGAGAAGCTGAGGCAGAGAGAGATAAAAGGATCTCTAGGAATGAAAGAATATTAAGAGAACTGTGTGACCAATCCAAATGGAACAATACTCGCATTATAGGAGTACCAGAAGAAGAAGAGAGAGAAAAAAGGATAGAAAGTGTCTTTGAATAAATAATTACTGAAAACTTTCCCTCGCTGGGGAAGGAAATAGTCTCGCAGTCCACGGAAGCCCACAGATCTCCCAACACAAGGGACCCAAGGAAGACAACACCAAGACACATAATAATTAAAATGGCAAAGACCAAAGACAAGGACAGAGTATTAAAGGCAGCCAGAGAGAGAAAAAAGATCACCTACAAAGGAAAACCCATCAGACTATAATCAGACTTCTCAACAGAAACCTTACAGGCTAGAAAAGAATGGCATAATATATTTAACGCAATGAAACAGAAGGACCTTGAACCAAGAATACTGCATCCAGCACGATTATCATTTAAATTTTAGGGAGAGATTAAACAATTCTGAGACAAGCAAAGCTGAGGGAATTTGCCTCCCACCAACCACCTCTTCAGGATATCTTCAAGGGACTGTTCTAGATGGAAGCACACAAAAGGCTAAAAAGATGTCACCAGAGAAAATAAAATCATAGCAAAGAAAGCAGACCATCCAAATACTAACTAAAGGCGAAAAGTAAAATGAACTATCCACAAAAACAGTCAAAGAAACGTAAAAGAGGACAGAATAAAACACCTAGTGTATAAAGAAGGGAGGACGAAGAATAAGAAGGGAGAAAAATAAAGAACTATCAGACTGTGTTTATAATACGTTAACAAGAGAGTTAAGTTAGACTGTTAGATAGTAAAGAAGCTACCCTTGAACCTTTGGTGACCACAAATCCAAAGCCTGCAATGGCAATAAGTACATATCTACTGATAATCACCCTAAATGTAAATGGACTGAATGCACAAATCAAAAGACACAGAGTTACTGAATGGATAAAAAAGCAAGACCTATCTATATGCTGTTTACAAGAGACTCACCTCAAACCCAAAGATATAAACAGACTACAGGTAAAGGGATGAAAAAAGATATTTCATGCAAACAACAAGGAGAAAAAAGCAGGTGTTGCAGTACTTGTATCAGACAAAATAGACTTCAAAACAAAGAAAGTAGCAAGAGATAAAGAAGGACATTACATAATGATAAAGGGGTCAGTCCAACAAGAGGATATAACTATTATAAATATCTATGCACCGAACACAGGAGAGCCGACATATGTGAGACAAATATTAACAGAATTAAAGGAGGAAACAGAAAGCAATGCATTCATTTTAGGGGACTTCAACACACCACTCACTCCAAAGGACAGATCAAACAGACAGAAAATAAGTAAGGACACAGAGGCACTGAACAACACACTAGAACAGATGGACCTAACAGACATCTACAGAACTATACACCCAAAAGCAACAGGATACACATTCTTCTCAAGTGCACATGGAACATTTTCCAGAATAGACCACACACTAGGCCACAAAAAGAACCTCAGTAAATTCAAAAATATTGAAATTCTACCAACCAACTTTTCAGATCACAAAGGTATAAAGCTAGAATTAAATTGTACAAAGAAAACAAAAAGGCTCACAAACACATGGAGGCTCAACAAAATGCTCCTAAATAATCAATGGATAAATGACCAAATTAAAACAGAGATCAAACAATATATGGAGACAAATGACAACAACAGCACAAAGCCGCAACTTCTGTGGGATGCAGCAAAGGCAGTTCTAAGAGGAAAGTATACTGCAATCCAGGCCTATTTAAAGAAGGAAGAACAATCCCAAATGAATAGTCTAAAGTCGCAATTATTGAAATTGGAAAAAGAAGAACAAATGAGGCCCAAAGTCACCAGAAGGAGGGACATAATAAAGATTAGAGAAGAAATAAAAAAAAAAATTGAGAAGAATGAAACAATAGAAAAAATCAATGAAACCAAGAGCTGGTTCTTTGAAAAAATAAACAAAATAGATAAACCCCTAGCCAGACTTATTAAGAGGAAAAGAGAATCTAGACACATAAACAGAATCAGAAATGAGAAAGGAAAAATCAACACAGACCCCACAGAAATACAAAGAATTATTAGAGAATACTATGAAAATCTGTGTGCTAACAAGCTGGAAAACCTAGAAGAAATGGACAACTTCTTAGAAAAATACAACCTTCCAAGACTGACCAAGCAAGAAACAGAAAACCTAAACAGACCAATTACCAGCAACGAAATTGAATCGGTAATCA
Organism: Smutsia gigantea; assembly: GCA_032199065.1. Classification (NCBI taxonomy): domain Eukaryota; kingdom Metazoa; phylum Chordata; class Mammalia; order Pholidota; family Manidae; genus Smutsia; species Smutsia gigantea. Next base: position 235,998 of record JAVSCE010018445.1, on the reverse strand, counting down.
AAAAACTACCCAAGAACAAACTCTGGGCGAGATGGATTCACCTCTGAATTTTATCAGACATATAAAGAAGAAATAATACCCATTCTCCTTAAAGTTTTCCATAAAATAGAAGAGGAGAGAATACTTCCAAACTCATTCTATGAAGCCAGCATCACTCTAATACCAAAACCGGGCAAAGACCTCACCAAAAAAGAAAATTACAGACCAATATCCCTGATGAACATAGATGCAAAAATACTCAACAAAATATTAGCAAACTGAATTCAAAAATACATCAAGAGGATCATACACCATGATCATGTGGGATTCATCTCAGGGATGCAAAGATGGTACAACATTCGAGAATCCATCAACATCATCCACCACATCAACAAAAAGAAGAACAAAAACCACGTGATCATCTCCATAGATGCTGAAAAAGCATTTGACAAAATTCAGCATCCATTCATGATTAAAACTTTCAACAAAATGGGTATAGAGGTCAAGTACTTCAACATAATAAAGGCCATATATGACAAACCCACAGCCAACATCATACTTAACAGCCAGAAGCTGAAAGCTTTTCATGTAAGATGGGGAACAAGACAGGGATGCCCACTCTCCCCACTGTTATTCAACATAGTACTGGAGGTCCTAGCCACAGCAATCAGACAAAACAAAGACATACAAGACATCTAGATTGGTAAAGAAGAAGTCAAATTGTCACTATTTGCAGATGACATGATATTGTACATAAAAAACCCTAAAGACTCTACTCCAAAACTACTAGATCTAGTATCTGAATTCAGCAAAGTTGCAGGATACAAAATTAATACACAGAAATCTGTTGCTTTCCTACACACTAACAATGAGCTAACAGAAAGAGAAATCAGGAAAACAATTCCATTCACAATTGCATCAAAAAGAATAAAATGCCTAGGAATAAACCTAACCAAGGAAGTGAAAGACCTATACCCTGAAAACTACAAGACACTCTTAAGAGAAATTAAAAAGGACACTAACAAATGGAAATTCATCCTATGCTCTAGGCTAGGAAGAATAAATATTGTCAAAATGGCTATACTACCTAAAGCAATCTACAGATTCAATGCAATCCTTATCAAAATACCAACAGCATTCTTCAATGAACTGGAACAAATAGTTCTAAAATTCATATGGAACCTCAAAAGACCCCGAACAGCCAAAGCAATCCTGAAAAGGAAGAATAAAACAGGGAGAATTACGCTCCTAGACTTCAAGCCCTACTACAAAGCCACACTAATCAAGACAATTTGGTATTGGCACAAAAACAGACCCACAGACCAGTGGAACAGAATAGAAAATCCAGACATTAACCCAAACATATATGGTCAATTAATATATGATAAAGGAGCCATGGATATACAATGGGGAAATGACAGCCTCTTCAGCAGCTGGTGTTGGCAAAACTAGACAGCTACATGTAAGAGAATGAAACTGGACTACTGTCTAGCCCCATACACAAAATTAACTGAAAATGGATCAAAGACCTGAATGTAAGTCATGAAACCATAAAACTCTTAGAAAAAAACATAGGCAAAAATCTCCTGGACATAAACATGAGCAACTTCTTCATGAACATATCTCCCCGGGCAAGGGAAACAAAAGCAAAAATGAACAAGTGGGACTATATCAAGCTGAAAAGCTTCTGTACGGTAAAGGACACCATCAGTAGAACAAAAAGACATCCTACAGTATTGGAGAATATATTTATAAATGACGTATCCGATAAGGGGTTGACTTCCAAAATACATAAAGAACTCACAAACCTCAACAAACAAAAAGCAAATAATCCAATTAAAAAATGGGCATAGGATATGAATAGACACTTCTCCAAAGAAGAAATTCAGGTGTCCAACAGGCACATGAAAAGATGCTCCACATCGCTAATCATCAGAAAAATGCAAATTAAAACCACAATGAGATATCACCTCACACCAGTAAGGATGGGCAACATCTATATCACAAAGAACAACAAATGTTGGTGAGGATGTGGAGAAAAGCCTCCTACACTGCTGGTGAGAATGCAAATTAGTTCAACCATTGTGGAAAGCAGTATGGAGGTTCCTCAAAAAACTCAAAATAGAAATCCCATTTAACCCAGGAGTCCCACTCCTAGGAATTTACCCTAAGAATGCAGCAGCCAGTTTGAAAAAGACCTATGCACCCCTATGTTTACCGCAGCACTATTTACAATAGCCAAGAAATGGAAGCAACCTAAGTGTCCATCAGTAGATGAATGGATAAAGAAGAGGTGGTACATATACACAATGGAATATTTTTCAGCCATAAGAAGAAAACAAATCCTACCATTTGCAACAGCATGGATGGATCTAGAGGGCATTATGCTCAGTGAAATAAGGCAGGCGGAAAAAGACAAGTATCAAATGATTTCACTCATCTGTGGAGTATAAGAACAAAGAAAAGAACTGAAGGAACAAAACAGCAGCAGACTCACAGAACCCAAGAATGGACTAACAGTTACCAAAGGGAAAGGGACTGGGGAGGATGGGTGGAAAGGGAGGGATAAGGGGGGAAAAGGGGCATTAAGATTAGCAGACATAATGTAGCGGGGACGGCAAAGGGAGCGCTGTACAACTCAGAGAAGACAAGCAGTGATTCTATAGCATCTCACTATGCTCATGGACAGTGACTGTAATGGGGTAGGTGGGGGGGACCTGATGAAGTGGGGAGTTTAGTAACCATCATGTTGCACATGTAATTGTAGATTAATGATACCAAAATTTAAAAATTAAATTAAATTAAATTAAAAAGTCTAGGCCCTGTACTGCCTGCCTGCTCCAGGTAGAGAAAACCAAGTGGAACCCAGATGCTGGAGTAACTAACAGACCTGCAATAGAAAACAGAGCTGTCTTTACCTCTAAAGCATAAAGCCAAGGTGACTAGCCAAGGCCTGTCTGGATGAACCAACTGTAAATCAACCTTTAAACAAGTGAGTAATAATAAATTATGATTTTAAGTCATTGACAGTGGGTGGTTTGTTACAAAGCAATAGCTCACTGATACACTAAAGAACTTAATGGATAGAGTTGTGTTTACTGCGCCACGCAAGCCTGTAAGAGAAGCAAGACTGGGAAGGAAAATCAGGATCTCAGTCTTGGACATATTAAGTTTGAGTTTCCCATTAGACTATAAAGTGGAGATTGAATAGGAATTGTACATGTCAAGGAAGAGGTCTAGGCTAAAATATAAATGTAAGACTCATAAGCATTTCGGTGGTATTTAAAGCCATAAGATAAGATCTCCAAGGAAGTGAGTATAAGTAAAGGATAGAAGAAACGCGAGCCTTGAGATACTTCAATGTGAAGAGGTGAAGGAACGGAAGAAGACCCAGCCGGACACTGAGCAGGAGCAGGCCAGCGTGTGGGAGGAGCCCCAGGGAGAACGGTGCCAGTGGGAGTGACCCACCGGACAGATGCTGTCCTGAGAGATGATGGAAGACAAAGACTGAAACATTACCAGGAGATCCTGCGAGGTGGTCTGGTGACGTCACTAAGTTTTGGTAGAGTGGAAGGGGGGGGAAGTTTGATTGGAATGAGTTCCAAAGAGTGGGAGAAGAGGAAAAGGGCCAGTGTGCAGAGATCTCTTTAACAAAGCTTTGCTATATAGAGAAGCCAAGAAATGGGGAAGTAGCAAGGGGGAGAAATGAGACTTTAAAAGAAGATGGTTGGGTTGTTGTTTTTCTTAATGGGAGAGAGAATGGCTTTTTTTTCACATGCTGAAGAAAACGATCCAGCAGAAGAGGAAAATTTGATGCAGCCGAGAGGCAGAGGACAGATAAACAAGAGGGAAGACAGCATGTATGAGTACTGATGAGAGACGCTGAGTAGTTTGGGTGGAAACTTATGGGCAGTATCTTGATTGCTTATATTTTCTCAGTGGAATAGGAAGCAAAGTCAGCTAAGAGAAGGGATGGGACAGGAGATATGAGAGCTTAAAGAGAGAGAGGAGAAAGTATGAAATAACCTAGAAGAGTGGGAAAGCAAAGCACATACAACGCCAGGCTGCATAAGGCCTGAATGGAACATGAGACCAGTCACATTCTGTTACAGTGGTGTAGGCACGCAGTAGGAGGACAGTAAGACTTATCCATGGTTGGGATTTTCCCCAACAAAACTTAGAAAGCAAGAGAGTGTATCAGGGGAGTTGAGGGTATATGCAAGGCAGTGACAGTGATTGACGATGGAATGTAAGCTGGAGAAGAAGGGAAATGTGTACAAGAGGCAAAGTGAGAGAAAGTGAAAAGGCTGGGTGGCAGGACTTCAGAGCTGAGGTTACGGAAGGTTTCTGCAGAGCCCGGGGCGGCAGGAGCGGGAACGAGCTGTTTGAAACAGAACGTGTGGAGAGGTGTCAGTTGTTGACAACAGCAGAGTTGGGAATCTGACTTTGAGAATGAAGAGCTGCAGGAAGGTGGAGGACAAGACATGTGGAGCAGGGGAGGCGACAGAAATGAGAAGTCTGCGTATTGAAAGATTCATCTAGGCTCCAATACTGAAATTGCCATGAATGCCACCAAGAGAACTGTTAGAAAGAATGCCAGTGAACTCAAAGGTAAAATCCTCCAGGAACTCAAAAGGTTTTGGGTTTCTGCAAAACATTTATTTCATACCTTAACTGAAATCACAGTAACATAAATTTCCCTAGAAAACATTTGATAGGGATCCTAGAAATACAGTAAGAACTCTCTTATCCGACGCACACTTAACCAACTTGCCGAATCACGCGATGCCCCTTCCTCCCGGCCCTGCTCTTGTTGCAGCCCCGGGCAGCGAGAAGGCTCCCGCCCGGCAGAGGGCGCTGTGCTCCGAGGCTCCCCCAGGGCCGCTCCCATCAGGTGGATGCACTTGAGTTTGGACGCTTGCCAAGGATCAGCTATGCTTGTTCCCAACGCTGTTTATGCCTCTTACACTTATTTTTATAATGGCAAAACTGCGTAATTTAATGAGATATCATGCCAGGCAATGATATTTGAATATGGCTTCTTTGAAAATCATATTGAATGCTTTGGAAAGATTTTATAAAGGTGCGTCACTAGAAACTACGCTATCAGATTAGGTGTGAGACAATCATAAAGTATTTTTAAAGAATCGTAGAAATGTAGTTATCAGCACCCGGGTTGTTCTGCCCATATCTTTAGGCTATTTCTGCACTTGAAGAAGCAGAACCAGAACTCACAATGAATGATGGGTGCGGAGAGGCACAGCTTCCATCAGGGGGCGCATACTTGAAATGAAGACAGTGGGTCTACATGAAAATAGTGGTGAATGTATACAAATGTGTATGTTCTTAAGGCAAGTAAAATCTTTACGCTGTCTTTTTTTTCCCCAAAATGATTATCTGCTTTAACCTACTTCTTCAATTAATCATTTTATCTACTACCCGATTGCATTAGATTAAAGGGCTTCTGACGTTACTCAAAACCAGACCAGAATTTAGACAAGCAAACTACAGAGATCAAATGATTTACTCCTAAAATAAGTCCTTTATAAATATGGGGAAAAATTACCTGGTTGAACTGGGCAGTGACTTTGATTTCGTTATTTGTGTAGTCTTATTATCAGAATGGGAACAATGTTACAAGGACATCAAGGCCACACATTTGCCTTTAAGGGAGGCAGCTCCTGGATTCCTAAATAAATGAGAATTCTACATTGAAATTTCCCTTTGATTCCTTTTATATCAGAGTAAGAGTTTTGATGTAATAAATTGTCTTGTAGCATTACATCGATCATTTCAGTAGGGCAGGCTGCATGAATGTGGCTGTGAAGTAGGTAAATAATTAAACTGCTCTAGTCCAGAAGGATATATAACAATGTGGCATAGGGAACACAACAGCGATTATGCTACTGCACAATTTGACCCAGTATTTCTGCCCAAATTCTGAACATCAGATGAAACCACCATAACCAGGCAGTCCGCAGAAGAGAGACTCTGCAGAGGACCCTAAACCCAGGCACACTCAGCAAAGGTAGTGAGAAACAGGTGAGAACTAGTCAGCACGGCAGCAGAGGAACGGTACACACAATGATGGACTCTATGATTAAGAAGCAGAAGGAAACTCAATAGTTGCTGCAAATAGTAAGAAATGTCCTGTGCAAAGCAAGTAGACTTCTAAAGTGGAAGAAGAACGCCATGAGATACACAGAAAAGGATCAGCAAAACTTGCATGGTACAGGAGACAAAACTGGAGCCAGAACTCTCTGCTCAGCCACATTTAGCTAAGGCCTGTACTCATTCTTCAGTGAGGATGAATTGGAATTCTTCTCATTATCATCACTTAAAACTTATCATAGGTGATTAAACTTAGGTTAAGCAAATACTAAACTCCATATAGTTTTCATCTCATAGCATGAATTCAGTCACAATTGAAGTTCAAAGTTAAAGAAGCCTTCCAAGTATTGTAGGAGGTATGACTCAAGACTGAATCGTAACGCTATTAACTACTGCAAGCAAAATGCTGGTACCCATTGCTAATACCTCTTTCAGAAGGGTTTAGTCATATTCTTCATACCTATTTGCCAAGTGATATTACATCTAGGAACTTAGTCCATAGAAATGGAGAGTGAACAGACCTTTATATAAACACAGTTGGAAACAATCCAAATTAACAACTTTAGAGAAATGGTTAAATTATGGTACATTTATATGTTACTGGGTCTTCAGTGGAACAAGAGAAGTTGAAACATGGGCCATGTGTATGTGTACAGAGGAGAATAACTGTTATTTTGAGAGTTGGACACTGAGTTCTTAGAGGAGAGAAACTGTTTCCGTATCGAGAGAAATTGCAAGCTCATATGCCTAAAGGAGTGAGGCAAGTGACATAAATGAGTGAAATGGCCCATGGCTAAGAGACAATACGGAGCAGAGATGCTGGCTCACTGAAGAACACTGGCCCATCTTTAAAGACAATCAATAGTCAGCTCTATCCAGTTATATTTGGGAATGTGCACTCTCTTCTGATTTTTTTTTTCACAAGGAATTAACAACCTCAGTTTTGCTATGCTTTTTGTGTGGTGGCCAGTGCTTTCAAGGGTCACTTGTAATTCAAGGGCTGCCAGGGTTTTTTGTTGTGTCTGCTTGAGAGGTCAAGATAAATTAAGACGACTTAGTGTGTCTGCACGTATATGTGTGTGTGAGAGAGAAACACAAGGAGGCTGTCTGAGGGTAGCTCCCATAGACTGGACTAGTCAAAGAGCAGCTAAATAGCCCTGCAAAAAAAAAAAACAGGTTAATTTGGGGATGTGGGAAAGTAGAAAAAGGGAGAGAGGAAAGGAAATAAGAAACCAAATAACACAGCAGTAAATGGGGGTAAGACTTATAGGAACATTGATTTTTAAATATCCAATTCTAGGAGATTGCTACAAACCCTCAGCAAAGTATGCCATGCACACAAAAGCTTTAAGATGGTATTTTGGGAAAAGTGAGACAGGAGCTTTTTTTCTTCCACCTGGATTCAGGTGGGCGAGGAAGAAAAGAATCATGGATAGTTTATATATTAAAGGTTAAATGCTGCATGAAGGATAAAGGATTTTACTGTATAATCTCACTTATAAACAAAACAACAAAGTCATAGAAAAATAGACTTTTGCCAGAGTTGGGGTTGAGGGAGGGGGAGTTGAAGGAAAGTGGTCAAATGATACAAACTTCCAGTTTTAAGATAAATAAGTACAAGGGATACAATGTCGAATGTGATGGCCAAAGCTGACACTGCTGTAAGGCATATAGGAAAGTTCGGAGTAAATCCTAAGAGTTCTCATCACAAAAAGAAAAATAATTTTTCTTTTATTCTTATTTCTTTTCTTTTTATTATATCTATAGAAGATGGATGTCAGCTGAACCTACTTGGTAACCAGTTCACAATATATGTAAATCAAACTATCAAACCATATGTGTGCCTTAAATTTATACAGTGATGTATGTCAATTCCTTCTCACTAAAACTTGAAAAAATTTTTTAATAAAATACATTTTAAAGTTTTAAATAAAAATACAATAATAGCTGTTTGGAGCTCTGCATATTTACTAGTCCTCTATTCAGAAGTAGTAAGGAAGAAACTGAACATCAGTCTGAATAAGCCCGATAATACTGAAAGAAATGGTTTTGAATTAATTAATGAAGACTCTGCAATCTCTATGCCATTAAAAAAAGCAACATGGCTCAAATAAGCTTTGTGTTCTAGAAAGAGAGTGGGTGAGCAGAAAGCAAGGGATTCCCCTCTTACTGGAAATTTGTTCATTTTTTAAATAACCGGGCATATGAAGAAGTCTTTCAAACCTAATATTACCAACCTGGAATATTTAGCAACTCTTAAACCAGTGTCCCTGTTGATTCCTTCAAACATCTTTGCTACTGGATCTCATGAGAAAGTATAAAATGTGGATGGAGTTGTGTAGAAGGCCGAGATGGTCAAGCTACAGCTTTAGAAAATGTTTCTAACTATTTGTGGTAAGCAGAATAATGCCCTCCTCAACTATGTCCATCTCCCAATCTCCTGAGTCTGTGAATATTTTAGAAACAAGAAAGAACTAAGGTTGCAGATGGAATTAAGGTTGTTAATCAGCTGGCCTCAAAATAGGGAAATAAGCCTGGATTATCCAGGTGGACCCAGTGTATTCACAAGAGTCCGTAGAAGTAGAAAAGGAAAACAGAAGAGAAGAGTCAGAAAAACGGACGTGAACACAGCAGCACGGGCAGAGCGATGCAATGTAAGGACTCAACCCATCAGTGCCAGCTGTGACTAGAGGCGGCCACAAGCCAAGAACACAGCAGTCACGAGAAGCGAAAAAAAGGCAAGGAAGCAGATTCCCCCTCAGAGCCCCCAGAAAGGACCACAGCACCTGGGTTTTAGCCCACTGAGACTCATGCCAGACCTCTAACCTAGAAAACTCTAGGTAATAAATGTATGTTGTTTTAGCCACTTAGGTGGTTAAAACAGCATAGAGCAATAATACTATTAATGTGACAGCATTGATTATGGACATGAGTAGATGAGAAGGCAAAAATGAAAACGAGGCCAAGGTGAAACAAAATCTACCTCCCTGTGTGGTTCAAACTGGTCTTTGAAAGGTCTCCAAAAAGCAGTCAGAGGGAGTTGCCATTCATGACTGAGCTATAGAAGGAAAGGGGAGGGATGATACGGTGGAAGGACACTGAGAAACGTTCACGAGTGTTAATGCACTTCCTGGCACATTTATCCATTCCAAATGCCTTTAACGACCATATGACCCAGGAGTGGATGGATTTCGTGGAGTCTGGGGACAATCTGACATGTAGATACTGACACAGAAACAGAATCACAGAATCATATGTTAAATAAATTTTAAGTAGTCTTAGAAACCATATAAGCCAATCCTTATTTTTTCAAATTTTTTCATTTATTTTAATTTGTTAACAACTTTTATGAGGTATAATTTATATGTAAAAAAACTTGTATTTAATATGTATAATTTGATAATTTGGGGTATATGCAAATACCTGTGAAACCATCACCACATTCAAGGTAATAAAACATATCCATCCCAAAACTACTAGAACTAATATCTGAATTCAGCAAAGTTGCAGGATACAAAATTAACACCAGAAATCTGTTGCTTTCGTATACACTAACGATGAACTAACAGAAAGAGAAATCAGAAAAACAATTCCATTCACAATTGCATCAAAAAGAATAAAATACCTAGGAATAAACCTAACGAAGGAAGTGAAGACCTATACTCTGAAAACTACAAGACACTCGTAAGAGAAATTAAAGACACTAACAAATGGAAATGCATCCCATGCTCTTGGCTAGGAAGAATAAATATTGTCAAAATGGCTATACTACCTAAAGCAATCTAGAGATTCAATGCAATCCCTATCAAACTACCAACAGCTTTCTTCAATGAACTCGAACAAATAATTCTAAAATTCGTATGGAACCACAAAAGACCCCGAATAGCCAAAGCAGTCCTGAGAAGGAGAAATAAAACAGGGGGAATTATGCTCCCTGACTTCAAGCTCTACTACAAAGCCACAGTAATCAAGACAATTTGGTATTGGCACAAAAACAGACCCAGAGACCAGTGGAACAGAATAGAAAATCCAAACATTAACCCAAACATATACAGTCAATTAATATTTGATAAAGGAGCCTTGGATATACAATGGGGAGATGACAGCCTCTTCAGCAGATGGTGTTGGCAAAACTGGGCAGCTACATGTAAGAGAATGAAACTGGACTACTGTCTAGCCCCATACACAAAGGCAAATTCAAGGTGGATCAAAGACCTGAATGTAAGTCATGAAACCATAAAACTCTTAGAAAAAACATAGGCAAAAATCTCTTGGACATAAACATGAGCAACTTCTTCGTGAACATATCTCCCCGGGCAAGGGAAACAAAAGCAAAAATGAACAAGTGGAACTATATCAAGCTGAAAAGCTTCTGTACAACAAAGGACACCATCAGTAGAATAAAAAGATATCCTACAGTATGGGAGAATATATTCATAAATGATGTATCTGATAAGGGGTTGACATCCAAAATATATAAAGAACTCAACAAACAAAAAGCAAATAATCCAATTAAGAAATGGGCAGAGGACATGAACAGACACTTCTCTAAAGAAGAAATTCAGGTGTCCAACAGGCACATGAAAAGATGCTCCACATCGCTAATCATCAGAGAAATGCACATTAAAACCACAATGAGATATCACCTCACACCAGTGAGGATGGCCAATATCCAAAACACAAACAACAACAAATGTTGGCGAGGATGTGGAGAAAAGGGAACCCTCCTACACTGCTGGTGGGAATGCAAATTAGTTCAACCATTGTGGAAAGCAGTATGGAGGTTCCTCAAAAAACTCAAAATAGAAATACCATTTGACCCAGGAATTCCACTCCTAGGAATTTACCCTAAGAATGCAGCAGCCCAGTTTGAAAAAGACATATGCACCCCTATGTTTATCGCAGCACTATTTACAATAGCCAAGAAATGGAAGCAACCTAAGTGTCCATCAGTAGATGAATGGATAAAGAAGATGTGGTACATATACACAATGGAACATTATTCAGCCATAAGAAGAAAACAAATCCTACCATTTGCAACAACATGGATGGAGCTAGAGGGTATTATGCTCAGTGAAATAAGCCAAGCCGAAAAAGACAAGTATCAAATGATTTCACTCATATGTGGAGTATAAGAACAAAGAAAAAAACTGAAGGAACAAAACAGCAGCAGACTCACAGAACCCAAGAACGGACTAATAGTTACCAAAGGGAAAGGGACTGGGGAAAATGGGTGGGAAGGGAGGGATAAGGGGGAAAAAGGGGCATTACGATTAGCAGATGTAATGTTGGGGGGGCACGGGGAGGGCTGTACAACTCAGAGAAGACAAGTAGTGATTCTATAGCATCTCACTATGCTGATGGACAGTGACTGTAATGGGGTTGGTGGGGGGGACCTGATGAAGGGGGTAGTTTAATAACCATAATATTGCACATGTAACTGTAGATTAATGTTACGAAAATAAATTATAAAAAAAAAAATATCCATCATCTTCCAAAGTTTCCTCATGCTCCTTTGTTTCTTTGATTTTTGGAAGGGTTTTTCTGGTAAAAACACTTAATGTGAGTTTACCTTTGTGTATGGGTTAGACAGTAGTAATTGTAGATAAATGAACCAAAATAAATTATTTAAAAAAAAACACAATGTGAGATCTACTCTCAATACAGTGTTTAACTGCACAATACAGTGTTAGATACAGGCACAATGTCATACAGCAGACCTCAAGAACTTACTCATTTAGCCCAACTGAAACTATACACCCACTGAATAACTCCCTATTTCTCTCTCCCCCACTCCAAAGCTTGGTAACCACCATTCTACTCCTGCCTCTATGAGCTTTAAGATATATTCAAGAGATATATGAAGATACAGTCTTAACATCGGTAGCATCATGCAGAATGTGTCCTTCTGTGACTGGCTTATTTCACTTAACATAATTGTTGCAGGTTCATCCGTGTTATTGCCTATGACAGGGCTCCCTTCTGTTTAATGCTGCATAATATTCCATTATGTGTATACACCACAATAAAATTAACCTCACTTGCCAAAAAAAGCAAAAAGGCACTCCCAGAATGAGGCAGGAATCCCAGGAGGAACATCTTGTCCATAGGCATGCAACTTGTTCTATGCTCACGATCACATCCAGGTGCCCCATCCATATGTCTGGGGTCCGGGGCTCAGTTCCTTGGAGTCCCTACCTCCTTAAGCCATAAAGCTCTTCTTTGGCTTCTGGGACCACAGCTCCTGACCCTCCTTCTTTTCATGATGCTGCTCCTCTCTTTCCACTGTCTGCCTTCTCTGCCTACCACTGTAAGAGCCCCGCAAGGGGCCATTCCAGACTGCATGTGAGAGGACTTGGATACTAAGTGGGTAGGGGATGGAGAGATGGGGGTAATGATTGGCCAAAGGTGGTGCTTACCACTAGTGTGAGCTTGCCTCACCTAGTCCAAAAACTGGGATATTTGGATGAGAAGCCAACAAGTCCAAAAAGAAGTGATAAAAATGAGGTATCAGGGATAAAGGCCCACCCCATGTCTGATCATTTAGGATCTATGGACAAGCTCCATTAGGCATAATAATTTTTTACACAGGATAAGAGTTCCAGTCTGCACTATAAAAACCTATTTGGGTTTCTGAACAGCCCATCTCCTTCCAGAACTGCCTCCCCACCCACAGGAAAGGTCTCTGCAGTCATATTTGAATCTCCTGACTCTTCTACCCCCACAGCTAATTGGACCAGGAATGGACAGCTGACCCACACTAGATCAAATCAGATTCTCCTTCCTTCCCCAAAGTTAGGAATTTGAATTCAGAGGCAATGAGTCTGTCTGTAGCTAAAACTATAACATTAAAAACTCTGGAGTTTTAGCGTCACCATATTCTACCATGCAGATGAGTAAGTAGAACAATATCATCGGCAGAGAAAAAAGAAGATAAAAGAGAGTCACAGAAAGTAGAATGAAACAAATGTGCAGGGAAGGCAAAAGTGAAGACAGAAAGAAAATTCTGACATCTTTCCAGGCACCACCCAGAGGCCCACCACATCCCTGCTCTTGGGTCCATGAGTCATAGGTAATAAAGCTCCCTGTTGTTCACCATGCTAATTCAAATTACACAAATAATACAAAACCAAAAGTCAACAAAGTACATGTTAGAAATGGGGGTGGGGAGCTGATAGTTGATCCATCTTTGATCATAATACTTCCTGGAATGAGGATCTACTTCAGTGCTCATGTCAAATGTCAGGTCTCCCCACATGTCAGCTCTCCTCACACCAAACCTAGGTCCTCATGGAAAGGTGAGCCACAGGTGACCGCTCTGTGTCTAGGTGGTGCTGAGGACAAGCATTCCGGTCAAAGTTGTTTTATTTACAACCAAAACACAAGGGTGGCAAGATAAACCTCAAAGTTAAACTGAATCTACTTTTCCTCTTCCCATATTCAAATATTTTTCTAAAAGTGAGTTCTCCAGAGAAGAGGACATCACAAAGGAAACAGATGTTTATTTTAAGGCAAGTAGGAGACACTCCACATTGCCTTTCTCTTGCTACTTCCTTTAACCGGAAGGTTGTAGGCACTTACGGTTATTCCTCACATACATTTCAGCCATCATGTTTATGTGATGCAACAGATAGATAATTGTACTATCGCACTACAAAACAAGCAGCTGGATGGGGAATGGGACTCTGAAATGGAAACCTTGTCAGTTAGCATTTGTGAATCATCACATGAAACAAATTGTCACATGAAAAAAAAGTGACTTTTTTGTTCAGTCCATTAACTGCAAGGAAAAAAGGAATTGCTCTCCCAACACATAATATTCCAATTTCCTATTTGCACTTAGCACTTCCGTTACCTGTTCTGCAAATAAAATGCGTTGCTATTCCGGACTTAATTTGTTCCCTCTGACCAGGACTTTATTTTCATCAGAGACAACCCTCAGCAATTGCTCTCTGAAACGGAGCCTTGGGAATGCAGTACCTCTGACAGGGGGTTGTTATGCCTGCCTTTTAGTAGATGGGCTGCTGTCTGGAACGTACACCACCAACCATTCGACCCCGTATTTCAGTTTTTCTGAGATAGACAGCGGTGGAATGGCTCAGAGCCAACTTGACACAATTCAATAAAGTATGAGTAATTGTTGGATTTGCTTAGTGTCTTTCTTCCAGAAAGTTCCAACCTTTATATTGTTTCATTAATCTGAACAGGTTTTTATCTTTCTATTCCCATTTCCTAGATATAAATTTTGATGTCCAGAGAGAAATACAAAACATGTCTGAGGTCACTGAATCAGCCAAGTGTCCATGGCTTTTGAATTTCCAGGGTAGTGATTTAAGGCCATCATGCAAATGGCCATAAGCCTACAGACTCACATCTGAACGAGATTCATCAGTTCACTAAAATGTTGCTGAATACAAGTATGAAAAGTCACAGATATAAAAACAATGACCCATTACACTGGTCTAGTCCTTTGGGCCATTAAGGTTTAATGATTTCATCATCTAAAAGCATGGGAAAAGCTGGAGATATTTAAGGGATGACAGATTTAAAAAGAAGCAGAGAAGGAAATTAACATTTTGTTAAGTAATTCTTATGGTTAGACATATTCATATAATATTTAATTTTCATGGTAATCCTATAAACATAGTGTTCTCATTCCCATTTGCAGAAAACATAACTGAAGCTCGGAAAGTGTAAGTCTGCAGAGATCACCCAGATAGTAAGCAGAAAAGCAAGAATTTGTACCTCTGTTTACCTGATTCCAAAGGCCATATTCTCTTTACTATGCTCTGAATTTTGGTTTAAAGGTGCCCAACCCTAATGAAAACCAAAACTTCCCAAGAGTTATAGCCAAGGGAAAAAAAAACCTGTAACAGAAAAAGTCCTGTCCAGCTACTTTAAGTTTAATTTGCCTTCATATTCTTTTTCCATGGAACAAATCAGTGGCCTTACAGATTGCATCTCAGGTAGTCACCTCGAGTCCAATTAAACATTTCTATTGAACAATTCTGCCAGCCACATCTTGCCAGAAGAAGTCGCACCGCCCCCAGCATCTGACGAGGATGAGCGGGTCAGACGTCCAATATTTCCATGGCACCACCTAAGCCAAAAGGACATAAATAGTACTTCTTCAGGAAGTTGTGAGTTCCAAAACCAAGAAGAGAAAAAGTGAAGAAAGCAAATCTAACATCTCCTGCCTTTCCTTTCAAGCTTTATCCTGGGTGTTAGCCCTTGTGTGGTGCCAGTGAGAACAGCAGGAAAATGAGGGTAGGGGAGGGGCAGCCACTCATGAACTCACAGACACGGGAAGTCCACAGGTACATCTAGCTTCAGCCACGGCTAAGTCCGTGAGCTTGACGATGTCGTTAAGACACTGCCTGTATCTCTTGACCCTGAATTCCCTATATGGCAGCACCTGGAAACCTCAGACTCACCCACTGCCACCTTCCTATCACAAAGGCAGCATTCCTCTCACCCAATGGTTCCAGAAAAGTCCAGGGTTTGACTTTAACTGGCCCACCTCAGGAAATGGCTCAGCCCTGCACCCATCGCTGTGGGCAGGGGAATGTAACATCTCATTGACTGAGCCGTTGATCAAAAGCCCATCTGTGGACCTGGGAAAAGGAGTCTGCTTCACCCAACGTGTGAACAAAGCATAGCGGGTGTTCACAGAAAGAAGAAGTGGGGTGCAGTTACTGGATAAAGAAGGCATGGATGTCGGGCAAACATCAGTTGGCCAGGGTAAACAGAGTGACAACCACCCTACAAGGAATTTTTCCGACATGGAAAAAAACCTCAGGGCAGGCTAGGTAGGAGTCATGGCGGTTTTTCCCTCTGTTCCCAGGCAGCAGCTCAAGAGGCAAATTCAGTCTGGCAATTAGCTGTCAGCCGATCACCAATTCAAATGTGTGGGAGTGGGCCGTGCCGACGATCTGCACTTGCGGTAATCATTTGGCTGGATGAATCAAATTATACTTTCCAATACCACTTCAAATCAGGATTGCTCTGTCTGCACTCGTTTTCAGTGGGAAGTATTACCTGCGAGATATTTTCTTTGATACTGACTATACATGGGAAAGGGAGGAATTTAGGTTTCTTTTAAGTTCTGCTCAACAAGAAAGACCAAAAAGTTTTAGAGATTTGTTTAAGAAGCTAATTAGGATCCATTCCAACTTAATGGCTAGGCTTTCACACTGAAATGGTTAGGGGAACATGTTCTGCTCTTGCAAAGTAGAGATTTTTCTTCCAAGTACCTAACTGATTTGGGAACCTCATTCTTTCATAATGCCAGTGCAGTGATCAATCAGATGTAATGATCAAAAGGAAGTTTGCCTCAATCAATCCCGATAAACAAATAACTGCTATACTGGCAAACCTAATGTGTTCTTCACTTCAAATTCACTTGCCAATAATTGGCCTCATTAACGTCTGTGAAGTTAGCTGTTCACTGAAATTGGGGAGGCTGTACATTAGATGTGTTCAGTGGCTTGCAAACCTTTGGGAATGATAGACCTACTGAATCAGCATCTTGCTAGTTCCATGCAAATTAACAAGCTAAAAAGTAAGGCAACTGCAAGGGATCTAGAAAGAGTGAACGAGGTACCAGGACACTCCTAACTTTCCTATGATTAATATTATCCTTCTCAACCTATGAAACGCAAGCTAGCGTTGCATCTTCTTTAAAGATTTGATTTTGACAGGAAATGAACTTGATTTCTTTGTGCCACTAGCTTTCAAATTACCCTGCCCACATCTGTCAGATGGTTTTGTTGTTTCAATTATAAAAATTGTATCCAGCCTGGATTATGAGAATGCTGTTCTGCAGGCACCATAACCACAGACGGCCTTAGGTTGAACATCAGACTATGATCTTCCCAAAGAAGGAAATATCCTTCCAGCTGCTGTGCCAGACCCGTCTTTGGAGAGAGGAAAAAAATCAGAGCAAGTGAGCCTTTCTGGGTATCTGAAAACACATCTGAGGAGGTGGAAGTCATGGAGAAGAGTGGAAATAGACTTAACTAAATCACTCTCATTTATATGGCCTATTCCTACAGAAGTGGCCAGAGGGGGCAGTGAGCACAACTGTTCAGTTTGCCAGGAGGTGAGGGAGCTTTTTATCTTGAATTACCCTAAATGTCAGCACCACCAATATCCACCAATAACGCCCCATTCTCTGACTCATTTTTGCTTATGCAGTTAATAACTGTGAATCACAAGAAAAAAACAATGGCACTTGCTTTCCAGTCTGGTTTTTTTTATCCTTAAAAATTGGCCTGGGAAACAGCATAGGGAATATAGTAAATAGTATTACAATATCCCTGTATAATGACAGACGGTAACTGCACTTATCACGGTGAGCGTTTAGTCATGTATACAATTGTCAGATCACTGTGTTGTGCACCAGAAAGCAACAGAATATTGTATATCAACTATATTTCAATTAGAAAAAAAAGCCGGCCAAGGAAAGTTTAACGTGATGCTTTGTCAAAGGATCACTGAAGTATTTGCAAAGGACACAGGATATCATTAGTTGTCTGTTTCTCCAAGCAGATGATAACCAGCCCAGGCACCTGCTATTCCAGTTTGCCCCAGTATTTCGCCTGACAGTTCTAACCCACCCACTCAACTTTACAACTTACTTAATTACAGCTATTTTTAGTAATGTCCACCTTGATCCAGCAACGTACTGACTTTGCATCCCCAGTATTGCAATGGCCTCTTAATTGGTTTTTCCCCACCTTTCTATCCCTCCACAACTCATTCCCACACAGCAGCCTGAGAACTTCTTAAAAATATCAGATCTTGTCACTGTCTTGGTTACAGCCCTTCAGTGACTTTCCCCTGCATTCAGAGTACACCTGCCTCACCCTAGGACCTGTATTTTCTCATTCTTGCCTCCCATGCTGCCCTCTTTTCTTTCCTTTCCAGCCCACTAGCTATCTATCTCATCCTTGAACACATCCATTTCTGCCCCGGAGCCTTTGGTCTTGCAGTCCCCTCCTCCAGAAACACTCCCTCCGCAACTCCCCACGTCTGGCTTCTCATCCCATGGTTCTCCATCAAATGCTATCTGCTCAGAAAGGTTTCCGCTCACCTACCACCTCCTCCACCTGCCCCCATTGCTCTTTATCACATCACCCCGATTACTTCTTCATGAAATTTGGTATAATCTCGTTTATTGCTGGTATCTCTCCACCAGAATGTAAGCTCAAAGTGGGCATACACTTCCTCTGCCTTATTCACCACTCACTCCTCAGTGCCTGATACAGTCCCTGAGATGGTCGAAGCCCCTGAATGAATGTCCTGCGACCCCAAGTCACATTAAAAAGAATCACCATTTCATGACCCAGAGCCATTTTATTGTGAACGCATGCAAATCTAATATTAGAAGCAGCAGTATCTCACTATTAATCCCCTTGCCTCCTTCCAGAATACGGTAGTCGGCAGAAGAATCACTTCCCAAAATAAGAGAATGTCTTTGGAAATTGAAGAAGAAAAAAACTGACATACTGGAAAACTCTGGGCTGCTTTCTTTCTCATTATAAGTAAGACAAGGTTCATGAGAGTAAGCATCAGCGCTTGATTCTTTAGAAGTTGAAAATTAGATCAAACGAATTGGAGGACAACTACATCTCGCGTTAATGTTTTCCTCCTCGAATGAAGAAAATGAGATGATGTGAGCCATGACTCCATTTGAAAATGAAACTTTGTATTTCTATTTGCCTCCACGTTAAAGCACACTGTTTTTCATTTTAGACTTTTCATGTTGGTAAATGTTGCAATACTTTACATTCCTTAGGCTCAGGTCCATTTACTATGTGCAAGCGAGACAAGTACAGATATATCATCCCCATAAAGCATCATTTCTAAATTACACAGTAAATAAATGAGACTAAGCCAGAAACTCAAGTTTTGCAACCCTTACCACTAATGTGAAAAAAAAAATTGCAAACCACCTTGGGTCAGATTTCCCTACTCTTAAAAGATGCACCTTATGAACGATCTATTATGCTTTTATTATGCTGAGTAAAGGACCACCCACCAAGACACTGGATGCCTGACCCCAGCTCATACCAGTCAGAAAAGGTTCAAGAAGAGAACTGGACTAACATGGTTCTGGCTCTTCTGCAAAGTACGATGTGTACGAGACCTGGTCTGGCTGGGAATCTTGGGTTGATTTCCGATTAGCTGGTTACAGAAGTCAGCGGCAAAGCCGAAATAAAGCAGTGATTCACAGTGAGATGAAAGTGAGCAAGTGTCTTTAAATTTATAATTGCCCTTGGATCTATTTAATTTCACTTGAAGTCATGGAGCATAATTGAGACAAATGGTTACACTAAGCAGGTATCAGATATGACAGGAAGCTGGCTGTCGTACTATTATTTTTGTTGTACTATTTCCATTTGGGGACTTTTTCTGCCAACACTTTTCCTATGATAGCTATTAAACTTTATGGGATTTTTTTCCCACCATTAGTTGTAATGGCATTTGCATGTTAAATGCTCAGAACAAATGAAAACCATGATTCCATTGTTTCACACAGCGAAACCCATGGTTACTGCTATTCTGAATGGAGAACAAATCTAAAAAGAATCAAGTAATTCCTCCTCCTCCTCTTATAATACCTCTATAAGCTCTGTGGGAAACCCTATTTACTTTGCAACTCTTCTATTTTTGGAACAACATAGATTCTGCACATGTAGGAGAACTGAAGATGCCACCGTAAGCCAATCAGGAGATAGCTCAAATGTTATTTTTGTCCAGGGAATTTGTTTACCATTAAATATAATTATTCCTTCAGTGCATTCAACTAAGAAGCTCCCCTTTCTCAGGGACAGAAAAGAAACGCTTGATGGCTACTTAAGCATTTTTTTTTAATGGTGTCTAAAGCAACATCAATTATGGAAACAACACAGAAGGCAGACATGAAGAGTTTCTTAGCCAATTTTCTCCTTTGAGAAAATTCAGCAACTAGTTCTAGAAATTTCTGGACTTACTGTTCTGAGTTATAATTGTAGCTTAGTATTTAGAAGTAAATAATTACTCAGGCACATTTAGATCCAGCAAAAGTTAAGAAACTATGTGTTTATGCATCTATAAAACTATTGAAATATACAACTCCTTTTAGTTCAGTTCAGTTTGTTCATCATTTCCCCACCACCAATTTTTCAAGGCACTGTCTCTTTCACCTAAAATAGCACTTAAACTGCATTATTCTCACATCCTATCTGCCAAAACCCTTTTCAAAAACTCAGTTGTTCTGAGAATCCTTCAGAAAGGGGAGATCTTTAAGAGTTAAGATGACCAATATTCAAACCTCTGTTTTTTCATTTTAATTTTACCTCTCTCTGCATATTTTAACTCCTTCTCACATTCTTCCTGAATATACTTAGTCCACTCATTTCTGACTCACAGTGGAACCGTGTTTAAGAGTATGAATTAGTTTGCAGTTATATGCATTAAAAGAACATTCTTGGCAAAAGATGACTAAAGATTTGTGGTGTAACTGTTTTTGCCCAAATTTATCCCAACTTCGGGCACATGTGCAGACTCCCAGAGATCTGGCTTGGTTTTCAGCTGTGACAGCCAGCTGTAATTTTGGCAACCTTTGATCATAAACCAAGTCCCATTTAGTGATAAAGCACTGGTTTCCCTTCTCTAACTACTCATAAATAGGTGCATAGGCCAAGCTGGATTTCTTAGCAACCCAAAAGCAAGATGCAATGGGCCATAACGCGTTGGTGTAAAACTAACCATGCTACCTTGGGCAAATCATGGAACCTCTCTGGGACTCAGCTGCCACATTTTTTAAATCAAAACTCTATGATATTATTGTTCTCTCAGAGAAATGGGTTACACACTGGAGCAGGATAATTTACCTTACTCCAGCATAAAATTCATAGTCCCAAGACTTATTCCCCCTGTTTAGTCTTTCCTAATGGCCTCTTTGGAAGTTCTTCCAAAATATTTGGGAAGCATGCCACAACTCAATTGTTAGAAAGTCAGTGCGACCTATATACTCCATCTATAAAAAGTTCTTTTTTCTTATCTTGTATAAATACTCAACCCACAAATCATCCCAACTTGCATGTTCACTAGTTCCAGTTTTTGAAACAGAATATTGAGTCTTTTGTTAATGTGATGGCATGTTTCACAAAATTCTGGGTTTATCTCAAAAGATGCTGGGAAAACACTGATACTACAGAAAATAGAAAGTTTCACTGCTATTTTCATTTTATCTAATGAACACAGAGGAAGGCTCAGATCTGAGAAAGAAAAGGTCATACGCTAGAATCATAAGAAGGCCATTTGTTACAAATTTTAAATAGCAGCAGTTAGGTTAAGGACACAAAGCAGGAAAGTCAAATCTATTTAACACATTAAACACGTTACAGCCTTTTATACAATGAGGGTTATCTGTCACTGGGTTCTTTATGGTGTTCTCACACATTAACACAGTAGGTTACAAGTAGGTCTAGAGATATACAGAATGGCATGTTGACTAGTCAAGCCATGACACAGAAAGTTACTGGTGTTATATGATGTTGGCGGAATTGCCGCTAAGCCCCAAAGAGTTCATGCTGGCAACGACACTGGTTCCACGCGTCAAATCCCCAGATAGCGGTTCATTTTGTTCAGGGCGTCACACACCGTGTTCAAATCGCTGCGGAGATCCTGCACCACGTTTTCAATACTTCTGGTGTCTTTCAGAATGTCAATGCTCTGTGTGTAGGGATTGAAGTACACAGAGAAGGGACGGGTAATTGACTTAGCAAAGTCCCTGCAAAATAAACAGGAATAGAAGGATACATGATCAACCGTCATTGGTAAAAGACGTAGAGAGAAGGAAGGAATAGGGCCAGAAAAATAAGAAGTTATTTTCTCCAGATGGAAGAAAAACAAGTTTACCTCATCTTTTCTTTGGCTTCTTCGAAACTTTCTGAAACAAAGTAGGCTTCCTGGAAGGTCGTGATAAGGCATTCCTGTAAGCAAGTTGTCTTTGGGTCAAAGGCTTTCACACACGCCTTGTCGGAAAGGGCATGCTGCAAACGAAACATGCCCCAAAACTTGTTAAACTCCACAATGAGACTTCCAAAGGGCCCCGATGTCACATTTCTATGATGTAATGCAGTTGTTTCATAGAACAGCTCCAGGTCTGCCAGGACATATGGAGCTCTCCCTTATGCACAGTAAACTGAGTGTTAGGGGTTTTGTTTTTGTTTGTTTAAGTCTGTTGGGTGCTGAGGGGAAAAATGAGACTGTGGTATTATTTTATTATAAGCCAAATTCATTCTGAAGGACAGTTCAGAGCTATATCCCAATAGAAATGGAAATTTAAATCTGTGCCATGAATAGAAACAGGGAAGGCATAAATGTGGTCCTAATTTATTGCTATAAGCAATGTACTAAAATTTCCCTTAAATGGCAGAAGTAATAATTACCTGTGTGGAGAGGTAATTGGGATTCTGACTGAACTATTTGTGGCCTCGTAGCGAGACATTTTGGGGCCAGGTATGTGTATCAGCAAAGCATGGAGAGGGCTTGCCTGTTTGAGGATACTTGCAAAGCATTCATTTACCTTCCACTAAGTACAGCAGAGGAATATACAGCAGATAAATACAGCCGGGTGGGAAAGCAAGAGCTAATATTAATAGTCAGTAATGCCCCAAGCAGGCATTAGGAACACAGGAACGCCAGTATAATTACTCTCTGAGCCGTCATTAGCTCATTTCAACTCACTACATGACTGAACTAAGAGCAGCATGGAACAGTGAATGATTGTATTCTCGAGATAAATTCAGCGATGCTCAAAGTTAGTGGTCATCTCCTGCCATGTGCCACTGCCTACCCATAGACGCTGGGCAACAGTTCTCAAACCTCATATGCATAAGAATCACTGAGGAGCTTGTAAGAAATGCAGGTACCCAGGCCTCAATCTTTGTTAGTAGTTCTACGGAAAGATGAATTCCAGGAATCTGCATTTTAAAGGCATCCCAGGTAATTCAGATGTTAGTGGCTATGAGCTTTATTTTGAGAAATGCTCCTATAGATTCTGTCTCCTTCCTATTTTAAAGGGTTAGTTGGGAAAGAGGCAGAGACAGAAAAACAGTAGCACAAACAACCTTGAACTGAGAGTTAGAAAACTCGGCCTCTAGTCCAAGTGACACTACTGTCAAACCGGGTAAACTTGGTGAATTATTTCACCTCTCTGCCTCCACCTCCACGACTGCAATTGAGAGGTTTGGCTTGGTGATTTCTGAAGACTCTCTGTTCCAGCCCCTGGATTCCCCCCAGAGCACTTCCCTGCCTCTCAGTCTAAGAGGTAGATTGGTATGGTTTCACGGGGAAATGCTGGAAACCCTTTTCTGTTCAATATCCTCGATGCATTCCCCCAACAATTTCAAAACGCATGGAATGATTTTCAGCTTTCCACGAAGAAGGATGTGGTTCCCAAGTTTGAAAATTCAATTGCAACCCAAAGGACTAACGTGCAAGGGCACACGGCCCCATCCTGTGTGTAGTGTGCTGTCCCGCAAAGTTCCTTTGTCCAGATCAATGCATACAGGAATGAAGGACTGCAGAGAGGGCCTCTTGGAATGCACTCATTTTTTTGGCCCACAGAACAACTTCATTAAAACCGAAGGTCACTACCCCTGCAAAAGCATCTGTACTAGATCGGCACAGCGCAGCCAACATCAGAGGACTGAGGTGTACACGACTATTAATTCTGCCCACATTTTATAACCAACTTCAGTTTCAAGAAACAAATGTCTTTTTCTAAGAGCTGCTGCTCCTTTGCACAGAATAAGCCTCCTATTGGCTTGCGGTGGTTTTCGGAGTTAGAAGTTACTTTCTTTGCAGCCATGTATTCAGGGTGCATTTCACTTCAGTATGTTGCTCTAACTGTCCATTCACCCGTCGGCACACAGGCAATGAAGGGCCTTGATCTTTCCGTTCTCTCAACCCTGCATTCAGGGATGTGGGCAGATGGTAGCAGAAGAGGCTACCAGAGCATTTAAGCCCGGCCCCTCCAGTGGGCCATCCCTGCTGAGCAGAAGGGTTTTCACTGGGTCAAGGACAAGCACAAGCACAAGGGGGTGAAACTCATTTGCATGGGTCTGAAATGCTCTGATGGGCCATAAGCAACCTTGGCAGTCGCTGTGTGTCACGGAGGCTTCCAGAATGTGTGTGTGCAATAACAGAGACTGAAGTCAGTGTGGTTCAGAGAAGTTTTTCATGCAATGACTCCGCTGGACCCTCAGATGAGCACAACATTAAGACATTTTTACTAGTAAAGGGGTGAGAGTAGACCAAGAATAGCCTAGAGAGCAAGGTGCTCTGCGCTCTGCTCCAGACGTCAAGAAAAGTCAGTGGACTCACAGCATATAATTTGAGGCAAAGACCCTGAGGCAACAGGATCACACCTGCCTCATATAATAATCAAAGGGAAAACTGGAAGTTGGTTGTTCTAAGCTCTCGGCGATGCAGTCTGTCCTCAGGAGCCTGCTGTGTCCGATGTGCGATGTGCTGGGAACTGGCCGGGAACCTCCTTGGCTCTCGAGATTGTGGGGGTGATAACGGTCCCCAAGAATTAGCCTGGAGAATGACCAGAGCTGGGAGCTGGGGAAGCAGCCAGTGAGTGAGGCCGACAAATGAGGCGATGCTCGCACTTGACAGGGTCTCAGGTATCTGAAGGGGAGCTCTCCTGGCGCGTCCACGCGGCCTGTGTGGCTCCCTGATTCTGACTCAAGGGCTAAGAAAGGGCACCTATGTCTCCGCGGAGTGAAGTCCGATGCAGCGAAGGCCCACTGAGTTCGCCTCTCGACCCCTGTCTGTGTCTCTCTAAGCCACCTTGGTTTGGGGGAGCAGCTCTCATGCCCTGTCTTCTGCTTCCAGATCCTCTGTGAGCTTGGAGCCAAACTGTTTGGTGTCCCCAGGGAACTCCATGGTGAATCCTTCCCAAAGTGTTAACAGTATGATATCTTGAATTGATCCAACTTCTTTCAGTGAAAGGCTTTATATATCTGGCGGGCAGTCTTTTACTCTCAAGCCATTTTAAAAGTGCAGGAATGCTTGAGAATCACCTCCTCTTATCTAAAGGCTCTCTAAAAGGACTATTTTGGATTTACCCATAGTGTTAAAGACAAGGGCACGGGACAGGGAACCAGGACACCTGGGTTCTAAATGCAGTTGCCCAAGAGGCATGAGTGAAAATTCCCTAGATTGGGTCAAAGTTTCCTCTTTGATAAAATGAAACGATTGATCTACATGAATTCTAAAGCTCTTCTTGCAATACCATTTTAACAGGGCTTGCAAATAAATACACAGCACTCAATTCACAGCCCCATCCACCTCAGCCAGCATAAACTGGCCCTAGCCGCCTTCCCACTGGCCTAGACATGGCCTTCCCGCCCTTCCTAACAGAGATGGCCACTACCGATTAATTAGTTTTAGTGCATAAATTAAGACTTCCTGGCCATTCCAGCCTTTTAAATAAAAAATCTCTTTCCAGCATCAAAAATTTCCCAGAACTCAATTGTTACCTAAAGTTCCTACATAACTTTGGTCAAATTATTCCATCTCTGTAAGTCTATTTCAGTATTCATCTAGAAAGTGGAAATATTAATTATACCTATAAGCCAGGGTTGGGGTAAGAATTAAACAGAGTAATAGAAGCAAAGTGCCTGGCACACGCAAAGTGCTCAGGATATTTGTGTACCCCTGCTCATTCAGTCCTGAGATGACGCTCGGTATACATATGCACCCAGCCACGCCACCACGGCCCTAGCTACGAGGCTTCCCTGTTTTAGACTGCAGGGCCTGGCCTGTCTTTATCAATTCAAAATCTTCCTTCCTCCCAGCCACCCGCCTCTGCAAGGACACAAGAGTTATTATCTCAGCTATTCTAGATGTAAACCCTGTGATCCTCACCCTCTATATTAGGACTGGTTGAAGTTGGGAAAAAAACTCAAGTGTGAAGTCAAGCTTATAGGTAGTTTGGACACTGATTCTGAATAAGAATTTGCAAACCTTCCTGAACTTACACTGCAGTCCTCTTCCCCATGTCCAAATAACAAATATATGCATTTGTGTATGTGTATATGTATGCATGTATACAATATTTTTTGAGCCTCCCTCAAATGTTCTTCCTGCTAATCAAGCACGACATGGCATTGATAAGCCTATTGCCAAACTGGATGACTGTGGCATTACACTTTTCCTTTTTAGTCAGTGATATTGGAAGTTTCACCCAATTGAATAAGCAGCAGAGGACAAGGGACAACTTCCCTCTTCAAGCATGCTCCAGGGTTTGCTGTCATTACAAACCGCTAGCTTCAGGAAAGGGGAGGGGAGTGGGGAGAGAGGTCCACGCCATCTGGGCAGGCTAAAGGTGAGAGCTCAGAAGCAGAGCCCTCGCTCCAGCCACACCCCCAACATGCCGGGTAACCTCAGAGAACCCACGTGTGCCTCGAACCCCTTCTCAACAGGTTGGCAGTAGTTCTGCCCACCTCACAGACGTGCTGCGAGGGGGAGTAAGTACAAATGATTGTAATAAATACAACCCTGTGGAGGGAATGCTGAGTAATGGCTATAAAGAAGCAGTACAATACATTCACCATGCAAGGATATCCTAACACTAACCTCCCCACAAAAATAATCATTAAAATTTTGTAAACCATCAGCTTTGCCAAAACCTGAAAAGCAGACCAGATGTATTTATATGTAATATTCCAGCAACTGCTATGGGGTAGGTGCTAAGGCCTTTTACAAAAAAATCTGACCTCTGCCCTTAAAGAAATAAAGAATTAGACTTTGTGCTCACTCATGAGAAAGGAGAAGTCCCCTTCTGCTTTTGAGATGGATCACCTTCTTAAGATAAGACTTGGCCAATTCATCGATTAGAAATCATCTCCTTACCATCTGACGTGAACAGACTTCAGTGTTCCTCCTCAAGAACTGGATTCAACAAAGAACCGTATCAACCACTTTCTGAAAACATCCCTACTATAGTCTCCAGGGTCCTTGAAATCTTAGACCTTCTATTTTGGGTTTGTTGAATAAAATGAATGAACGAATGAGTGAATAATGAATTTTAAAATAAGCCACTCCTATCGTTAGGGTCAACTCTGGGTTGGAGAGAAAGAGGGTGGAAGGAAAGACATACAAGGATGGGGGTGAATGGTGATTAATCACCCTATTTTCAACCTTCTTTAAAGGTCAATTTCCTAGACGATTTAGCTCATTATAAACTCCACAGTGATGAAAATATGGCAAAGCCCTACCCAAACACACCTTTGGAATTCCTATAAGCACATCCCAGAACAAATAATTAGGAGAGAGAGAACAACCACTATTGAGGTTAAAAAAAAAAAAAAGTCTTGGTGATTTTGAGATTTGTGCTAGCTTTTACAAGCTTTGCCATATTTATTGTGTTTCTGTCTGCAAAGATAAAAATAAGCATTGTCAAAAAAAAGAAGAGGGAAAATGACAATTACCCTCCAAACTGTAGCTACATCGCTAGGAAGTACCTGGCCAGCTCTGCAACATCTGCACCGAGGAAAATTTAGCCTCTAGAAAGCACACATTTTAGAACATGCTCTGTTCAAGGAGAGAAGGTGAATTGTGGATATTTTGTAAGTTTTAAAAAGTACATCAAAACCTCCAATTTAGCTGGTACCTACATTAGGGCTGCCGTTGAAACAATAAAAAATATTTTACCGCAAAAGGGTAACTGCATGCAAAATGGTAAGCATGTTTTACATAGGAATTATTATAATGCTATTAATAAAGTTATCCCTACCTGGATTCAGGATTATCATTTGTCCATTCAAATACCAGTTAGACAGAAGTGTGCAGAGCGCTGGGAGGGGGCTCTGGCGCTTACACAGGGGGAGGCTGTGATGGGGGTGCGGAGGGGGCGGTGGAAAACATCTCGTGTTATGCATTCTCTGTGAACAATCAGGAGGTATTTCTTACAGAAAAAATTTCTGAATTGTGAAAACGATCCGAAGTAGCAATCACAGGGATGTTGGAGTGTTGAAATTTGAGAATGGAAGAATGCTAATGAGCAGAGGTGACGGACCAGAGCAATACCCTTCCGTGTACATATTTCTGGCTGATTTCCATTTCCAGACGATTCTGTCCGCACCAACAGGAACAAAAACAACAGATCCACCCTAATGCTGCCTACACATGCCTCATTAACCAGACCAGAGGACCTTTCCAAGGTTGGGTCAGTGAGAGAGATTTGCTTCTTTTGTTCCTGGTGTAATTTATAAGCCGTCTGAGGAGAATGTAAATAGATGCAGCTCAGGAGCTGCATGGTTTTCTAATTCTTTTTGTTGGGAAATCAGGAAGCAACTCCATAGCCTGCAGGGGTCTAACAGGAACCTGACATCATGTCATTGCTAGGCTTCGGCCACCGGACTGAAACTGACGCCAAATGGAATTTTTGTTATTGAGAATTCAGTTTAAAAAAAAAAACCCACCTCAGGCTTTTGTTATGTTACATGTCGTGGTGTACTCCAGCCAGGCTGATCCTCAGGCCGCTCCCTCCATGGACCGGGCTTTGACAAAGAGCATTCTCACTACAGCCTGCTGACTGACCGGGCATCTCATCCTCTCCTTCCCACCCTTTCCACGCCTCAAGAACCAGCTTGGCGAGCCGCCTTCCTCGGGAAGCCTTCCAAGGCCTAACGCGGGCCAGACACACTTGTCGTGCTGTCATCTGATCGGCACTGCATCTCTTGCACTAGAATGTAAACTCGGACACCAGGGACCCCAGGCAGTGGCTAAGAGCTGCCTGGACTGGGGTCCAGCTCCGCTTATCAGCCGTGTGACCTTGGGCAAGTTCCTTCATATTATGCCTCAGTTTTCGCTTCTGTGACAATACTATTGCTTATTTAATTGGATTGTTACGAGAATTAAGAGGGTTAATATGTCTAAAACACCTGAAATACCGAAGTCTATGTAAGTGTCCATTGAGGTGGTTGTTATTTTCTTGTTACTCTTATCGTTCACCGTTATTATTTATCCTTGTATCCCCAGTGATCGGAAGAGTACATGGCACATAGTAGGCCCCCAACCAAATGTTTAAGGAAGGAGGGGTGTCATAAAGTGAGTGGACTCAATAAAATTGCATCTTTCAAGAATACAATCAACCCAAAAGTTCCAATGATCATGTATTTAACAATTATATTATACAGGATAATCATTACTCAAAATTAAAACCCTAGAATAGTCCATACTCCTGATCTTAGTCTGAATAATCAAAGAAGGATTAAATTATTTTCAGTACAAGAGATAAAGAGCCAGCCCCATGACAACAAACAGCAAATGTGCCTGGTGCATATCGGGCCAGTATTATTTTCAGTACCATTTCCAGGTTACAGATCACATTGCATTCTAAATTCTTCAAAACGTGCTGTCCCACAGTGGTATAGATAGCAATTCTTAAGTAATCAAAATACTTAAATTATCAGATGCTCCAAACCCCAACATTTCTGAATAAATTATCACTTCACTATATTTTAAAGCCAAAAAGAAAATCACTACAGGAATCAGATACTTCTCTGACCGTATGTTTGTTTCGTTTTTTGTTTTAGTACATGTTAATTTTGAAGATGCTAAACTAATCTCAAATTCCCCTTTGAGAACTTGAGGAGTCCATGGGAGCCGTGCGGGTGACAGGGATGGAACAGCCAGGCCACCCTCACGTGGAGATTCCAATCAGTAGGATCACTGCCAGCTTACTCTCCCCTTTGAGCACTAAATTGAGGCCAGTCCTCGGTTACCCAACATGCAAACATACATACATCATTCCTGTTGAGTTCCGCACACGGCTGCTCTTCCATCTGAGTCACACCACTAACCCAGAAAGGCATGACCCACTTTCAAAAGTGCAAAAAGT
Organism: Smutsia gigantea; assembly: GCA_032199065.1. Lineage (NCBI taxonomy): Eukaryota > Metazoa > Chordata > Mammalia > Pholidota > Manidae > Smutsia > Smutsia gigantea. Next base: position 205,997 of record JAVSCE010018445.1, on the reverse strand, counting down.
TAGGTCAGCACCCACATCTGGGGTGCCAGGTCTTCTGTATTAAATATTTATGGGGCATCTGAGAGTAGAAATGCTCAGACAAACAAATCAATATTTTCCATGACCTTGAGCCAGTTTGCTTAGGAAGGGTATTTCCCATTCACGGCTTCATACCTTTAATTCTCCAATGGAGGAAAGTAGCCCTGCTCCATAGGCCCGCAGCTGCCCTTCTTGTTTGCAGAGGCCGAACTCAATTGTGAAGAAATAGCACTGGGGAGAAAAACAACACGGACGCACATCCAGTGAACACGTCAACACTGTTCTACAGAGTCAAATGGCACCCAAGTAAAATGGTGCGCTGTACATCATCTCTCCAACACTGTCCCTTTCAATGCATTTGACTCAAGAACATTTATTGAAATCTATTCTCTTGCTTAATGATCCCTCCCTATGTTAAAGATATACAGAAAAAGCAGTAACTACTAAGAGTCGAAGCTTACTGGATTCAGAAACCCATGAGTGAAATCCTATCTCCTGCAATAATTAAAAAAATTAAAAGACACAGATTTAGAAATGAATGAATATGTCACAGTAACACCATAAGAATACGCTACTGTAGTTACCAAGTTGTATTTCAGTGACCTAAGTTCATGCATACGTAGGAAAATAACTTGGAATCCAGCAATCCCAAACCAATTTTTGCCACTTGTTTATTCATTCAACAGACACATGTTGAGTACCTACTAGCTGCTGATGCTTGGTAAAGAATTGCAGTAAGGGAACAAAAGAGAAACCAGGAAAGCAGGTACATGCCTACCAAATTACCAAAACCACAATTTTAGTGTGATTTTTTTTTTAGTGAGATCTTACATGTACAGCTATGTGCGTATGTAAGTACATATAGTAAGAACCATTTCATTGACCTGCGTTGTACCAGCACCAACTACTACAAGCTTTCCCAAGATATTAAAATCTACAATTGTGTCTATCGAGTTTAGGAAATCAACATAAAGCGACAGAAATCAACAAACTCACTACAATCTCGAGAGGGGCTGAAATCACACTATTTTTGCTGTGAGACAAAAGTGAGAGGCTGACAATAAGCAATAAAAACTGCATCAAATTAACACTGTCCTGCATTAGCGATGATGGAGCACTGAAGATGTTGAGAAAGACAAAAATTTAAACACCCCTGGAAAGGGGCAGAAAATAGTCATTTCTAGCCCATGGCATTTGCTCTATTTTTACTTGGAGGGTAAGATGTCCCTTGGTTCAGGAGGGCCTATGTATTTCAATGTGAGGATGAAATCTGCAGTCAGGCCAGCCAGCGCTCTGCAGCTCTGGGCTGGCCCCGAAGGACTGGTCATTCTAGGCCACGCAGCTGAACCTCCCGGGGCAGGACTTCCTCTCCAATTCACCTCCCAAAGAGCCTCCAATTGCAGCTCTTCCCACCCAGTTCCCACTCACAGCACCTACCAGCCCGCCTCCTTACTCTGCTGTGACTTTCCTCTCTGTTCCATCACACCGCTTTCTGACGCGGTCTCTCATTTCTTTGTATATGATCAATACCAGCCATCACCTGTCTCCCCACCCTAGGCCACAAACTCCCAGAGAGCAGGGCTCTGCTGGGTCATCTAGAACAGGGCGCCCCAACCTCAGCCGTACATGCTCTCCTGGGGGCTGTCGTCTAAGTGGGATGCTGAGCATGGCCTGGCCTCTAGATCTGGATGCCAGCAGCACCTCCACCCCAGCTGTGACCGCCAACAATGTCCCTAGACATTAAACCAATGATACAAAATAGCGCCTGAAACATAGGAAGAGCTCAGTAAATACTCGGGGAATAAATAGTGAATGAAAGAATAATCTCAAAGGGAAAAAAGCCTGTCGTGTAGCAGCTTGGCCTGGAAGAAAGAAACACATAAGACTCGAGTTCTGCTTGCAACGAGCTACATGACCATAGCCTCTCAGGCGTGTAGTTTCCGGCTTGTGACACCCTTTCAGCCATTCGCTTCTCCCTCAAACCCTCCTTGAGTACCTGCTGTACACCCGAATCCCGGAGGGGCTTTAGCTGCTCAGGCTACGCAAGGGACAAGGCGACAAAGTCCACAGTCCCCTGAGGCACATATGCTACAGGCGAGACAGGCAACAACAGGAACAATGACAAAAACCAATATACAGGATGATTCTAGGCAGAATATGCTGTATGAATGATCATGCCATGCACTGGGTCAGATGTTAAGCAGAAGACATGGTTATTTCAGATGGAGTGGTCTGGGAAGGTGTCTCTGAGGGAGTGGTATTTAAGCTGCATCCTGCTTGGAAAGCAGCTTCTCATGCCCAGAGCTAGGGGAAAGGGTGTTTCCAGCAGAGGGAAGAGCAAGTGCAAAGGCAGGAACAGACTTGTATTTCCAGGGGCAATGGGGAGCCATGGGAGGGTCTGAGGCAGGAGAGAGGCATGTTCTGACCTGGTTTTCAAAAGTTCATGCTGGTGCTGGGTACAGAAGTGATTGGGGCCGGAGGCAGGTGGAGGGTGCTGAGGGTGCGGATGGAGGCAGGGAAGCCAGCCAGAAAGTTGGAAGGCAGCCAAGAGGCGAGGGAGGTGAGTGACTTGGGCAAAGGGTAGCCGGGGATTGGGAGAAGTCAGCATCACAGAGGCCTCATGAGAAGAACCGAAATAAGAGACGTGAAAATGTGTTGAAAAGTTAAAATCCAGCCCTCAAGTCTGTCCTCCAAAAATTTTGCACAATTTGGGGCAAAATGAAGAGAAGTGATCATACAGTCATAGAACAGAGTCCTGGCAACTCAGCCTTCCATTTTTCCAAAAGGAAAAATGAAGTTTAAGGCGACGAGTGATTTCCCCAGGACCAGTATAGATGGTGACATTTAAGAGATCTAGAGCTCAGTATCTTAAACAGTTCAACATCTGTCACATTGTAAAGTTTCTATGTAAAAGATTGATAGATGCATGATTTTCCCTCACAACCAAAAAATGGAGAAATAAGAAGTCTAAAACAGAGGAAAACTAGACTCTCATTCATTCTTCTTAGTGTGTCTTTGGCTGATTTCCCAAACTTATATTGCATTATAGCACATGGTGTGAAATTCTTGGAGCCTTATCATTGAATACAGTGAAGTTTGTGAAAAAATGCACCGTTGTGTTTTAAAGCCTCCAAAATATGCATATAGAGCCAGCTACAGACACATTTAGGTCAGCCTATTAAGAGCACTTTTAATTTTCCTTATGCTACATCAACACATACATAATGCTTGGTCATGGTTACAATCTAAAATCAAAACAGGCTGAAAGAGCCCCTGAGAAAATCTTGTGTGCCACACACACGTGGTCACATATATTTGGCATCCCATTCTGTTTAAGGCAGGAATTAAAAGGTCTGCATCAACTCAACTGAAGATTCAAAGCCAAATCCATCAGGGTGTCTTTGGTCCGTGCACTTCTAGAATCAGAGCAAGATCCAAGCAGAGAGACACCGTGCATCTTCCCTCCCATCACCCAGGACGCTCTGGCTCCATACCTTGTCTGGGAGTCCCTCCAGAAACTCTGACCTTACGCAGGTCCATCTGCTCATTCCCCATCTCCTTTCCCCTTCGGTTTCTGCTGTCTTTGACCAGTGAAGGTACCTAGATGCTGCTTCCACAGCCCATCTCCCCAGAGAACTAGACCTTTTGCTATGAGACAACTTTCCATTTGTAGCTCCATGTGTTGCTAACAGATAATGAGAAATAGTAAATGCATCTGAACCTCAGCTGTTAGCAAAATTTGAATGGCGGACTTGCTCAGGATAATTTTTTCTCTTTCTGTGTTCAGTACCTGTGGAGACCTCAGAATGCAGAGCTCCCCGGCCATGGCCATTGTTGGAAAGGAGGGGACACCTGCACATTTCTTCCATCTGGTTTTTAATGCAGAGCCTGCTTAGTGTTGGAATGGGTGACCCCTTGAAGACCTCTCAGAATCCAAGGATAACTAATTGCTTCTGTAATTTTAAGAAAATATCATTTGTTTTCCCCAGAGCACTCTCCAGATGTGAATCTATAATATATTCCCTAGAGACGGACTGAATAAATATCCCACCTATTATCAAAACACAAAGCAAAAACAATAACCAAAAACCCTGACCCTTATGAGAACACCTGTAAAAGAAAATTGTAGATTCTTGGCCAGTAACATCTTTTAAACAAAAACAAATAATAATATCTAACACCTTCCAAATTGAAGGGTACCCTTCATCAGGACTGACATTCATGAGTTCCAAATTTTACATACTACTAATTATATGTCATTATTTATAAATATTTTATTCGAAGATAATTACATAGAATGATTAACTGAAAACCAAAACAGGAATGATAGATCAGAAGAAAAGCAGAGTCATTTACATACATACAATCGTTAAGCAGAAGAAAGTCTGAGTGACAACCTGAAATCTAAGCCCTGCCTTGGAAAGTAGAGTTTCGGGGAGTGAGCTAAGGGAAAGGCGATAGGTCGCCCAATGCTGCCATCTTCAGATCACTACTGGTAGTGCACCACTCTCACCACATTCCCACCTAGCCGGCTGGGCAGCAGGGAAGCTGGAGACACTGACCACACCAACAGGTACCCCCCCGTCCCACGTGGTGATTTACAGAAGCACACGCGCCCCATCCTTCTTATGCTTGGGGTTAGGTACTTGAAGTTCTTGCTAAGGCACCTACTCCAATTAAGGAGATATATGACTTTTTCAAACTACTCTTCATGGGAAAGAAACTTACTCCAATTTCCCTCTTAACGGGTCCTTTTACCATCCACTCCCTGCATCTCTTGAAATAATTACAAAGCCTCTTCCTGAGAGTCACTCTACGTTGTTAAATATAGAGCGGAACAAAAGGAGCCCACAGACTACTGGGAGGAAGCCCTGGTGTGTCCCTTTCACTTTCTCCAGGAAACTGGCTTACACATGTCTTTTTCAAAATGCCCAAGTGAGTGAGCAAGTGAGTGATATATTTTCTCTACCACCTTTACTAAAAACGTAATCTTTACATGCTAGTAGTATATATTTTTAAATAATCACATACATCATTCCACATCTAGAATTCCACAGTCCCCATAGCCGGGACACAGGCAGAGAGCTAGAAGCTGCAAAGGGAGTCTGACAAAGCCCTGGCTGAGGCATGCTGAACATAACAGAGAGTGAGGTGGTAGCTTTGATTTCCTTTACATATAAAAGAATGCCTCAGGCCCTCACGCAAGTCCTATTTATCCTTATATTGTACATAGTTCAAGCTTACATATGCAGCTTCCAAGCCCAACCCCTCACATAAGACGGGAACAAGAAAACTATACAAAAAAACAGAACCAACAACTCAAAAAGCACAGAAATACAACATCTGGCATTTGAGTACACAACCCTGAACACTTGAAATTATTATGAAACAACAGAATTCAACAATGATACTAAAACATCAAGATAATAGGGAAACTGAGCTGCAAGACTTCCCAGTGTAATAATTTACTCTCGTATATGTTAGCTTACTACAAACTTGTTATCTTACTACTAACTAGAGATAGAGCAGTTACTACTATTTCCATTTTAGAGATGAGAAACTGAGATTCAGTGTTGGAGTGACTTCCCCACAGTCCACAGTGGCTGGCAGAGCTGGGAATCAGCTCCAGTTTCCTAACTTCAAATCCAGGCATGCTATCGTCATCCAGTAGTGTGCTGATGGATACAGGGCCACTATCAGCCAGCACCGCGGGCCCTGTCGCTGACCCTGAAAGACTCCAGAATGGGTATAAACAGCTATATACCCACACACACCTCCCCACCCTTCCACGGTTTCATAACCTAGCAAATAAATGCTCGATGCCTGCAAATCCTCCAGGACCCTGCTCTGTAACAAGCACCTGTTCTCTTTGGTGTTGTATCATAACAAAAGAATAAATCCCAGAAAGGAAGAATGCCACCCAAAGATGTTCTAACATGAGCAGACTGCACCCCTGATAGGTGCCAACAGGAACATATAAAAGAGCCTCTGGCTTATAGCCTTGCTTTCGGTCTTCAAGCATATTTCCATCTTAGTTTAAACCACTAGCATGTCAGAATACACACTTGAAAATTTGTTGAAAAGGTGGACATCATTTTAGGTCCCACTCAACCCTCTGCCCCTCATCCCCAGCTTCTAGAATTTGAATTTTAGCTACAGTTCAATTTACGAGCAGCAAGTATCTTCTCACCCTCGGCCAAAATTCCCTTAACCTTGATTAAATTGCAAATGATAATAGGATTGGAACAGGAATGAGGTTTTATAGCTAAGCAGGAAACTTTGGGACAGAAATATTAAAGCAATACACATCAACTCTGGGAAACAAAGTGAAAATGGAAACTGAGTTGCTTAAGCCGTGGAGGTCTCCCTGCCCCCCAAATTCCCCCCAACCATTCACTCAAACATCCTAAGAACTTCCCACCAGACATCAGTTGTTTTTTGACCATTTACACTGCAAACACCGCCAAGAGCCGCACAGAAAGCCGAATCACTCTAGGATTCAGTGACTACCCAATGCTCTATTTGCAGAGCACGGACTGCTGATGGAGAAAGTTCAGGGACTGGGTTTCTCGAGAGAGCAGAAAGGGGGGGTTAGCATGCTTCATTAGTTTGCCCTGGGATAGTCCTATGGAAAATGAGAGTGCAAGAAAGCCTAGAAACTTGGAGCTGGCAGATACTGGTCTTTGCTGTCCTGGGGCAACAGCCGCTCTGTTAACCACCGGCTACTCACACTATGTCTTGAAGCCTCCCCTGGCCCACGGAGGCCGCAGCTCCTGCACCCACAGAATTGGGGGCCAGCCGCTGGACAGATTCCAAGTACTGCTGTTGGAACACCTTCTGGGATTGTAGCTATGCTTAGATTTCTAGACTCATATTTTAGCATGAGCCTCCTAATGATAACTTCCATAGCTTTCGGCAAGTCACATTTAAATCAAAATACATTTTTAAAATTTATGTTTATTAAATTCTATCATGCCAAACTCCAGTTGAGATTACAAAAGTAGCTAAAGAGATGGTCTCCATGTACAAGAAAGGTGCACTATGGATGAAAAAACAAGATTAGCAAAAAAAAAAAAAAATACTAATAACCACTGCTGCTGTTATCCTACCACAAACTTCTCACTCTGTCTTGAAGTGTGCTTATCTGCCCAAGAACACAAAGAACATGAAACTTGTGTTGGACTTTGAAGAATACATGGGATCTTGGAAGGGTTTCGGGAAGAGGGGAAAGAATAACGTCAAGGGTTTGAAGGAGGCCGGTGACTTAGGGAAACCCAAATGAGCGAATAGGGATGTAGAGGGAGGTCAGACCATGGAACGTCCCAGGCCACAGGCCCCACTCAGCCCGGGAAAGGCTGCCTCTCCAGCTCCTGGCTCTCCTCAGACCGAGGCGGACAAAAGCAAGTAGAGAAAAAGAAGAGGGTTGGGAATCGAGTAATGTCTCGTCGGCTACAAAACAGTGACCCTGACTTGTAGCAACAGCACATATTGTCTCATGTTAAGAACAGCCATCGAATGAATTAAAATGTAAAAACCTAAGCTCTGAGGAAACATTATGGCAAACCTTGTGGAAAATTGATCATCAATATAAGAGGAACATCCATAGGAAAAAAAGTGTCAGCAGAAAACAAGTTTTATTGAAGAATACACTGACAGAGGTGATCTGCTTTAGTCTGGATTTTTCTGTTTCTTAACTACTGTTTCCTGTGTCTTTCTGGTTGCTCTCAAGAACAAATAGATGATTTTGCTTAAGTGCCCTCTGGCCATTTCAGCGTTACTGTCCCTTTTTCAGCTTCTCTGAGAGCATTTTCAACATCAAAGAAAGCCACCTGACTTATTATCATTTAACATTTTCTAGTTTGTACACCATGCTTTATTGGTATTTGTTTTTTTTAAAAAAAGAAGAAGAAAAAACATCTTCCATCCTCTTCCTCCCACCCACGGATGAACAGGAGTGACAATCTTTCACTTCACGTCAGCGCCACCCAAAAATGTTGGTTCACCCTGAAATCCTGACAAAATCCACTGTGGAAACACTCCATCTCCTGGGCTCAATGTCAGGTCACAACGTGGTGGTCCAACTGGAAACCTTCACTGCCCTTGAGTCAAGGTCCATACTTCTGCACATGGCAGAAAGGACCTCCACGACTTCGCCCGTGCCTCCTCCGGCCTCATCTCCCGACCCCCTACCTCCCTACTGCCCAGCCTTCTGGGAACTATGCTGTTGTGCAGACTGACCATGCTCTCTTCAGCTTCCCGCCCAGACCACCGCACACCACTCTCCCTCTGCCTGGAATGCTCTTTGCCGACTCTCAGTCCCTTTGCCTAATACCTGCCCAGCTGCCAGGTTAGGGAACTCTTCTCACTCCCAGTGCAGCATTTAGGCCAGTTTTCTTCCCTGTCCCCTCCCCTAGACTCTGAGCTCCCTAAAGCCAGGAAAGGGTCATACTTCTTCTTGTTCTTGTTGTTTAATGTCTAGTGTCAAGCACCCTGACTGAAATGGAAAAGCCACTCAGGACTCAGGAAATGGTTAAGCAAGAAGAGTTTCCCCCCCCCAAAACTACTAGAGTAACTTAATTCAGCATGGTTGAAGGATACAAAATTAATAAACAGAAATCTGTTGCATTCCTATATACTAACAGTGAACTAACAGAGATTATCAGGAAAACAATTCCATTTACAATTACAGCAAAAAGAATAAAATACCTACAAATAAACCTAACCAAGGAGATGAAATATCTATACCCTGAAAACTACAAGACACTCATGAGAGAAACTAAAGAAGACATCAATAAATAGAAATATGTCCCATGCTCATGGATAGGAAGAATTAATATTGGCAAAATGGCCATCCTGCCTAAAGCAATCTACAGATTCAATGCCATCCCTATCAAAATACCAATGGCATTCTTCAATGAACTAGAACAAATAGTTCTAAACTTCATATGGAACCACAAAACACCCCAAATAGCCAAAGCAATACTGAGAAGGAAGAATAAAGCTGGGGGGATTATTCTCCCTGACTTCAAGCTCTACTACAAAGCCACAGTAATCAAGACAATTTGGTACTGGCACAAGAACAGACCCATAGATCAATGGAACAGAAAAGAGAGCCCAAATAGAAACCCAAGCATATATGGTCAATTAATACATGACAAAGGAGCCATGGTCATACAATGGGGAGATGACAGCCTCTTCAACAGCTGGTGTTGGCAAAACTGGACAGCTACATGCAAGAGAATGCAACTGGATTATTGCCTAATCCCATACACAAAAGTAAACTCAAAATGGATCAAAGACCTGAATGTAAATTATGAATCCATAAAACTCTTAGAAGAAAACACAGGCAAAAATCTCTTGAATAAATATGAGTAACTTTTTCCTGGACACATATTCGCAGGCAAGGGAAACAAAAGCGAAAATGAACAAATGGAACTACAACAAGCCTAAAAGCTTCTGTACAGCAAAGAACACCATCCATGGAACAAAAAGGCATCCTAAAGACAAGGAACAACAGATGGTGGCGAGGATGTGAAGAAAGGGGAAGCCTCCTACACTGTTGGTGGGAATGTAAATTAATTCAACCATGTGGAAAGCAATATGGAGGTTCCTCAAAAAACTAAAAAGAGAAATACCATTTGATGCAGGAATTCCACTCCTAGGAATTTACCCTAAGAATGCAGGATCCCAGATTCAAAAAGACATATGCATATGCACCCCTATGTTTATCGCAGCACTATTTATAATAGCCAAGACATGGAAGCAACCTAAGTGTCCATCAGTAGATGAATGGATAAAGAAGATGTGGTACATATACACCATGGAATACTATTTAGCCATAAGAAGAAAACAAATCCTACCATTTGCAACAACATGGATGGAGCTAGAGGGTATTATGCTCAATGAAATAGGCCAGGCGGAGAAAGACAAGTACCAAATGATTCACTCATCTGTGGAGTATAAGTACAAAGAAAAAACTGAAGGAACAAAACAGCAGCAGACTCACAGAACCCAAGAAGGGACTAGTGGTTACCAAAGGGAAATGGGGTGGGGAGGGAGGGAGGGAGAAGGGGATTAAGGGGCATTATGATTAGCACACATAATGTAGTGTGGGGGGCACGGGGAAGGCAGTATGGCACAGAGAAGACCAGTAGTGTCTCTGTAGCAGCTTACTACACTGATGGATGGTGACTGCAATGGAGTATGGGGGGGACTTGATAACATGGGTGAATGTTGTAACTGCAATGTTGTTCATGTGAAACCTTCATAAGATTGTATGATACCTTAATAAAAGAAGAGTTTCCCAGCAGACCAAGCCAAAAGGGTCAGTGCCAATCTTTCAAATCAGTAGCTACTACTCTCAGCAAATTTTCCAATATTACAGACTTTTAAAAAGATGAAAAACCCCTCTACTATAGCCTCCAAATCAGTTTTCACTATAGCTTCAGAAATTGATCTGTCCCTTGACCTCTCGCTAAACCCTCCTTCCACAACAGCCAGTGGCCCTCCAGGCCAGTGAGGAGGGGAGGCGCCAGTCTCCCTGCAGGCCTTTCGGGATGAGGCTAATGGCCGACTGGCAGGGGTCCCCTGGGGAAGCTCGGCAGTCTTGTGGCTAAGTGGCTTCTGGCCTCCTTCATTACAAGCAGCACCTCTGAAAACCCGCTGATTCTGACATCCGGATCCTCATCCAAAAATGTCGGAGGGAAAATTTCTCAGTCTGCCGTTTGGGAAGGTATTAGCCAAGCGGAGACCAGCCAGGGAAAATGCAAACTGTGCTCGGTCGGGGTAGGAAGGGGTCTGGTTTTGAGAGATGCCCGCCCAAAGCACCTCTCAGCCCAGACTCCTCAGAATCAGCAGCTGTAAGGAGTTGCTATCAGCCTTACTGACCGGACCTTCACTTAACAGATGATGACCCACAGGATCAGACAGAGGACATTTTCTCCTGGAGATGAACCTGAGAGATGACCATCCATCTGATTCTGTTTCCCACAAAATTCTGTGGCTCTTTAAAAAGGGTATTATGAATACAAATAGGCTTCTTTTTAAGGTCTTCTGGACCTGCAGGTATTTTGACTGGCACAAATCAAGAGCCGCTTTTATATTCAGACCATCACCCCTTGGACCCTAAGTGTAGTGCAAAATCTCCATAACAAAGCAATGCACATAGTTTGGCTTTTCTCTTAAAGCGATTCGCTGAACTTATTACATAACCAGCTACCTTGAAACGGCTGAGCGTCACTCTGAGGACACACACACGAACACACACATGCACATTTCCATACCAGCATTTCATTTATATATGTGCTGTATCTACTTTGCACAGAAGACCTACTTAAGCAAACGCTAAAGGTTTGGAAGTGCCCAAGAACTGACTTTTATGACCTAAGCCATTCTGAGCTCCTTGAAGGAGAAGGAAACTGATGAGCGCATCCTCAGCCATTCATCCTTTGGCATGCACTAAAATGTTCTGCATCAAATCACACATTCTCCCCAGCTGTGGTGATTTTAAAGGTCAGCTCTCAAATGCTAACATGAAAAATGAGGTTTTACTGACTCCCAAGTAAGCTGTGGGTAGTCGCCACTGCCTGCAAAGGATCCTGTTATTTTTATCCCTGCATTACTAACGGCAACCCCCTCCTAGACATGAGGGCGAAAGAGCTTGCAGTTGCCCTCCTGTTTATTTCCAGGCAAGACCACGAATCCTGAAGATGATTATATATCTAAAAGCTGGCAAGAAAGGTATGTTTAGCACAAGAGCCATTCTCACCACTCCACTGCACCGAGCAGTTATCTAAGTTTTTATTAATAAAGTCATGTTTCTTTCCTAGTCCCCAGCCATCAGCACTGCCATCGTCATCTCTCACACTCAGAGTTGACACTAACCATTTGTGTGTGTAAATGGGGCTGAAAAGATTTACCTCTGAATTGGGGTCCCTGTCACAGTGAGGGTCTCTCGGTAACTGAGCCTCTAGATAGCACTTCAGCTCAGCTGAGCTCCCCTATCGCTAGTGATAACCACTGCCAGGCGCTGAAATAGGGGTAAGTCCTCTGCACCATGTTCACAACACCCCTGAGAGGCAGGCACTGGGACGCTACTACAATACATAATGGAAATGCTCGCTTTGGGCACACTGACTTTGGAATGAAAGACCGAGGTTCAAGGGCAGGCTCTGCTATTTATGTAACCTTAGGAAAATTATTTAGCCTTTCTGAGTCTAAGGTTCCTTGTCCATAAAATGGGGAAAATGAGTAACTAACATTTATTGAGTTCTTACTCGGCATGTGTGAGTCGCCCGTTTTACACCTGGGGAAACTGAGACTCAGGTTGAGTAGCATGGGCAAGTCTAGGGGTGACAGAGCCGGACTGAAACCAGCTATGCCTGGCCCCCAGTGTCCAGCTTGTTGGTACTAAACCACACTGTTCACCCTCCTCTCTCAGTGACTAAATGCTGCAGGCCCCTAGAGTTAATGTTTATGCCATGCTCCTGAGAGTCGAGCTGGGTGTGTGCCAGAGGACATGGGGGGCTGTCTAGCCTGCCTGCAGCCAGCCTTCCAGGGCTTGTGCTGGAGTGGGTGCCTTTATCTCCCATGTAGCCCCCACATCAGCCAAGTAATGCCTCACAGACCTACAGGAACCAGTGCGGAGCGCTCGCTAGGAACCAGCCGTGAAAGGGAGCTGGGTACAAGACAGGTGAAGGGGATAAAGAGGTACAAACTTCCAATTATCTAATAAATAAGTCATGGGCATAACACGCACAGCATAAGGAATATAGGCAATAATACTGTAATATGGGGACAGATGGTAACCACACTTACCATGGGGAGCATCTTGTAACGTATATGATTGTCAGATCATTATGTCGTAGGCCTGAAACCAATGTAATGCTGTCTATCAACTAGACTTCAATTTCTCAAAATAAAAAGAATGAAGTAGGTCAGAAATTTTAAGATTTTAATAAATTTTAACTAAATTCAAACTAAAAATAAGTAAAATTTTAAAAAGGAAGCCAAGACTTGTGAGTCTTACCTGTAGGAAACAGCACTGAAATTAGCCCAGCTCAGAAGAGCTGAGACTCAATAAAGGAGGCCAGGGTTGGAAATAAAAGACGTGGTGCTCACATTAAGTCCTATTACAAAGCACAAAGCTAAATGCTACATAGTATAGCTTTAAAATACAGCCATCTACTTATATTGGATATAAATGCATTACTTGATGGGCACAAAATAGATGTGGTAAAGAACAGTGAGAATTCATGAGACCGTAAAGAACGAAATGACCTGAAATATTTCTGGTGTCGCAGGACCAGTTGTTTTGCCAGCCTTCCTCTCCGGCTCTGGCTACCAAGAGGGCTGGTATGTTCGCTGCTCCCTGAACACCAGTCCCTCCTCTCTCCCTCCCTCCCCCCAGTCAGCAGAGTTTCCTAATCAGTCAAGGGGACAGGCAGGTGACTGAAGATGGAATTTTGCTTCCCAAATTAGCATCATGTACCACATCTAATGGGACCGTAATTCAGCTGGCCAATTGTCTCCTCGGGTAAAGGCAGCCAGGCTGGTCTTATTAAGAGAAGCTGGGGATCTGGATGTTCATGTGATAGCCTCTGAGATCTAAATGCAGGCCATTTTTTACATTTAAGCAAGGTACAGGCAAAATATATCATTTTTTTCGCAGACATTAGTCAGAAGAGAGCGTGCGAATCTGTAACCACTTTAGAGGACAGCAGGATCCCCCCCTCTGTACAGTAACCTGTCTCCAGGACATGGAGTCTATGTCCCTGTTGCCTCACCTGGTCCCACCTTGCCCAGACAGCCTCTGCTCCTGAGAAGAGGTTTGGTGCCCCCAATCAGGACTCAGAAAGTCTATGAGCTCAGTCCCTGCCACTGTTTCACCATATGGCCTCAGGCAAGTCATCTCACGTGTCGGAGCCTCCCTGTAGTCATCTATAAAATGGGGATCCCCTTCCTCATCTGATTCTGAGTGAGCACCAGCTGTGTGAACAGCACCCCGTGGATACAAGGAACTGTCAGGAGGCAATGACATGAGTCCTGCCTGTCTTGACGTGCCATCGTAAGATGCAAATGCCAAACGCGAAGTCAGTGTGAGAGCTGGAACTGAGGCGAAGGCCCCACTCTGACACGTTAAGACCATAGCTCTCTCCATGGCGGACTTACCCCCCATCCCAGGGCTCTGACCCTACAGAGAAACTGCCTTCAGGGAAGGGATGAGAGGCTTCATTACAGGCCGACAGTTCCTGAATCCAGATCTAAGGAATCCCCCGATGTGCAGACAGTCCACTGAGAAGCAAAATTTCCTAAAGGATTAACATCTGTTCTATCAGTAAGCATATAACACAACAAGTAAAAAATGACCAGTCTAACTGCTGAGAAAGTCTTCCCTCAATGAAACCACCTTTGACGTCCACTCCTCTCTCTGAACCGGGCCTTTGTGCCCTTGCTTTTCCCTGTCTTTGTACTTATTAAGTTGTATTTAAATCTCTGTTCACTGATCTGTATCCCTCACTAGACCGTAACTCCCCAAGAAGCAGAACCATGTCTACCTGCCTCACAGGTGAATTCCAAGTGCCTGGCACACATTAGATGCTCCGTAAATATTTACTGAGTGCATAGATGAAGGGGCATAATTGATTCTATCAGAGTTGTGGAAAAGATATTTAGTAGAGTGGGAATCCAGCAAGGTCATGCTTTGCTAGAACACCTTTGCAAAGAAGGAGAATCCACTGCCCATTTTCTTGCCTATTATAGCCTTGACTTTCATCTTGGAAAAAAGAAGCCTTCTTAATTGGATTTAGGGAGGAAAAGGTACATTGCCCAAAAGAAGTGTCTGTGAGAGCTAAACATTTAAGCGTCTCTAAAGGATGCCATTTTAAGGTATCTCCCCTTGTTTTATTACAGAGAACTTTTAAACCTTGCTATTTAGACACCAACATAGCACCCCTGTGTACTGCGTACAGACAGGAAGACACATCCGAAATGGATCAGAACTAGAACAAACAACATCTTTGGGAACTCTTCCAATGGCCTCTTTGCATACTTGCATGTTACTGCGACCGTTGTAGAGCCAGACTTCAAACACCTGGCTTGAATTCTCAGAAATCTGAACTTGTGAGTTTTGAAAACCCATACTTATAAGGGAGTGCTGCATGTATCAATGAACGGCATCACTCCTAATCTTCCTGAAAAATGTAGTCAGGAATTTGTATTTCATGTGCTCTCACTGGAACAAACAATATTTATTCATGTGTCTTCCCAGGCTGTTCCCTGCAACTTGCCTTTCTCTATGTTGGCTTAGGGAAGGTGTACTATTAACTCAGGGGAGGCCTCCTCCATCTCCGGGGAGAAGCTTGACATCTTTTAGGGAGGCTTTGCCTTTATTATTTATGGTTAAAACACTTTACATTGCAAAGTAGTATGCTGTCTCCACATAAAACCGCTTTGTAATATAAATTGCACAGTCTGCATTTCAGAAGGGAAACCCCCGAGTTGTCAGAAGTTACAGAATTACCCAAGGTTGCATGGAAAAGTAGAAATTCTCTCCAGGAGCCTTTCCTGCAGTGACTCTTAGTGATGCGGTTACCTAGGTATCTAAGCTATCGTGTCAAATGCCCAAGCTAGCATTTACTGAACACTTAGAACATGCTAAGCAGCTTTACAGTGATTATCTCGTTAATCCTCCACAGCTCTACAAGACTTGAAAGTATTATTATTCTCATTTTGAAGATGAAGAAACTAGGGCACAGAGAGGTTAATTAACTTATCCAAGGTTTCCCAGCCAGTAAACCCAATGTGAACCCAGGTAATCTGACCCAGACTGCTCTCTGGATTTCCCTCCCTACTGTACTGCTTCGCAAGCAGGTCACTAAGGTGTACAGGCTCCAAGAAAACCACTCTATTCACTCTCTGTTATTCCATTGTTCCCTTTTTCTCCCTACCAGTATCATGATCTGAGATTGAGAGCTATGGGAAGGCATGTTTACAGCCTCACTCAGAAAGAGAGCAACAGGAGTGATAAATATCAATTAGGTAAATGGAGACTCACTAATGGGGCCAAGACAAATGCAAATTTTGAAGGTTGAAGATTACAGTATGTATGGAAACCAATTTTTTAATTTAAAAGGGATATCTGCTAACTCACAAAAAAAGGAAAAGCAATCAAAACTCATTAGCTACATATGACGTTCACTACAACACTTTGCAACTTCCCTGAGTGAAGTCATAAACCCCCTATTTCTAGAGAACTTCCAATTTATCCTTTCTTCTGCAGATGTAAAAGATAATGTCTCTCCTGGCAGCACGAGTGTTTGATAAATGGATGAACACCTCATTGCTCCTTTCTCCAAAGCCAGGACTCCGTTTTACTAAGTTCTTATTTGACGTGGCAAAATGGCTTCAGAAAAAACTAGAAAGCTACATACCAAAATGTGAACAGTGGTTATCACTGCTGTGATGTTACAAATGATCTTTATATTCTTTTCCTTACTTAGCCACTGTAAAATTTTTCTACAAATGAATATGTGTCACTTGTGGTAAGGAAGAGAAACAAAAGTTTCTGTAATGACCTCTCAGCAAGGGGGTCCCTAGGTCACCCTGCAACAGCCTTCCCTTCACCGCTCAGACTCGCAGAACCAGGAAATGCTGGTGAGCCCCCGCCCGCACCCCAGGTGTTTATTCCTCTCAACCCTCCCAGCATCTCTTACCGACACCTACTCAGGATTTAAGCCCTCACAGGACAGCATTTCCATTTTCTGGGAAACCTTTCCCCAGGATGAAATATTCCAGAAATGTCCATGTTACAGTGACAAGCTTCTAAAACTCTAAGCAAATCACAGTATTTCTATGAAGGGGGCAAAGAGGTTTTTAATCGCTGTGTGCTCAATCTCACGCCGTGCATCTTATTGTGCCCCTCACCACGGCCGCTCATGGTGTACAGCGATACATTTTACATCTACCAAATGTGTTCCGGGTTTTTATGTCACAGTTCAGAAGAACAGCTTTGGAAATCCTTTTGACTCCTTTATTCGAAAACTACATTTGTGGAATGGGGTAATTAAACTCCTATAGTTTGATATAACATTACCTCTGCTCTTCGAGCTCATAAAAAAATCCCAACCATCTTCTCTCTGCTTTTGCTAGAAATGAATTGCACTACAGATATTTCTGTTAATGCAAGTCGAAGATTTTGAGAGCCTACTCCATTGTCGTTAAACCAGAAAATGCCTTATTTTGTACATCTTTGTGGAAATTAAAATGACTGCAGAAATCTTCTGCATTTGATGAATGCATTCTAGCGTACTTAGAGAAGAAAAAGTAAGAAGGACTCAATGTCAGGTATTTGAATCCCAGGAAGAAGTTAGCTCTGGATGAAGAACAAGAGAATTTAAGGTCTGGAAATGACTTTAAAATGATTTAATCAACAATACAGCTCCTTGGGTACAGTTAGGATTTCTTGGGTAATGGTGAGATCGAGTACTACCATACCCAGCATGGCGTGGATAATAGCATGGCATACGTCACCAAAATGCTTTATCTCATTTATTCCTCATTCAGCATCGGGTGGCAGGAGAATATCCCCTTTTTAAAGAAGACATGCGACATACAGAGAGGAATGTAATTTGTCCCTGGCTACAAGGTTAGGAAGTAACAAAGCTGGCACTCATAGTGTCAAAGACAAGACCTAACAAATGTTGGCAAGGATGTGGAGAAAAGGGAACTCTTCTGCACTGTTGGAAGGAATATAAATTGGTGCAGCCACTGTAGAAAACAGTATAAAAGTGCCCCCCAAAATTAAAAATAAAATTACTATATGATCCAACAATTCTCCATCTGGGTACACACCCAGAGGATATGAAAACAGGATCTCAAAGAGGTACCTGCAATTCCATGTTTACAGCAGCACAATTCACAATAGCCAAGATAGGGAAACTACCTAAGTGTCCACCAGGGCATGAATGGATAAAGAAAATGTGAGATATAGATATATATTCAATGGAACATTATTCAGCCATGAGAAAGGCAGAAATCCTGCCATTTGTACTAACACAGATGGCCCTTGATGCATTATGCTGAATAAGTCAGACAGAGACAAATACTGCATGGTATCACTTACCTGTGGAGTCTGAAAAGGCTGAACTCATAGAAACAGAGAGAGAATGGTGGCTACCAGGGCCTTGAGAGATATGGGTCAAAGGGTACAAACCTCCAATTACAAGATGAGTCAGTTCTGGGGACCTAATGTATAGCATTGTGATTACAGTTGTTAATAACGTATTATATACTTGAAATTATATACTTGACTAAGAGAGTAGATCTTAAATATCCTCACCACAAAAAAGAAACGGCAATAATGTGATGTAATGCAGGTATTACCAACCATTCTGCAATATATAAGTGCATCACCAACATATTGTACATCTTCAACTTACACAATGTTATATGCCAATTATAGCTCACTAAAGCTTAAAAAAATTCATAAGCTGACACTGACACTCAAACCCCACCAGACTAACGTCAGGTTCCGACCCTTTCCACCATATCACACCACAGCACATACTTGCCCATCAAACAACCCTGAGAGCAGCTTCGTCAAGTTCTGAAAGACCTCTGGCTGCTGACTTCCGGTCCTTTCTACTGTACTGATAAAACGAGGCGTGCACAGAGCTCACCCAGCACACAGAGAAGGAACAGTTACCAAGGCAGCTCTATCTTTATGAGTCTCAAATATCTAAAATAGGTTATTGAGACTTTTTTTCCCTCAGCTGCAGTTATACGATGGCTCTCCAAAGCCCCTAGGTTACAGCTTTAAATAAGAAGAAAGATTTGAATCGCAGGAATATACAACTTTTCCAGGTTGCAAATGGTTCATTTCTAAACACAGTGGGCAACTTAGAGCTCACTTTTTAATTCCAAATAACAGCAGTGTTCTCATCAGAATATAAATAAATGGCAAACACCTCAGAATGGCAACGATGAATATCGTAAGTGAAACATGCACAAACAGAACAAAACAGCCTCATCTTCACAAAGTTCTCGGGAGAGAGGAATAGTTAGAGGAAATGTGGCCTTGGAGGACACATACACACACAAAAAAACAAACAAACAAGGAAAGGTAGGGGTGAAAACAATGAAAAAGGACAGAAGTTAAGCCCTGTGGGGCTAGTTAAAGAAATAACAGTGTTCCTCACAAGGTGCTACTATTTTTCTATATGCACAGAAGACATAAAAGTGAAAGTAATGAGTTGGAATAGGTATTATTAACTTTTAATTAAGTTACCCTTAGAAATAACACAAAAAGTGATCACCCACCCAAACATCTCAATGAAGAATGTATGAAAGTATCTTTCTAACCTTCTGTCAGCTTTGTATCAAATGATCCAAACAGTTGAACTGGTTCAAACACTCTACATGGAATAAATATGCCTACGGCTTATTTCAAGCTTTCTGTAGAGATACTAAAATGGTCACTTTTAAATGTCATCCATCTTCAGAAAGAACTAGAGCTGGGCAGAAGTCTGTTTTAAAAGCATCCAAAAGTGTCCCACCCCCAGCCAGGTAGGTAAAGACCTGGGAGACGAGCAAACAAGCTAGAGTCCTCCCACAGGCAGGAAAATATTAATTAGCAACTCATAAACGAAGGTTACCTTTACAATTGCACTTCTAATGTGAGTTAGAGTTGCTTATCAGTTTAAGACCGACTGTACATTTCATTACCACTCCCAGCATGAGAAAGTCCTGGTTATACCTGGAAATTCAAACACATTTGATTCATAGCCATCAAAAGCCCCAATCAATGCACACTCTTTTACTTGGAACAAATCAATTATTTGTTTTGATAAAGTACAAACAGAATCCTATGTTATTAATTTTCCAACAATCCTTTCCTTAAAAAATTTTTTTAAACAAATAATTTAAGCTGGTGACCAGGTTTCTGCTCACAGTGAAGTCTATCGTTTTAAAACACATTCTAGATCTGTATCTCCTAAACTTGTTCTCATGGAATATTAATAGCCTGAATGCTAACACGAATTCCATAAAAGAGACTTCTGCAACCATATAATGTATTTTCTTAATTGTCAAGTTCACTTCCTTCACACTGTAACATTTCCAAAATGGAACTTCATTTTACAATGTCAAAACTTTTGTTAGCTGCATCTTTTTTCCCCTAAAAAAGCAAAGTCCATCAAATTAAGGGTATATTTTACAACAAACAGCATCTTAAAATGGAGGAAACATGATCGGTTTGGAAAAATAATTTTTATCACCTGTGAGGATTCACTCTGCATGTTATCTAATTAAAAGCTCTCTAAACACTTTACAAAGAAGGCTGTTTATTTAACCCACTGCTTCCCAAATACATCTGCCTGTGGACCCTTTCTTTTACAAAACTCATACCACCATTTCATGAGACTAATGTTCTGTGAACCCATTCTAGGAAAGACTGCTTATTTCTTCATTACCCTCGGCCAAGACGCTTCTGTCATCAGCTTTACCAAGGACCCAGTGACACAATCCCTTCTGTGAGAAGGTGAATGGAAACGTATTGCAGGGCCAAGAGAACTGAATGGATGACCTAAAACTCTGTGGAGGGAAAATTCCAACTAGGCCAGAGGCTGACTTATTCTGCTTAGGAAACATCTGTAGTGTATTCATACGGATTGCTTTCTCATACAAATTCTGCACAGCTCTGTCTGTTTCAAATGTTTTTATGATGGAAGAAATGAATAGTCTGAATTGAAGTTACCTGCATCATAGGATGGGATGCACCATTTGGTGAGAGGTGCATCATTTCCAACATTTGGGGGAAGAAAAATCAATATTTTTCTACGATTAGCTCCGAAATTTACCTATCAGCAATTTCTGTTTGTGCCATCCTATAGAACTGAATAATGTAAGGCATGTGGCAAAATAGCAGGCAGCCGGAGAGTGTGAGAGCAGACACACAGAACGGGAGCAATGACTCTCACGGACGCAGAGTCCATTTCAGGCCCAGAATAAGTTCTAAGTAAACTTGCCTCACACCACACAATATTTATCTGGCAATACTCTACTCATCCAGTTTTTAGAAAAAGTATCAAACTATGAAATAAAGTTAAAAAATTACTATGTGCATTTTGAAAGATTGTCTTGCTGTCTCACCAGTGGGTTTCAGCCCCGGGCAAGTTCAATATGGATTCAGCGAGACCAAAGAATGACAATGGAATGTTCTTGGGGTGAAAGGGTTTATACCCAACTTCATTCCCACGGTAGCAGGTCGATTACTAGACTCCCATCCACTCAGAGCGAGTCTGCCTGCGGCAAGCCGGTCTCTGCCTCTGGGCCTCTCTACCTCGCAGCCATCCCAGCCTCTGTCCTCTGCTCTCCACCAGCCTTGCAGCTGTGCCCCTGGGTCGCCCAGAGCGCTGGGCAGGGCTCTTTATAGAATCAATAACGACGTATTGCCCACACGTGTGTAGTGAGCTAGCTGACCAGGGCCAGGTGAGAATCCTGGCCACAGGAACCTTCACTTTATCCACACTCCACCCCTCCAGGATCCCTGCCTCTCAATCTATGTGCCCTCAATCCTCTGCAATGGTCCCTGTACAAGGAAGCTGGAACATTGTAACCAAATTCCATAATAACATAGTAATTACAACAAATTATTAAAACCCTCAAGCCTGAGGAGTCCCATTGCCACCCAGTGGTCATCCCGGCTGTATTCAAACCAGTTCTACTCAGATGAGTTAACCAAAAGGACCACAGGTGGGCCATACAATACCCACCTTCTCCCGCCTCTCTTGCAGACCCACGGGCCGGTCTTGTCACTTTGTCTCCGGCTTCTGCTTCATCCTCTGTGGCCAAAACCGCTGCTCAGGTTTCAACGGTTGCCACAGCTCCAGTATGATTCTATTTGACTTTCCATCCAATTTCTTTCTGTCTGTGTCTTGCCAATGGGTTTTGGCCCCGGGCAAGTTCACTATGGATTCAATGTGACCAAAGAAATGACAGAGGAACGTTCTTGGGGTGAAAGGGTTATACCCAACTTAATTTCCACGGTGGCAGGTCAGTCCCTAAGACTCCCATCCACTCAGAGCGAGTCTGCAGGCAGCAAGCTGGTCTCTGCCTCTGGGCCTCTGGCCTCAGCGCTGCCACCACTCCAGCCCCTGCTCTGCTCTCCTGCAGCCTTGCAGTCATGCCACCGTATCACCCAGAGCACTGGGCAGGGCTCTTTATGTGGAGTCAATAAGAACGTATTGCCCACACGTGTGTAGTGAGCTAACCGACCAGGGCCAGGTGAGAATCCTGGCCACAGGAACCTTCACTTTATCCAGAGTCTGCTCCTGCCTTTATTAAATCAATTCACATCTGGGTCCTCTTGACGTTCATGGGGTCCTTTAAATTCTTCCTTCGAGAAGCAGACCGTATTTCCTTTTGTGCTTTCATCGCTTGAGCCTGAGGATAGAGGCAGAGCATGGAGAGCTCCACGACCTGCAGTGGGGGCTGCACCTCTCCTGGAAGGACCTGCAGCTACCGAGTCTTTATTTTCCTTTGGGCTTTCCACCAGCTTTCAGTCGGGCGGGGTTTCCACCGAGGAGGGGCTGCTGCCTCGGCACCAGCAGGGCCTCCACCCCCACCTGTTCATCAAATCTCAGCTCCTCCGTTTCTGAGGCTGATGGCTCCACTACATGCTTCACCTGCCTCACAGCACCTGGCAGCCTGCGCTCTCGGGCCACTCCTTCTCGGGCTGCTTCCTCTCAGGCCACCATGACATCCTTTACCATTTCCACAGCACCTCGTAGTGACGCTGCTTCAGTTACCAACTGTCTTGCCAGTGGGTTTCAGCCCCGGGCAAGTTCACTATGGATTCAATGCGACCAAAGAAATTGACAGCAGAACGTTCTCTGGGGTGAAAGGGCTTATTACCCGGCTTGTTCTCCCGGCCGTGGGTCGAGCACCAGCATCTCTGCCTCCACCCAGAGCCCTGGGCCGAGCTCTCTATCTAGCACAGTAATAGCTTATTGCCTACAGGTGTGGAAGCAGTAGCCCAGCAACAGGCCAGTTACATGATCAGGTGGTTTGAGTTCAGGGAGGATCCTGGCCACAGGAACCCCGACTTCCCCACACCAACAATTTTTTACCTCCTCAACAGCACCTCACAGTTCATGTTCTTGTGCTTTCTGCAGGAAGGCATCTTTCTCCCGGACAGCCTTCTCAATATTGTGAGAAGAAAACTTCCCCCCATTCCCACAGCCTCACGGGCACTGTTTCTCTAAGGAATTCCCTATTTTGCTGAGGGCCAACTTTACTGCCTCAGGTGTGGCCTCCACCCCTTCCCAGTCTTGGGGTGGTGCCCAGTCCTCTAGGAGGCAAGCCACGGCAGACCACATGTCCACTGGGGTCACTCGAATCCCTCCCCATCCATAGGCACAGCCCGCTGAAGCACCCCTCCCCCGAGGGCAGCCTGTTCTGTTGCAGTGAGTCCTGCTATCACCAGTTGTCTTGTCAGTGGGTTTCAGCCCCGGGCAAGTTCACTATGGAGTCGATGAGACCGAAAAAATGACAATGGAAGGTCCTTGGCGTGAGCCAGTCAGAGCAAGCGTGCAGGCAGCAAGCGGGTCTCTGCCCTGGGCCTCCGTCCTCAGCGCCACCATCACTCCAGCCCCTGCTCTCCTGCAGCCGTGCAGCCCAGGGCCCTTGGCGGAGCTCTTCATATAGAGTCAATAACAACATATGGCCCACATGTGTGTAGTGAGCAACCCGACCGGGGCCAGGTGAGAATCCTGGCCCTGGGACCCTTCCCTTCATCCACAAAGACATACTCGAATCCCTCCAGTCTTGTCTAACAGCATGTCTGCCTGTCCTGGGCCAGAAAAGTCGGATCTCAGGCCCCTGTCCAGTCGTACTTGACCAGAATCGGCCTTTTAACAACATCCCTAGGTTATTTTATTGACATTTCCATTTAAAAAGCACTGATCTAGGGGAAATAACCTTTGTCTGGCTTCCTGTTTACTATTGATTAGGGCCCAGATACTATAAACTTAGATGCAAACCTGTGAAGACTGATATATCGCAAGTTGTCTTTATCCACTAGACATGCAAATGATTTCTGCCCAGTAGAAATAACTTCCAAGTTAGGGCTTTTTTTGCCCTGTAGAACAGAAACCATTCTCCACCTTATTCCAGGACTCTTTCTTTCAGTGACTATGTGGTCTTCCTTGAGCTA
This sequence comes from Smutsia gigantea, assembly GCA_032199065.1. Taxonomy (NCBI): domain Eukaryota; kingdom Metazoa; phylum Chordata; class Mammalia; order Pholidota; family Manidae; genus Smutsia; species Smutsia gigantea. The sequence goes on along the minus strand of JAVSCE010018445.1, from coordinate 181,768 downwards.
GCTGTCCTGTCCTGCTTTTCCCTCATTAGTGAATTAAATAAACCTTTGACAGGTGCTCAGCACAGATGCATGACAGTCACCTGTGCCTGTAACTGCTTAAAGAAATAATTAGAAACAGTCATCTCTCAACAGCAGTAAGATCCTCACCTCTAGAGAACACTGCAATAGCCAGCTTTCTTAGGAAAAATAGTCAGTTGTCCAACAAACACAACTGAGAACGTCCACTGGGATGTACAGATGAATCCAGCCTGGCTGGTCCCACAGGGATGGCAGGGTCTAAGGTATTCTTGAACTTCAGGTTCAAGGGCTGACAACAGAAAGCCTATAGTTCTGTTTCAGCTGGCGGACATGGCTTGTAGCCGAAGAACATCTTTGTTTGGTTCTAATCTTTGAATTGGAAGGCCTTTCCCTGTGATGTGTATTCTACAGTTCTCCACAGACTCTGGTACGCCTTATTGTCTTACATTAGGCTGGTTCACACACATCAGCTACCTGTGTGGCCCCTGAAGGCATTTAAGTTTACAGCCCTTACTGCTGACAGATAGTAACTACACTAACCATGGTAAGCATTTCATGATGTATATAGTTGTCAAATCACTATGTTGTCCACCTGAAACTCGCATAATATTCTATGTCAATCATACATCAATTAAATAAGTAAGTTTATGACCCTAAGAAGACATGAATCTATTAAATTCACTTAAGCTAGCTCTATAGTGGGAAATGGCTGGCTCAAAATTCTTGCACACTCCAAGCAGCCCATACTGGGAACATTTTTGCGAATCTATCACGCACAGACCCTGGACGGCTACGGTGAGTATGAAAAGGGTGTGGCTGCAACACCAGCAGGCTTATTCATTACCCACTAGAGGGCAAATTATTTACCTGTATAACCATGCATCTGAAACACATTTACCAAGTACCATCCTCAATTTCTTCAGATACAAAAGAGTTTCATCTAAATGGTTCACAGAGTGTAGAAACCATGGCCCACATGAAACAGTGGAAATACCTTCATCCTCAAACCTAAGCATTATTAAAATGTCAAAATAAATAGCATGCAGAAATAAAGCAAGAAAGAGGCTACGGCTGTCGGCAAGAGCCTCGTCCCTCTGAAATCAGACCCAGAAGTTCAAAAGCAGCTTTGGACAAAACAGAATTTGGCAGAGCCATTTAGTCCTCATGAAGGCTTGTTGACAGCGCTTCACAGGAAGTTATTAGGTGTCTATTTTCACCAGGCATGACTCTCTTTTTCGTAAGTCCTTAAATTCACTAAACAAGGAAGACCAAGCACTATATAAACAGTCATTAGTAATATAAATGTCACCTAGAATAAAAGAATTATATGGCCTGTCTCATTGTTCCACATAAACAGTAATTTCTGTGGTTTTCCATTTGTCCTCCGTATGGATTTTTCTCCTTTGGTACATCTATCTCATCTCTCATTTTATTCCAGTACTTCTTCAGAGGACATAATGGGAACAGCTTTGAGGAAATCAGCTACTAACACCTTCATTTCCCACCTAGACAGCTAAGAGGGCTCACAAACCACCACTATATCCCCACCATTGGACTTTTACCCCTCCTTGTGAGGCTTTAGCTCTTAATCTCTTAGTCTTTGCAACTGGATTCTTAAATTGGGCTTTTAGCTTCAGTCAGGCTTGAGGGCCATTAATATTCATGTTATTCAATAGGTTATTTTTTTCCAGGATTTACTTTGAAGTTGCCTGGCTGGATTCTGTGTTTTCCTCCAAAACCATCTTCAGCCATTTTCCATTCACTCTGTTCTTAACTAGGGATTGGGATGTGCGGTTCTAGAAGTTAATTTTCAGGGAAAATCTCCTTAGCTCCCTCACACCATGAGTCTACCCTCCCCCCACTCTCCACATCACACAGAAAAAGCTTTCCAAGTTTCTCTTTGGTCTGCAAAACATTTTTCTAAGTAAATGGGGAGCCTACAAAATTAGAAAGAACAGGAAATGTAAAGTTTGTAGGAGGTAGAAAGTCAAAGGGAGTTGGGCTGGGAGCTCATGCAATATCAGGAAAACAGAAATGAGTGAATCAGGCAAAACCATGGTGAGGCACCACTCCTCCCACCCCGCAACTCTCCACAGCATTAAGAAGAGGTTCAAAATCTTTTGTTAAAGTCTTCTGCAAGTTTACACTCTCCTGGCTTTTTAACTGTCACAACTACTGCAAGATTCCAGGCAGGTTGGCCGCTTAGGGGACACTTGTTCCTCCCTAACCTACCACCAGTTATTTCCTACCTAGAACAGAAATTCCCTGCTGGACGCTGCTCCCAATTCTGAATCCCAGTCTCTGCCATTGAACTTGGAGCCCACACACACTTGGAAGATTCACCCTAACCCCACTTCTCCCATACATCTGCTCATGTGTGTGCATAAAGGCTGGCACTGGCTCTGGGTTTTCTGGTCTCTGTGAACTCAATCGTGAGCTCTTTGAAGCGCACGCTATCTCTTTATCTTTTCCCTATGCCTACCTCAGGATACCTAGGGTTCTTTAGCCACTTAACGAATATCTGTTGACTTGAATTGGCTTTTGAGAATGGCAGGTACTTCCCAGAGAAAGGGCAATGAAAAAAAATGGCAGAAAGAGAGAAAGAAAAACATGATTACGACATAATGATCCCTAATAGATGGAAGCGTTTTTGGCTGTTGAAACTACAGCAATCCACAGCCAAGGGCATTATTATCAGGCTAAGGAATGTAAATTCCAAAGGAAAACATACTCATTCTACAAATTTACTGGCCCTAGGAAAATAGATTTCAAGGTACACATATTAGTTTTTTCTTATGTGTATAAAAATAGAAACAAAGACTAATACCCCCCAAGGTGCCCATGTCCTAGCCCCCAGGACGTGTGAGTATGTTACCTTTCCAGATACGGCTACAGGCATGAACCATTAGGCAGGGAGATTATCATTGCTATCCAGGTGGAACCAATCCACTCACTGAAGTCCTTTAAATCAAAAGACCTTTCCCAGCTATAGTTAGTGGGAGACACAGAGAGATACGACAAAGGAGGAGGACAGTCACAGAGAGGCAGCGCTGCTGGCCTTGAAGATGGAGGAAGGGGCCATAAGCCAAGGAGTGCGTGCAACCTCTAGAAGCTGGAAAAGCAAAGAAAATACATTCTCCCCTAGAGCCTCCAGAGAGGAACACAGCCCTGATGACACCTTGATTTCGGCCCAAATTTCATAGTTTTAGCCCAATAAGAGATGACCTTAATTTTAACTGTGTCAGACTTATAATCTTATGAAACTAGAAGATAATGAATTTGGGTTGCTTTAAGCCATGTGTAATTTGTTAATGGTAGTGGTAGAAAACTAATACAAAAAGCTTCAGCATGGCCCTCTAAACTGGTGAGCAGGCATTCTCTGCTGAGCCCTGAAACCAGAGAGATTTCTTATTCTGGCTGAAACTGTCCCTTATGCCTCTCCCTCCCCCTTCACAACTTGACTTACTTTTTGTCATCTTTCTACACAACACAAACTTCCTCTCCGGTGCAAAAATCTCAATTTTACCTGAATTTTTATGTGAATTTCTAAAAAGTGAGGACCATATCATAGTCTTTGTAAATGTTAGTTTGAGTGATGGAATTAGTTAATGATCATTTAATGGAATCTAAAAATAAGGGACAATAAAACTGCTTTCTTGTCACTGTTTTTAAGAAAGGAATAAGATCATTCATTATGATCTACCTACAGTCATATGTGTGAAGTCCTACCTTATTCCTTCTCCTCCTCCTCCCTTTGGACATGGACACACACACACACACACACACACACACACACACAAGGCCTGGCAGAGTTGAGTCCCAGTTTGTGGCTGTTCAGAGTCAGAAAAGTAAGCAACATAGTCACACCGGATCAACAGTATGAGCTATAGAGGGTCAAAAGCTGAAACCAGAAAATTTCAAGGGAAATTTGAAAGACTCTGAAAAGTTTCCAAAATGTAAAGTTTAAAGGCAGAGCCAAGGTTTGAGAATGAAATAACAGGACTCAGGGTGAAGTCATTTTAAAAGAGGTCTACAAATACTTTGACACACTTTTCTCGAAAAGATGGAGCCTATTTGCCCTTCCCTTGAGTGTGAACTGAAGTGAGTCCTTTCTAATGAATAGAATATGGGTGTGAGCAACACATAATCAAGTCACAAAAGATTAAACCTCCTCCCTGCCATCCTCAGTCTCCCTTCCTCCCTCCCTCCCTCTCTCTCTCTGTCTCTGTCTCTGTCCCTCTCTACCTGTCTTTCTCATTACTTGCTCTGTAGGAAGCCAGTTGCCAGTAGTCCCTTGAATGAGCCGCCTGGGGAGTGACTGCCACATCTTCAGACAACTGCAGGCCAGCCCACACCTTAACGGCGACCACAGGGAAGTCACCACGTCACAGCCTCTCAGCTAAGCCCCGCTCCTGAATCCCCCAAATACAAAAACTATGAGATAATAAATATTCGCTGTTTGAAGCACTAAGTTTTGGGATTACTTGTTACGCAGTAATAGGTAACCAATATACATGAACTACAATTCGTAGGGCAGAGGTTACAAACTGGAGTCAAGATCCTGATTCCGTCTATGAATGTATTTTCTTCAACTTATAGTGGTGCAACTCTTTTATGAGCCAAAAATTTTAAATCATTAAATTCCATTTAGAAATCTAGATTTCTGGTTTCTTAAAAATTTGTAGATCTGGCAAAACAAAGGCCTTGCATGTCCATGGCAGCCGTGAGTGGGAACTGAGGCCCAGCCTTCTGCGGCATGAGACATGCTCTCCCAAGCTCACTGCGGTCCCCACTGACCCCTGCCCATCCCCACACTGACACCAGCAGCATGGCGTTTGCTCAGCTGTTTCTCTTTGAACAGAAAAATATTTCTCAGTTCCTATACCTCTCTCAAATGCAGGAAACAAAAGATACACAGAAAGGAAGGGCTGTGTGTCTTAAGAAATCTAGGAGAAAACTCATTTCCTGGCAGGAGTGAAGATATTCCTGCATGCCTAATAAGCCATCAGTGTGTATCTGTGTCAAATATACACACAACTTACGTTTTGATTTTTCCTTCTCCCGGTAGCTTTGCTCGTTTAGGCTGACAGACTGGCCCCTATAAGTGAGTTTGCTAAACCTGCTCTTTCTTACTCTGGGATCTTTGAAATGTAGCTAAGGTAGGGCCAACAAGCTCACCTAATCTGGCTCTTCAGCGTCTTAACAGTAGCCGCCAACATTACACCTCACCTCTCACATGGCTTGTTTTGAGAGGACCTGTGCCGAGACCCTAGTGCCCGTTAACCCTTCCTCTGGTCTCGCACTTACAGTCCTTGTCCAGCCTGCACTGTTGCTACTCCAGCTGTGTCTTCCCACACCCACATCAATGAACCACACGTAGCTCCAAGCACCACCCCTCCTTTACCATAAATGCATACGACTCACTATTACTAATGTCTCCAGGAAATAAACGTTGACCTAGAACAAGAGTCAGCAAATTTCAGAACACAGGCCAAATTTGGCCCCCAGCCAGATTTTATAAATAAAGTTTTATTGGAACACAGCCACATTCATTAATTTACGTATCATATGTGGCTGCTTTTGCACCACAGTGGCTGAGCTGAGTGGCTGTGACAGAGACCTTATGGTCTGCAAGCCTAAAATATTGCTATCTAGCCAATCCCTGAATAGGAAGGATAAAATACACATACTTTGATGGTTAATAAGCAAAAAACACATTGTGCTTAAGGAACACAACATGGGAAAAGGTAAAGTCACCATGCCCTCTCCAGAATGTTTGCCTTATGATTCATAGTATCTCTAACGCCTTCTGTACCTTATAAATGACATCAATGCTGGAAATGGACAAAAAGTTGAAAATGAACTCACTGTGGCTAGTTTCTGAACATCTTCATCTGATGCTCCCAGGGATGCCAGGCCTATTTCTTGTGAAAACTGAGCAAACTTAGGATCCGCAAGTAGTGGAACGTGTCCCAAGAGTTCATGACATGTGTCTCTGACAACAGAAACATCACAAAGAAATGTTACGCAAGAAGCTTTAAACTACCACCAGTAGAGTAAGACTTAAAATCCTATGTATAATCTTGTTACTATAATTAATTTATATTACTAAATTTCATCAATTCTAAGGCTTTTTATCACATTTTAATCTCTGAAATCCAGATGCACCTTAAAATCAGTGGCATTTTAATTATATGAAATACAGTATTTTTAATAAATAATAGCAACTACTATTTTCAAGTGCTTATTACGTGCCAAGAATGTGGTGTTCTATTAAATGCATTATCTCTTTTAATCTTCAAGAGAAACTTAGAGAATTAAAGTAACTTATTAGTGCAAGATGCTATAGATCAGGGGTGGGCAAACTACAACTGCAAGCTACATCTGGCCCACTGCCTGTTTCTGTCAATAAAGTTTTATTGGAACAGAGCCATGCCAATTCATTTATGTATCATCTATGGCTCCTTTTGACCAAAACAGCAGAATTGAGTAGTTGTGACTGACACCATATGGCCTGCAAAGCCTGCAATATTTGCCAGCTGGCCCTTTACAGAAACAGTTTGCTGAGTCTTGCTATAAGTAGTGATAAAGCCAAAATTTGAATCCAGTTTGTCATGATTTCTAAACTCTTGCTCTTAACCCTAAAATTGCAGTGCATCCCATGTTACACTTTGCAGGCAACAGCAAACAGCAGAGGATCATATTGTCATCATCAAAATGGCTTTTCCCACAGACAATTTATCTGCCTATAACACAAGCAACTCCCCTGAGTCTGCACACTGGAAGACTCTCCCAGTCCTCGACTTTTGTTAGCCTAAACTAGAGAATTCTAGAGGCTTAGACCCTCTCCCGTTTGCCTGAGCTCCCATTTAGAACCAGATGCCCAGGCAAAAGCAGATATGTGTCCCAAAGAAGCAAGGCAGACGCCTTCCTGAGTCATTGTCATGAATCACGAACGGTTCTGATACCAAGCTATATTGGGATGGAATCTCCTGTGATTCTCTGGGAATGGATCGAGAGGCCGCAATATTTTATTTTCTTGACAAAAACTAATTAGCCAGGTAGTAGTTGAAAGATGTTTCCTGATTTCACCGGGGAGGCTCTAAAGTATATCCCTTCAAATAGGTGCTATGACATAAATGCCCGGTGCTGCTGCCATTATTATGAGTATAAAGTAAGTTGGATGGCTGTGCGGTTGAAGCAAATGAGTGGTGGTCAAGGGCACAAGACTGAGGCCCACCTTAAATGGATGGCATTACTCGATCAGAAAATCTTGTTTCCACAACTCAAACCACATCCCTAACCGTGGCCAGCCACTTCATAGATGTGTCAGGTTGAAAGGGCCACCAAATGACAACATGTGGACACAATACTGAAAGAAACTCCAAATTCATTCCCTGTCAATTGTGTGCCAATAGCTTTCTTTTTGCACATAAACTGAATCTGTGGAAAAGAATGTGTGACAATTACTCTCCAATCACATCGTTTAAGGCAGAAAATCAGACTCTTTGGATTTGAGGGCATAAGGGTAATTTAAATGTTTTCCAAGCCCCTTATTTTACCTATGAAGAAACTGAAGACAGAAGGGGGTGAAAAAGAAAGACTGCTAAATATCCTGAGGCCCTATTATGAGCTTGGTATTGTACCGAATGTTTCCATATCACATTAGTAATTTGATCTTCATCTACATGGAAGTCCTATTATTCCCATTAGATAAATGAGAAGCTAAATTTGGTAAATGTAAGCATCTTTCCAAGGTCATACCATTTATAAGACGCAGACAAGATCTGAAATCAAATTTCTCTGACTTAAAGCTCTGTTCTTTCTGCTCTGTTGTTTGAGCTTGCAGAAGTGAAGGACACACGAAGGGGTGAAGCAGGGGACGTGCTTACATTGTGGAAAGAGAGTTGAACCAGCTGGTTAGCACAAGTAAAAGTGCAGTCAGTATGTCCTAAGTCTTTCCCTGTCACTCAGTGGTCCTCAATCCTCCAAATACTTGAGGAGGCTTTTTTAAAATACCATTGACTGAGCCCTACTTGAGACCAATTCAATCAGACGCTCTGGGATAGACCTGAGCATCTGTAGTTTTAAAAAGTTCTCAGGGTGATAAAAAGACACAACCAGGGTGGAGACCTGCTGTCATAACGGCCGATGCTAGGACCTCTCCCAACAGGCCTCAAGCACCCCATTCTTCAAACTAAAGCTGAGTGTGATGAGGGAATTTTGAGCTGCCCAAGATAAATTCCACTAAAATGACACCATACCACTGGGGGATAATGAAAGGTAGTAAAAGAAAGTTCACTAGGTAGCAGATTACGCCTCCACATGCATTTGATGCGGTTAATGCTGGGAGTGGGACCCTCACTCCTGTGATCAGTTTTTCAAAAGGCCACCCAGTCAGCACTGATGTGGGGATTAGGATCAAATGACCAACCCTGGAGGAATCGGAATCCCGCATTGTAGCCTATGATATAAATACTGAAGCACCTCTACTGATCCAGGCAGAAAATACGACAACAGTAATTCCAAAACGAGACTAGACACCCAACTCCAGGAAAATAGTAGAGATGGCAGGGATGAGCTCGTGCTGTGTAAGTAAAATAACGATTACTGTACGGCCAACATGTACTGAATGCTTACCGTAGGCCAGGCACTGTGCTAAGTGTTCCACCGTGTGAGAATGAGGCAGTCGTGGCTACAGTGGTGATGGATTCCTGGTGCAAGACTGGATTTACTCTTGAGCTGATGAAACACCTGAGAAGCTGATGCAGAAGATTGTCTTCTCTCTACCTACCTACTGGTGGTGTCCAAATGCTTATTGGGGGAGGGAAAGTGAAACATGAGCAGCTAAAAAGGAAAATACTAGTGATCCCAGACATTACTGAGTCAATTCTCCCTGGCGGAAAAGGAACTATCTCCTGGATTTCAAGTTACGGTGTCATTATTAGAAACCTGTCACTCACAGCCAACTTAAGACCCTTTAACAACATTACAATGTCAAGGCAATCCAACTATACATAGAAGACGATAAAAAAAATCATAAAATTGAAAGAAAGAAAATCATACAATACAGGAAGCAGCATAAGGTGTATGGTTTCATTAAGAATGAAAGCCTGGGGAGAACTTCGAATGTGGCTGCAGTTGTCGGCGGGCAAGCAGAGACCCTGCCTCAGGCCTGGGGGCCCGAGCACGGGGCGCCCGGCGGGACCCTCGCCGAACCTTGGGATGTAAGGAGCAGGGTGACAGCTGCGCAGAAGTGGGGCCCAAGGCAAAAGATGGCCAAGGAAAGGTGCCTTAAAAAGCTCTTTCAAGACAGTCTCGAAGACATTAAGAAATGAATGAAAGAGAAAAGGAATAAAAACTTGGCGGAGATTCGCATACGAAAGTCTTCCATAGCTGCTCCATGCCAGATAATCACCAACACTTGTACACTGCTGAAGAACTACCAAGACAACAGAAGGCTGGTTTTAGCTCTGGAAAATGAAAAGTCCAAAGGGAGAGAAGCCCACGAGATCATCCCACAGCTGAGAAAAGAATGTTGCTGCCTCACATGTCAGCTCTGTGTGCTGAGAGGAAAGCTTACTTCACAACCAACAGAAGAATCTGCTCAGGTATTTTCTTGGCAAAGGCTCCATTTCTCAGGAAAAAAATGTCAAAGCCATGAATTAATAGTTTAGATAGATTATTATTTAAATGAGTGACTGACAGCTGTGATTAGTGAATTGCTCAGCACGTCTTTCTTCAGTGCTCCAGCACAGCTGGTGTGTGTGGCCAGCGAGCAGATCTTCAAGCCTCTAGATGATGGTAGCTTGCGCTTGTATGACTTGGTTCTGAAAGCAGGCTGCAAACAGGTACAGAAGGGAGAGTTTAGCCTTTTGTACCACTGGTCCCTTGAATATTCAGAACCAGGAAGTATGTCCCTCCAGAATGGACTCCAGTATTAACAACTCCAGGGATTTACTTGTGAAGGATTTACCGCAAGTTCCTGTTCCGGAAGTTCACCCTCCGAGACAACAAGAATCTTTCCAAATAGAAGAGCAAATACCTACTATTCCTCAAGACAGACTAGGATTTGATTTGGATTCAGATGAAGATAAGTCTACTGATAATGTCTTATTACCTAAAACTGCAACTCTCTGTTGCAGTTTAAAGAAACATTTTATTGATTTATATCAGTTCAATAACTTAGATGATCTTGAAATCAGTCATTTGTCAAAGCAGTTTCTTGAATTGGAAGGAACTAGATTTGTAGACCCACGAGTAAACATGCACATACCTGAAAGTGTAGGACAAAATGTTTCTCAGTGGAACAAGAATCAAATTAACTTATCACCAAAGCTGTTTCATCCAGGAAAATCTACTAAAACCAAAGAAGACATTTCAGAGGATAATAAATCTGAGCAAATTAAAAGTGAGCATAGATATGCACAAGGAAGAAAGCAAAAAGAGAAAAGAAAAGCTAGCAAAAGGAGAAAGTCGAAATCTGTATCAAAGTATAAAGGCAGCAAAAGTGAAAATAAAAAAACTGTTGGCTAAATCTGTCACTTACAGTGATGCTTACAATTTTAATTTGGAAGAGGGTGTTCATCTCACCCCTTCCCAACAGCAAATGAACAATGATTCTAAAATGGAAGACAACCACAACCACAGTGAATCTGAAGTGAGCACCTGTGAATCGAGTGGTTCGGGAGATGGTTCTGATGATCTGCATTTGCCCACTTGCAAGTACAGTCAAGATATCACCGGAGAATGAGAGAGAAGCCCAGTCACCAGGCCTCGATCTAAAAGAGCACCAACACCTAGGGATGAAAAAGAGACAGAGGGCTCTCAGCCAACAAGAACTCCTGCCAGCACGTTGCCTGACACTCACCAGTCACCTCATCTTAGTCTGAAGGATATCACGAATGTCCCCTTGTATCCTGTGTCGAAAATCAGAAAACTTTCTCTTTCTCCAAAAAAGAATAAAGACAGCCCAGTGTCTCTGCCTATACGTAGGTGTGCGGCCAGTGTGAACTATAAGTAGCCCACACTCGCCTCGAAACTGAGACGAGGGGACCCTTTTACAGATTTGTGTTTCTTTAATTCACCTATTTTCAAGCAGAAAAAGGATTCTAGACACAGTTCTAAAAAAAACATACGAAGCAAATACAATGAAGTGTTTGTTGAATGCTGTTTAAATTCATCCTACACCCTCTTCTATTGCTGTAAGATACAAGTGGGCTGAACTGCTATAGACTATTCTCTCAGCAGGGCTCTGGATCATGAATATTTCTTCAGAACTGCTTCAAATGTGGTGTTTTTTTTAAAGCTTTAGTATTTGGTTTACTTTTTGTTTAAGTATGAATAACTAGACTTAAGCATTATAATAGTTTAGATTTCTTATACCGCCTAAAACCCTTAGTTTTAGTCAAAATGTATCTTGTACCAACATTTTAGAAATTAATGATTTTTCAAATTAAGATGCTTTAATTACAAGCTTCTGTCATCTTTATTTTTCCTTTAAATGGGGAATACTAGAATGAATCATTTTTGAAGACAGACTAAGGATCTTTTGAAATTAAATAAATCCTTGAAATTCCCAGTAGGGTATACCCTAAGGTGTCTGTGGACCCCTTATACCATTGCTGTATTTAATTTTTCAGATAAAATGCATATGAGATCATGGTTAGAGAGTTGATGGTTGCTTAGGGTCAGGGACTAGGTAAGTGACCAGCTCTGAGCCCGAAGCTCTAGGCGTACCTTGTTCAAAGTGATACCTCCCTGATCACAATTACTAGGTCATGGACTTCCAGGGCACCTCCCTTATTTAGTCAAAAATCTCAAATGTTAAATGTGTGAACAACAAAGTCCATTTTGTATTTGTGATCAACCAGTGAGGGAATTCACTCAGTTCTGAAAGACTGAAGCCTACACTTGTATATACCTCTTCAAACTTTAAAGCACAAGGTTATGCATTTTTAAAGAGCAATAAAGTTTCTCTAAGATAAAAAAAAAAAGAATGAAAGCCTGAAGCAAGCTGTCTAACAGAGCTGTTCATGGAATGTTGGGCTGCCCTCTCCCCAGTTATAAGTGCCGTGATCGCACTGCACCACCCGCTCTGCCCCGTCCCCACAGAGACCCTGGGAAGGAACAGCCACTCTGATCCCCGACCGAGTATAGACACGGGACGTACAGTGACCCCACTTCTCATTGAGCCACGGCTCTAAGCACCTAATGTTGTTTTTCTTTAGAACTTACTTCAAAATAATACTTTTCTTTGGTTGAAGTATCATTGATATGTAATCTTATGAAGGTTTCACATGAACAACATTGTGGTTTCGACATTCACCCATATTATTTAGTCCTCACGCCCCACGGCAGTCACATATCAGCATAATAAGATGCTACAGAGCCGTTACTTGTATTCTCCGTAAGCACCTATATTTGCACGACCAGAAACAGGGTTACATCATTTTTCATGTCTTGGGTGGAACATTCTCAGAAATAACCACCGACCGTTCTTTACCTCAGTGTCTCTGGCTAAGACACTTCGTGTGGACAAAGGAAATGGAAGTGCCTGGAAGACATCCAGCCAGACAGCAAAGAGAGGGCTTTACTGTTACTAATAAAAGCAACAAATTAACTTTGAAAAGTTGACATACTCTGTAGCTTCTTAGAGACTGAAGGGCTTAGAAGCCAGGTGACTATGACTCTTAGGGGTGGAAAGAGGTTCCAGACCCCTGGGAGTGTGAGAAAAGGCTGAGCCTTCCCTCTAACCTTTGTGTCAATTAAGCTCTGTCAGACTGAAATCACACTATTTCTCCCTATTTTACAAAGTTCAATAGCTATTATGTCCTGCATGTAAAGTAGTTCATGATCCCTACCTTGGTTGTGTGATCCAAAGCTGGACCCCGAGAATCTAATTATGAGCATGTGTCCAATGCTAGTCTATAACTACTCCCTTATCTCACCGGATCTCTCTTATAAGATTCAATTACTTGGCTATAATTGCACCTGTCAGCACATGCTGCCTCCAATCTCGACATCGGCAAACTTTTCTCTTTTTAACTCACATTGCTTTGATGCATTTTCGCCTGAATAATGCTTTTCAGAGATCTTTTCACAAAAGTGCTCTGTTCACTGGAAATGTAGGACCTTTCAAAACTGTTAATGCTGTAAAACATCATGTCTCCTTTTGAATGAAAAAAAAAAGGAAGAAGAAAAGCCAGAGCTGGTATCAGACACTAAACTTTTGCTGCTCTAAATTGGAATCTTCCCTGATAAGCCCTGTTAGGAGGATTCTAAAGCCTGCGGAAATGGGCCTACAGAGGGGCCTGGGCAAAATGCCTCCAGGGAATTCTTAAATCATTCTAAGAAAGTTGTGATCATTTTGCTGCGGGGAAATAAGGGTCCTGGTTGTTAAGGTCAAATTCAAAATGAGTACGGCATTTTTCTTGTCTTATCAGTTTTCAGAGCTGACTCCTCAAGAGCTATCTGTTGAACAACTCCTCTTTACTTTTGCTGTAAATTAAAGCCTTTAAGAAGTCGTGAGTGAGCATCTACCATTTGCTTCCCGTCCCAAATCAGTGCATCTGTCTTTTCAACCATTTTTCTATAGGTTTTCTTTGTTCTAAATGACACAGGAGCCAACGCATTAGCTAAATCATGAGGGGAAGAAAAGGAAGATGAGCAGGGGTGGAGAGCTTGCACTGAAGAACAGAAGCAGGACATGAGCCGCGAGCCAAAATAGGGTATTTTTTTCAGCTTTCACACAACATTTGGTGGGCAAGTGCGAGTAATCTGGGATAACGCACCGGGATGCACTGAAGGTGGGGTGACTTCGCTTGTTTCCACTGCACCAAAGAGAGGATGACAGGAATTAACTTGGTATCGAGGCAATTTTTTTTCAGTGCTTGCTTTGGAACCATATATGGAGTTTCTTTAGTTTAGACTTAAAATAGCACAACTAAAGCCTGGCCCACATAAGATTTTAGGCTGCTCTTATGATAACTCCCTTTTATGTCCCTATCAGAGTATAGACAAATACGTATGTGGCCCACTTTTTATGAAGCCAAGCGCTTGGATCTTACCCTAGAGGAAACCTCCCTCACTTTTGCCCCCCTAGGAATCGTAAGGAAGGCCCCCAAGGTTATCTTCTCCACTACAACTCTTCAGAGACTGGCAGAGGATGTTACGGTTGTCTCTTTTGAACCTTAGCTCAAGAAGCATTTCCTGTGTGCCTGTTATGTACCAAGTGCTCTGTTAGGAACCGAGGCCGCATATCCTAGAATAACTCTCAGCAAAGTCATCCTACGGTCCCTCAAAAGGCACTCAGCAACCACTACCTCTCCTGGTCCAGTGAGAGACACAGTTTCCATTTTTTAAAAGCAGCACAAAAGAGCTGCAAGGGAAACTACTGATCTGTCCCTAGTTCCTCATCATCTAGATAGTTCTTATTTCTTGAAGAAATAAGAGATTTCTAACTCTTTCCATGCCCCTCAAAATTTCACTCAGTATTAAGAAGGCACTATGAGATAAGGACAACAGTATATACTCTGCAATCAGACCTAAATCCATTTTCCACATCCCCGTGCAGGCAAATCACCTGGAGTACTGCTGTGCTATCGGGCTTCCCGCGATGATGGACAGTCTACAGCTGACCATCCAATGGGGTCGCCCCTCGGCACAGGGGGCTCTGGGACACCTGGAATGTGGCTAGCTCTACTGAGAAGCTAAGCGTATAGTTTAATTTAATTTTAATTAATAAATGTAAATAGCAGCATCCCTACCATGATGGACAGCGTAAATACATTGTTTTCTCATCTATAAAATGGAGAGTAAAAGGGTCCCTAACTCATGGAGTTCTTGAACGCTATAGTAAGATAATGCACTGAAAACATGAGCTCCCCACAAGGGAGGCAGAATCAGTCAGATCCTACTGAATCACACCTACACTGAGGTCTATTCACTTCAAACAGTTTTGCCATTTTGGAAGCCATTTCGTCACTTAAACAAGAAGCAGTAAGCTTCTCCAAGACAGAGGTCATGTCATGTTCAATTCTGGGTTCCTGGTGCTTAGAAAGCCTGATACCCAACAAATGCTCAAAAACTGCTTTTTGAGCTCAACTGAACAGAGCAGTGGTGACGGGGTTCTGTCACTCCACATAGGGGTAAGTCCCTGTGACTCCCAAGTATAGTTTGCTTAATTTTCAGTGTCGCAAAAGGGCTTTGGACTAGATCTCAGTTTTGCTGTTTTCTAGTCGTGTGGCCATAGGGAAACGACCTGGCTTCTTTGCATTTGGGGATTGCCGTCTGTAAAATGGCAACAGCCCTGCCTGCCTCCCTGAGCTAAGTGGGAGGATGCCGGCTGAACAGAACACGGTGGGAAATGTCAGGTCCCTTTCTCTTTCTCTCTTGCGGTGGTTTCTGTACCTGCCAACAGATGCAATTCTCCACCTAGCAGTGAAAAGCTATGACCAGGGGTCACCTCACATTGCCTAAAATTCCATCGTTTTGAATTTATTCTTCTGAACTTACAATTTAAAAATGTAAATATTCCTGAAAAACTTTCTCCCAGGTCAGTCTGCACACCCTTCAGGCACCTAAATGCAGTTCTCCCTGACCACATGGCACAAGAGAACGTGAATAGTGACTCAGATGCACTAGTGTTTAGACTATGGGCACCACACAAGGAAGTCACACCTGAGGTGGGGCTGGCAGAAAAGGAATCCTGCTTTAATCTACTAAAAGATATGTAAATATATATACACATATATCTGAAAGCTTTACCCCAAGTCATTACAGTTAAGAGCCTAAAAGAACCAAAACAGGGCTCCAGCAGCAGGCACTTAGGTACAGATTTGTTCTCAAGATGCACAGGTTTTAAATAATGTATAGGGCCTCTTTCTTTGTGTGCAATGTCTATTGTTAGAGCGCCTGGAGCTCTTGAGAGGAAAGGCTCTGTAACAAGTCTTAGGGGGTATTTTTGCTTTCGGGCACTTCACAAAGCTAGACCCACTATGATGATTGAAAACTCTGGAGTCCAGAGCTGGGACCATGACCTCGTAACAAAGGACATGCTGTTATTTACGCAGCACATCAGCCTCCCCATGAATTTAAGAGGTACCAAGAAAGACAGAGTATTTGGTATTTATATAAAGCATTCTTCTCCACAAAGATCAAAGTGTCCTTTCATTACCCCGCACGTGGGGAGGTTAAGTGGCCTGCAGACAGTCACCCCCACAGCTGAGGGTGGGGCCTGGTTTTCAGGCGTGTGGTCCCTCCGTCCTTCTGCCTAAGGGCAAGACTCAGCGTCCCCCTTCCTATCTGCATCACTACGCTTGGTGAGGAGCTTTCCCTTCTCCTTCCGAGTGAAACAGGAGATGGGTGCCCCTGATGGACAGGTCAAGCTGTCAACGGCACTGCAAAGATCAAAGGAGAGGGGGGACTTCTACGAAAGCCTGGCAGTGGGATCGGAGAGACAAGACAGGTTAGCACAGCTCTAGGCCACCCAACAGGCCCATATGGTCCGTAGGGTTCTGACAAAGAGGGCCACCAAAGTAAGGTAAGAAAGTGTCACTCTGGCAATCTTACACAATCTATGATTAGAGAACCAAGGAAGAAACTATTCAACTCCAGCACACAACTAGGTTTGGAGTTTTTCTGTTCAGTGTTGCTGCTTAACGGAACAGCAGTTGACCCCACAGATGCTGGCACTGCTCCCTGAGTTCAGATCCTGACTCCCCCACTGACTAGCTGTGTGACTTCGAGCAAGTTACTTGACATTTCTGTGCCTCTGTTTCCTCATCTATAAACTCTAAATAATAATAGTAACTCAGAGGGTTGTTTTTTATTAAATGAGTTCTTCTACATATAACACTGGAAATAGTGCCTGGCACATGGTGATTGTTATGCATGTGTTTCCTACTAACAGTAAAAAATATTGTTGTTTCTGCTGCTATTGGTCTTGTTGAAATTATCTCTGTTGGATGGTGGAAGGGACAACAATTTATATATTTTCAGGTATCGGGGTCTCTAATGCCTTAACTGGCCCTGAGTGTAGCCCTAACCAAAGTTCTCCTGGGAAGGAGACAGCTGCTGTGCTGGGGTGTGAGCTCTGGGCTAAAACACAGAGGAAGCTAGATAAGATCGACTTCTGAGAGTGTGCCATTTTCTGAGAACTGCTGGTAGTAATGCTGCTCTGCAATCCTGAAATGCAGAAATGATTACAGTGCTGTGGAGGAAGCCAATTGGCGGCAGGGAGCTTGGCGCTGACCTCCAGTGTCCTGTGGGAAGGAGCACATTTAAGCCAAACAGAACTCAGAGGAGGGAAAGTTAAACTCTACAAAGCTCTGGCTTAGCTTCCCAGCTCTGCAGTAAGACCTGGCCCAGACCTGACTTCAGCAAAGCCCGATACTAATAACACGACAGTCAGGACTTAACCCAGCATCTCTCAGACGGCAGCAGGAAGGGAAGTTGGGAATGGAAAGATCCAATTTTTCTTCTCATTACAGACCTAGTGAGAGGCATCCACTCAATCAAGAGAAGGGCAGCCCACCTTTCTTATAAATTTGAAAGCCTGTGTCTTTCCCTGCTGGTATTATTACTTAAAAAATCAGGTTTAATGTCTGAGCCACAAGAAAAAGAAATAAATAACATCTTCTGCCAGTTTTAGAGAGGGTTCTGTTCTATAATCAAGGGCTAAGCATAGTATCATTTACTTAGAAACATGAAAAAATATTGTCAAAAATAATTCACTTTTATTTTCCTTGTAAAATTGAAACACAGCAGCAGTTATAAGAGAAATCACCTGACTGCAAAGCCTTTTTAAAACTTTAAAACAGTTACATTTAAAAATAACATTAATCGCCCCTAAAATGTTCGACGACGATGAGAAAGATTTTCTTTAATGCAAAGGCATTTAATTGTATTATGGCAATAAATGTTGCACTATTAGTCAATGGCGTTCTGAATTATTCCCTAATGGTGGTCTGCTCTTCGATTTGGAAGTGGCATACCAGAAAAGAGCAGAAAAAGACACACTCCCATCTGGATGTACTGAATCGTCAGTCATCCCAATACAGCCCTGAGTCTGGAATTCCCTGATTGAATAAGCTTTTCTGTGTTGTGCTAAGTATATTTTTGTTACCAGTATGTTCAGCCAACATACTCTGAAATACAAAATAGAATGAATATTTTTAAATGTTTTCACTAAAACCTTTTTTAAAGGGATTTCTGGTGCAAAATTGCTTTATTACATTGGCAATAGCTCTTCTGGAGAGACAGATCTTGCACTGGCTTGACCTCAAAGAATTGATGTCAGAGAATGTACACTAATATTTTTAACTCCTGGTTAGTTGTTCCTGAGAAGTGGACAAGCGGTAGGGGAGTCACGCTATGGCTGTGTACTTAAACACTGCTCTGGGCAATGTTTTAGGCTTCAAAGGGCACCCAGTACAGAACCATGAGGCACCTGGCCACCTCGAGTCTCCATCCAGAAACTAGATCAGGGTGGGTTTGGCCTATATTGAGAACAAGACTGATTATCCTATAGAGAGAGAGAGAGTCATACCTTAGAAAATAGGGTCTTCTTGTGTTATCTTCCCTCATTTCCAAGACCTCAGTCAATCTATACAGCTTCTGGAGGAAAGCAGGAAATTTGGCCCCAGGAGAATACAGCTTTATTAAACTCTATTCTCCTTAAAGAGCTCTGCATTTCTAAGATACCACTGGCCATGGGGACCATAGATACGATTGCAAATCATAAGCAAGTACACACACATGCAAATTCAGTCAGCAAGTGTTCAACACCCACCCTGCACAAAACACATTCAGGGAATCTGGAGGAACCACAAAGAAAGAGACCACAGGTGCCCTAAAAGGAAGTGTCCAGGCAAGAAAAGCCAAATGAACTAAAGCGGAACTAGGGAGAATGGGATACATAAGACATCTGAAAATCCAAAGCACCTTCTGAAAACCGGAAGCCTGGTGTCAGAGGCCAGACCAGACCAAACGGGACCAGAGGAGAGAACGATCCCTTTCTCCAAGTCACTTCTCTTCCCAGTATGTCCAAGACGTCCCTAAACTGAATCACCACCACCCCCACTCTAGCCAGAAGCTTCTAGAGACAAATCCAGAGATGCTCCCACCTCTCTGATCCGCGTTCCTCCTGGGGGAGGAGCGCCACCCGCTTCTCACATGGACAACACATCCGCTCACGTGACAGTCCCTTGGCAGAAGTTGCCAATGTACTATTTTAAATCGTTCCAATACACTTTTGCACATGTCACAGAGTGACATTATTTTTAAAGCTAGGGAGATGAGCTTTCCTGCCTCTTAGGCGGGACAATATTCAGGGTTGATAACCTAAAGGGGGGAAAATATACCTTTTTTTAGCACCATGTCAAGTGCAAGTGGGACTCTTGCTCTTTCCCTCCTTCCCTCGCTCCGTCTGTCCCTCTCATTTCAATAAAGGGGAGGTGGGGAGAACCTTCACTCTCCTTTTGCTCTGCTTCTTCAGCTTCAAAATGAATAACCACTTCTTTATTCTGAAATGATCTTTATCCCAAAACAAAACAGACCAGCAAAATATGTTGCCCCTTACTGGTGTGATTTGAAGAGAAGGCTATTCTGGTCCAAGTGCCTATTCTTAACAGCTTCAACTGCTGTCTAAATCCCACCACTGAAGGTCTATGATTTGCCTGAAGACACTGAATGTGTAAAAATGCTTTTATACGTGGACGGGAGTCCAGATCAGTCCCGGAAATACTGGAGGGCGCTCACAAACACAGGGCCACAGCCCTTCAGAAAGAGGCCCCTGCCGTCCAGCACACACCGGGACTTCGTGAAACCTCACAGCATCCACTTGCCCTGGACTCCCTTTCTCCACGGTCTCAAGTTCAGTCTGGGGTTCTGAGTACACCTCGAACCTGGCACCTCCTGATGGCCGTTGTTCGCGGCTTCAGCCCACTTTGGACTCTGTTTTCGCTTTAGCTGCCAGGCCCCGATCTCAGGCTGGGTTCCCTTGCTCCTGTGTCGCCTCTGCCAGCTGGCTTTGAGTTAACTGTCATCTTCGTGAAGGAGACAGACACACGAGCAAAGAACAACCAAGCAGCGCTGCAAGTGCTAAGAGAGAAGTGAGGCCAAGTGCTCTGGGAATATCTAGCTCTGCCTGGAAAAGTCCTCACAGAGATGGTTGCGACAGAGCTTTAGTACTAGAGAGTTAAAGGGATTTTGCCACAGGCATTCCAGGCAGAATGAGCCTCCTGTGCAAAGCGGGACCGTGAGCCAGCAGACCTGCTGGACGGGGAGAAGCCCGGGGGGCTGGAGCATAAGGTTTCAGAGGGGCAGACAAAGAAGCAGAAGACATGATTTGATGAGTTCAGACTTCTTTCCCCATCGCAGGGAACTAACAGAAGTTAAACCAGGGACTACTGCACTCAGATTTGTGTTTTAGAAAGGAAACAAAGTCTATGGACCGCTTCTAAGAGGAAGGAGGGCAGTAACTGGCAGGCGAGGCAGCAATGCTAACATGACCTGTCAGATTTTTTTCTGGAACAGAGGGCAATGTTGCTCCCAGGAACATCTGGAAATATCTGGAGACATCTTTGATCGCCACATCCGGCAGGAGTGGAAGGGTCTCTCGACATCTAGTGGGTAGAGGGCAGTGATCCTAAACACCCTACGATACACAGGATGGCCCCCCACAACAATGAATTATCTGGCCCCAAATATCAATAGTGCCAAGGTTGAGAAACCCTGTTCTAAAAGAAGATGAGGTGGCCAGAGGGTGTGATATGACACAGACAAGGACAGACTTCCCAGAGAGGCGAGGAGACCAGCGGGTCATGGGGCTTCTCAAATTTCTGTTCTGCTGCTCTGCACATGCAGGTGATGCCCCCACATCCATGCAACTTGGAACACGGCATCTTTTTCTCTCTTTCCACTGGATGAAAGGCATGCTATTATTGGAATAACCTTGAATTGGACCCAACTGATTTTTTAGAGGAAATCATTTGCACACTTCAGTACTTGATTAGTATTGAACAAAGTTGCTTGCGATCATCACAGCTGATCAAGGTATATAGTCATGCGACAATGACCTGAGGAATCCCTGCCTTGGGTGTGCTCAAAGGGAAAACACGCAGCCTTCCTCCACTCCGAGCAGAATCAGCGCCCTGTCAGTCAGGGAGAAACACGTGGAAAAGCAGCTCCGCCCACCAAGAAAACCAGGTGTCGCTGATTTTCCGAGATTCTCTCTGCTGGTCTTCAGGCCAGAAAACTTTCCCCTGGAAACCAATCCAATCTGCCATCACTTTTTAAACTCAAGTCCCACCATCCGGCCAGGTTTAGAGAACCCAGACTCTTTTAAGATGTAAAATGTTAAAACAAGCCAAAAACATGTTTAAAACCCACTATGCGTCACAAGTTGTGATATCAAAATACATACTCCCCAGGCTGGAAACGAAAATGAAATTCTTTTTGCAGACACTGTGTTTTTGCTGCCTTCCCCCTCATTTCCACCCACACCTGCAGAGCCCACCTCCGCCTTGTCAGCACCGCCTGCCCCACACAGACCCGCCGCTGGAAGCAGTCACTTGGAAGCAGAGTACCAGCACCAAACGCAGGAGCCCACCGGGGAATCTGCCCTCTGTGGGCTTTCAACCTAGGAAATGGGATTTCATTACAAAGACAACACCTGGGAAGGTGCTTGGGCAGGAAACCAGCCTCCCAGCATAGGGTCGCAGCTGTTCAAATTATGTAGCTGGGCAGGGACTTAGGACTTCCATCCATAAGGGATCTTTACAGAGAACTGTGTCTGTGTAGCATATTTCTGGAAGGATGCAATGGAAACTGGTAGCTGTGGGTGTCCTCTAGGAACAAGGGAGAGAGGAGGAGGGATAGAAAGTCACTCTTCACGGTAGACCCTCTTGTATGCTTTAAATTCCAAATCATACACATGTATTACCTACTCGTAAAATAATAATAACAATTTTTTTTTAAATGAATGCTATAAACCCACCTAAAACAAGAGCCTGTGAGAACAACCCCAGGTTGGAGAATCACAAGTTTCTGTCCTCTCACTTAGCCTCCTCTTGTCTGTAGTCCCAGGAGTCAAAGAAGAAAACACTCACAACCATAGTGGGAGCTTCAGCTTCACTTCTGAACTCCCAACCCTATTTCCAACTACCAGGGCTTTCTCCATCTGGAGATTCCACTCATGTTGACCTCCAAGACAAGACACTTCAACCCAAATCCTCCTTTTTTTCCCTTTTCCTTCCCTCTACCCTCCAAGCCTGAACCTCCTCCAATATTCTGAATCATTATTAGAAAAACTACCCATTCAGCTTTCCAGTCTAAAACCTGAGAGTGACCTCAGGGATCCTCTCCTCTGCGCATCCTCACTCAGTCACCAGATACCGTCAGCGCCTTCTTGACGGTGTTTGTCAAATAGGCGACCTCTTGGCCTCTCCCACGGACCTTCTCTAGTTCAGCGCCACCTAGTAAACTAAATTCCTGCATGGGAATGTGCACGCCAACTGGTTTTCTAGCTAGTTCATTCTCCACACTGCCCAGCCCTGTCCCCATCATGTTTCTCAAACACCAGTATCTGATCCTGCTTAAGAACCCTGGACAGATCCCAACTGCCTACAGAATGAAGCCCAAATGTCCTAGTTTAACAAATGACCATCCACATTGCAGACTGAAGAAATATTTCATCCCTAACATAAGACCTGTGCCCTGGCCAGTCTGGTGTAATGAGCCTTGCTCATGTTTCCCTCCTGCATGCCTCCACAACTTTGCATCTGCTGTTACCTTGACTTGAAAGCTTTCCCTTCCCTCCCCACCTGCTGTGTCCAAAAAAGAAATTCCTAGCCATCCTTCCAGACACCCACTCCATTTATACCTTCTCTGCAAAGCCTCTCGGAACCGCTCTCTCCTCTGTGCTCCTCTAAGGCTTTGTACACACCCCCATCATAGCCCTAACCACACTCTTTCATAATTATTTATGTTTCTATCTCCCCTGCCAGAATGTGAGCTGCTTTAAAAAAAAGGAGCTGCTATATTTTATTCATCTTTGAATGCACTGCACCTCCCTGCTAGCACTGCACACAAATGTTTGCTGAATGAATTGGCTGAAAGTACTTTGGTAAAAATTTAACACATTATCCCAAAATTTTATAGACGTCTGTGGCTAAAATCTCATTTCTTTGCCCTTTCTCTCTCTTTGCATACTTATTGGCACACCATCACAGGTCTCTGGAGGGCCAGTTATTCAAAGGGAACTAACAAAGTGCCTGCTCTTTGTAAACAGGGCCATTTGTAAACCCTCTGGGCTAGATTTAGAGATTGCCTTTCTAAATCTGACAATGCTCCTTTGAGCACACACTCCACTCTAAGCATTTCTTTTCCAAATGCCTTGAGTCCTATAAGTAACCTTTGCTTCCCTGAAAACACTTTCAGGGAAGCTGAAAGGAGCTAAACAACAATGAAGTGACCCTGCGGGACCACCCTGCCAGTGAGCCTCATGCCCACGGAGAAGGCAGAGGAGAGGACTCCAGAGACTGACTCCCATCCCTGCCCACTTCCACCACCATCAGCAGCTGAACTACTTCAGCCTCCAAGGACTCTCCGCTCTCCAGTGATGATCGCGGCAGCCCATTGACCACAAGAGTATTCAAGTAAAACAGCATCATATGCAAAGTGATGACCCCAGTGGCCTGAAGAACAGTGGGTGACAAATGAGAGAAAGATTAGGGGGAGGCACTTATTTGAATGGAGTCCCAGGGGGCAGACACCTGATGACACCTCCCAGCCGCAGGGTCTCTGCTTTTGCTTTTCTCTCTCCACCTAGAATGTGCTATCTGGAGACTGTCACATCCAGGTCTCTGCTCATATGCCACCTCCGAAGAGGCCGTCTGAGGCCTCAACCCCAAAGGCACCATCTGTCACTCTTCATCCCCTCGCCCTGCTTTGCATGTCTTCACCGCACTGCTGGTACATCACAGCCCCAGTGCCTGCCACCCTGTTCCCTGCCTATCTGGTTGTACGAGGACGACTGTCTCCCCGTTCAACCAGGAGGGCAGGGACTTGGGATTCCCAGACAATCCAAGCACATAGCAGTATTCCAGTAAATGTTTATTCATTAAAAAAAAAAGCATACAGGGAAAAATTTAGGGCACTGCTCTCAAGTAGTTTATAATTTCAGCAAAGATGTAAGACACTCAAGTGTAAAAAGCTAAAAGCTAAGCAGGGTTAAATACACATCACTGATGGATAATGAGAGAAATGACAGACTTTCTGAGGAAGGATTGGAGTGGCTGTGGGCAAAATGCATAAAAATGCTTCCCAGAGAAGACGGACCTCGCATCTGCCTTGAAGGCCATGGAGAATTCAGCAAGTTTAAGAAAACGGGCCAGAGCGTTTCCCACTGGGAGACCGCGCAATCCCAGGTATGACGAGGCCGAATCGTTACCACACGGAGGTTCGCACTTTACGCACCGCTCTCCACCCACGCCTCTCTCCATGCTCTCGGCCCACCCACCGTCTGGGAGAAAAAGGATAAAGCCCCAAAGGCAGAATCTCTTGGGAAAGAGCCAGAGAGGAACCACGCACCCCACATAAATCTAGAGGCAGTCCTCGGACTGAAGGGGCACCCGAGAACCTAAGACGGCAGGGGGCACAGAGCTCTGCGTCTGGGGGGACAGCGGAGAGCGAAGCCGGAGGGACCGGGAGCAAGAGGGGCCGGGAGTGGGCACGAGCTCCGCCTGACTCCCGGGGCGCCTCCCCACCGGGCAGCGTGTGTCCGGCTCTGCGCGCACGCCCCCTGCGCCCCTCCGGGCCGCGCCCCCTCATCCGGGGAAATGCAGGTGAGGACGACGCCTACACGCCGGGCTGCTTGGGGGTAAATGCGTCACCCCCGCAGGGCAGGTAGGGTCAGCCTGACCCTTAGGATCCCGCGGTGAGCCCTGGCTCTCAGGGGCGGCGCACGGATCGTGGCTTTGTAACAACCACACACATTTTAAGGAGCAAGGTCGCCAACAGCCTGGCCAGAGCAGTAGGTTCCGTGTTGGGATCCGGCTGGAGGGACAAGCCGAGCAGGAACATGGGGCCCCGTACCCCGAGCCGGGCACTCGGTTCTTTCAGCAGGCCCCGCGGCTGCAGGTGGGCGCTGGGGCTCCCCTGGCTGGAAAGACGAAACCACTTGGCAGGCGAGAGGACCTCAGTTACTTTCAAGCAGAGTGAGCGCTGACCACCCCACAGGATGGTGGTCTCCGTCCAGCCCAGCCTTCTCAAGGGGTACTCACGGTTCCGGGGTGTAGAGGGGGTCCGAGCCATGCCGGATGTACTGGGTACAGTGGAACACTCGGTAGGCCAGGCCGGCCAGAAAGTCTCGCGGGCTCAGGTATCCAGCCACCGGCCTCACGGTGAAGCCAGACCTTTCTAAAGAGGCAACAGAAAAAGCCAACTAAATACTGACCCAGTGATACCTGAGGGCCCAAGCAGGGCATCCTATCATTTATAAAGATGTGCTAGAAACCATGTAACCCAGATCTTAAAGCTCTTGACAACTGAATGACATATAATATCAGCAGCTATCATATTCATGGCTTCTGATTGCTAAAATATACTCTCGAGTGATGGTTTCCAGGGGAACAAGACATTCATTAAAATGGAAAGAAAGGTGAAAAAAAACATAAGGGTGTAAATTCAGAAGCCAGCTTAGGATCAGACACAGGAGAGGACATCCCCAGTGTGCCTAGCATGGTGCCCACTGTCTCTCTGAAAGGCACACCTACGGAGGGAGGGAGCCCTTCTACCTGCCCATGGGCAGCGAACACCGAGCTAGTCCATCCACTTCCCTAGCAGCGTGGCGTCAGTTCACACTACAGCTCTCTGTAGTCCAATACCACCTAACTCCTTCATTCTTAGGGCTGTTTTCTGCGATATTGTGAAAACAATCATATTAATTACTGCCACTGGAAGAGGCACACGAAAGCAGTCCATGCTCCATCAGTTTATGGTAAGAGGGAATAAAATAAGTAGAATACAATAAACTATGAAACTGCCGTATACTGCCAACTCAGTTAGGCTGTGGGCCATCAGTGCTCCAGTTTAAGGGCCAGTGCTTCCTTCTCATGGACGCCCAGGAGACTTACAGCAGGAAGGCTGGTCTGATCTCGGATACCCGCATTCTCAAGGCTCCCATTCCCAACACCTCAGCTCCGGAGCAGAGCGCCTGAGAACGGTCAGAATGGTTTCAACAGGCAAGAACCAATAAGCTCGTAGAGCAGGTCCGTCCTGGGGCTGCTGGAATCCACACGGGGACCACCCTGTTCTGAGGCCCCCTCAGGCCCAGGATTCCAACAGTGTCACGTTCACCTTGGCTTGCTCCCCCTGAATATCAAAAAGATGAGTGTATTTTCTTCTTTTTCTACTTTACGTCAATTACCCCAGTCTATCCCACATGTGGCACATGAGTGGTGGTACACAGAGGAACATTCTTTATTTTAATAGTTATGTATTTTATTTTTATGTAATTTTTTAACAAGTAGCTATCACCTCAAGAACTTTGAGTTTGTCAGTATCATTGCTTAGAAAGTTTCCTTTTAAATATATGAGGTATTTTAAATGTGAGCCAATGAAAAGAAATAAAAACGCATACATTTAACATTCTGTTTGCCAGTCTGCCAATTAACGAAGCAGACTGAGAGCCCAGCATCCAGTTCACCAAGAGCTGGGAGAAACAACGGCAGCAAAGACAGTAATAATAATAACAATAACTAAGACCCTGCTCTCCTTACTGTGAGCCAGGCAGTACCTTTAAGGCTTTAAGGGATGTCGTTTAACCTCTTTTCAAGGTAGATATAATTATTATCTCTGTTACAGAGGAAACTGAGGCACAGAGAGGTCAAGCTACTCGTCTCAGCTCACCCAGCCAAGAAGCGGCAGAGCGGAGCCCCAGCCCCCGGCATCGCGCGCCTAGAGCCTGTGCTGTCCCACACTGCCTCTCGAGGACATTGAGTCGGGAGATAGACATGGCAAAAATTATGAGATGGGATTCAAATTCCTGGAGTTTGAGGAACGGTGCATTAAAAAGCAATTCCCGTATGTGAGCAAATCAAGCCCATGGCAAATATATACCATGCACATAAATCCAGGGGAAAAAAGGGGCATGTCAGGGCAAAGCCATTTGGGAAAACGTCACCCAGCTGAACAGCATGAGGCACTGTGTGGTTAGGTGCTCGTCGGTGGCTCTCAGTCTCTTTTCCTCCATAACAAATATCCTGGGTGATGTTCACACGTGGGGTCCTCCAGAGACCTAGGTGTGGTTCTCAGGCACCAGCCGTCAGACCATGCCTACCTCGTGATACACACGTGGTCTAGAACGAAACGCGGGACAGGAGCGGCCACGGTGCTGCTTATGAGGGTCCACAGAGGACGCAGGCCTGCTCTGAGTCTTGAAGAATATGTAGAATTTGAGTAGCTGGAGGAGGCAGAGCTTTCTAGCAAGAGACAGAGCCTACGCAAGGGTGCGGAGAGCCCCCGGCTAGGAGAGGGGATTTGTGCAGTGCCGTCACAGGAGGAGACAGACTTGGAGGCTGACCAGTGCAGGACTTGATGATATAAATCAGAGGTCAGCAAACAATGACCCGTAGTCCAAGTCGAGCTCACTGCCTATTTTTCACACCCCATGAGCTAAGAATAGTTTTTATGTTTTTTAATGGTCACATTTAAATGGTTATCTAAGTACCTATATAACAGCCTTTATTTCGCCTCAGGGTCCACAAAGCCTAAAATATTTACTGTCTGGCCTTTAACCCAAAAGATGTTGGCCAAGCCCAGTAAAATCAAAGGCGAGCCACTGACAGCTTCTGAGCAGAGATGCCAGAAAAGAACTAATGCTTGAGGAGGCTTCATCTGGAAGGCGTGGGCAGGAGAACAGAGGGGAGAAGATGCAGGGGTCACGGCTGTAAAATGATGGGACCTCAGTTTGGGTGGTGGGTGGAGAATGGGGGGAAAAAAAACAGGTCCGTGATGGGTCACAAAGCTGCAAGTGGCAATACTTACAGACTGTGATAAGTTGATAAGGGCCCTCCAGAGATATCCAAGTCCTAATGCCCTCAACCTGCGAATATGTTCCCTTTCGTGGCAAAATGGACTTGGCAGATGTGATTAAATCAAAGATCTTGAGGTGGGAAGATCATCCTGGATTGTTCAGGTGGGGCCAGTATGATCCATAAGGGTCCTTAGAATCAGCGCAAGAAGAGATGTGACAAGGGAAGGAGAGGTTGAGTGACAGGAGGAAGGGGCCAGGAGCCAGGGAATGCAAGCAGACTCTTAAAAGCAGGAAAAGGCGAGGAAAACAAGCCTCCGGAAGGAATGTACCCTGATGAGACCTTGCCATTAGACTTGTCATCTCCAAAACCGTAAGGTGATACATTCGTGGGAAGTCACTAAGTCTGACATCATGCATTAGAGCAGCCCTAGGACACTCAACAAAGACTGATTAAGGATGGGAGGCGGGCGGGGTTCCGAGGAGGGTCCTTAGAGGGGAGCCTGATGAGTCTAGAGAGTAAACTATCGCCAAGAAAGAAGACATTTACACCTTTGAGGAAATGAGCTCCAGGAAAGAAAGCAGGCAGTGAGGCTTTTGCTTTTAGAACTGTCGCACTTCAAGCTGCCTGGGATGAGGGGCTGGCTTGGGGGTGCAGAGCCCCCGAGGGCTTAACCACAATGAACAGAGGAGGATGTGGGCCACCAACAAACTTTGCACCCCCACCCCCACACGAGCCCTGAGTGTTCTCAGTGTCTCAGGAGGGTCCGTGAGGAGAGTGACCACACGGAGGCCGTGACCCCAAGGGGACTCTCTGCCTCATCTTCCTCACCACGGTAACAGCAGCAATGGGTACAGTCCCTGGCACACAATTCATATGTCAAACTACTGGTTTGATTGACTGATTTCCTCCAGAGGAAAGTCACTAGTGTTCAACATTATCCGTGCTATTTCTTCATCCAGTACATCATTTTTAACAAAGCAAATGAAAAGTCACCTTGGAGACCATTCTGTGCCTATGCAGCCCGACAGAGTAGTACCTGGATCAGGAAAAGCTCAAAGTGGGACTTGCAAATATCCTCTGGGGGTTGTAGTACAAAGCAGCCTACCACAGAGAGACCTCACCAAGCCCTGAGCTGTGTACACAGCTGAGTCTATCTCCCCACCCGAGGTCCCTGCTCTGCTGTCCGCAGGTGGCCCTGGGCAATTGTTGGTTCAATGCTTCTCTTTTAAAATCAGAGACAGTTCTTCATTTTTTGGAAAAAGGGCCATTGTGCAACATGTGTCCTTGGAAGGCAAACAAGGAAGTTGTCTAGAAGGAAAAGAGACAGCCGTGTGCAGCCTTACCTTTTAGAAACACAGAGACATCTTCAAGTTGAGGCACGTTGTCCTCCCTGTAGCCACAGTATTTAGTCAGCAGAGGGAAGTTTTTCAAATACTCCCGGCAAGCATGAGTGGGATAGAGTTTGGAGAGCTCCCGGAACACAACGCCCCAAGTTTTGGTTTCTTCCTCCG
This sequence comes from Smutsia gigantea, assembly GCA_032199065.1. NCBI lineage: Eukaryota > Metazoa > Chordata > Mammalia > Pholidota > Manidae > Smutsia > Smutsia gigantea. Next base: position 152,199 of record JAVSCE010018445.1, on the reverse strand, counting down.
TGTACTCCACCCTGGGAATGGGCCGACCACTAGGCAGGACAGAAGACAAATGAATGAATCTGACTCTGGACCACTGAGTTCAGTGTTTTCTCACCCTCAAACGTATCACAAGTCAGATTCTTATAAAGTGGGATACTGGAGTGTCTGAAAGGTTCCCCTTAGTATGATTTTTTAAAAGCAAATGCTAACCTTCTAATTTTGTGTTAAGTGTATTTATTTGGACTTCCATATAAATGATTTGATTAAGTAACATCTTCACACATCCTTAAAGATTTTTGATAAGCTTTATGTTCTTACATTAAGATCATTTAGTTCTTACACTAGTAAACATTTTGGGTTGAGGGAACGAGTTTAGGTAAAAAGCTATGGTCTGAGGGCCTTCTTTGCAATCATGTGACAAGAGTAATAAATGGATATTGCCTCCTGAAATGGCCTGTGTGCTCTCTTTGTCCTCTTGGGGAACTCACCCCAATCTCCAACTGTAACTTTGAGATTATTTGTTCAGAGAGCAAAATGTCTGGGAAGTACTAAAAAACTATGCTGAATTCTAAAAGTGAGTTTTGCAAACTGTAAAATAGGAGCATTTATCACACATTCTGCTGGGCAGCACACACATTAGGCCTTCTCAGCTTAGGAGAGGAGTCAGCAAACTTCTTTTGTAAAAGTCCAGAAAGTAAATATTTTAAGCTTGTGTGCCGTATGGTCTTTGTCATAACTGCTGAATTCTGCCATTGTATCTCAAAGTCAGCCAGAGACAATATGTAAACAAACAAATGTAGCTATGATCTAAGAAAACTTTTATTACAAAAACAGCAGTGGGCTGGATATGGCCTATAAGCAGTAGTGTGTGAGAGCCTGATTTAGAACACTGAGAGGCGGCCCTGGACTGCAGTAGTCAGGGAGAGCTTCCTGGAGCAGTCTAGGCTTAGTTGGCCAGGTAGGATCTGCAGGTCCCCAGACGGAAAGGTGAGGAGGAAGCTTTTCCAGCAGCAGCCAGCAACCGTGAGCAGGGAACATAGCTGAAGGGACAGCAGGAGGAGGAGAATATGGACAGGTGCTTTTGCAAACTATTGCTTGGGGGACCAGATCTGAAGTCATCCTAATTTACGCCTTCCTTATCTGGGCCTATTTCGACCAAGAATTCAGCATCGCAGAATTCTCCGAGGGGGCAAAGCAGGCTTTTGCTCATGTGTCTAAGTTGCTGTCACAGTGTAAATTTGATCTATTAGAAGAACTTGTGGCCAAAGAGGTGCTACATGTATTGAAAGAAAAGGTTACTTCACTACCAGAAAACCATAAAAATGCCCTTGCTGCTGACATAGATGAAATTGTGTACACATCAACAGGAGACATCTCTATTTACTACGATGAGAAAGGAAGGAAGTTTGTTAACATCCTGACATGCTTTTGGTATCAAACCAGTGCCAACATCCCCAGTGAAACTTTAAGTGGAGCCAATGTATTCCAAGTTAAGTTGGGGGATCAGAATATGAAAACTAAACAACTTCTTACTGCAATCTATGAATTTCAGAGGGAGTTTACACAAGGAGTAAAGCCTGCCTGGACCATTGCACGGATTGAGCACTCAAAGTTACTAGAATGATCTTTCTTGCAAAAATCAGCTTTTTGGACTTTTAGCAATTACTGTGAAAAACTAAGGAAGAAAAATTTTTGGATCATTTGATCTTCACTTAGTCGAGTCTGTAGATTACTTCTGTATTACTTTGAAATACTCCTTGTAGTATATTGGCATGATACAATAAAGCATTAGGATACCAATTTGGAAGTGAAATTGGGGCTTGAGAAAACCTGTCATGGCCTGCTCAACAGGCAGCTGCAGCCCGTCCCCACTGCCTGCCGTGGCCCCTCGTCAGAAATTCCTCCCCTGCAGACAGCAAACAGACACGCACAACACAGGCAAGCCCAAAGTCCACACGTAAAAGCCGTCCTTCTGCCACTGCAGTCTATACACCCCGGCCTGCAGCAGGCGGCCTCCACAGGAGCCCGAGCACACCCCGCAACTAGCAACTGCCGCTCGGGGGCCGCTCCAGAGCGCCTCCACCAGGCCGGGTCACTCGGCGCGCCCTGAGATGTTGGTAGAGACCAGGGAAGGGCAGTAACAAGAGAGGCCTAAACAGATCCCCCACCCCAAAACGCTCCACTACGTATTTTACGGTGGTCCTACCAAAATGCTTTCCATTTAAAGTTCAGGTCCAAATGTAGTTCCTGCTGCCCCAAATTATTTTTATTAAAAAAAAAATAATTACTGTACACAAAGGACGAAGAATAACATATACTGAAGAAAGAACAAGTAATTAGCGTTTGCTTTCACTAGGTACCAAGACTAGGGATTATACAAACCAAATTAGAACCAGATTAGCCTTGTTTAAATTTGGCTGTTGATAACAAATAAAAAATTACCACCTGGCAAATATTTGCTTGAGAAGATCAAGATTGAGAAGGCTTAGCGTCTGCGATGACTGAGGAATGGAAGCTTGAAACGGAAAGATAAAAATAGAAGGATGTAAGGAAATAAATACACAAACAGTCTACCTCTGGTCCCAGAAAATCCAACAAAATCAATTTGAGGAGGGTGAACCAATAAAACTATTAAAGGCTGGACACACTCAGAAGACAGGCAAGCGATGAGGCTGAATATTGAGAAGCCATTTGAAAAGATTCATGAGGTCAAACTTTTCCCTTAGATATTAATCTGCAAACGTGTAGCATCTCAAAGGGGAACCGAGTATTGCAAACAGGAAGCGGGAAATAAGTGTAGTTAGGGTAGGAAGAAAGAGTTATGAGGATCTGTCACTTAATAATGCATTTCCAGTGTGGCAACCTTAGAAGTACGGATGGTCATATATATTCTCGTTTGCTCCCTCCCGTCTGTCCTGCCTGGCTAATTAGCCTGCTCTTTGAGTTAATGGCTGGTGCTGTGTATTGCTGCTACCCTGATCACAGGAAAGTCTGACTCTGACCGTATCACAGGATTTCTCACACCACTACCCCTCGGCCTGCAGGTAACTAAGGTAAATCAATGTTTAAAACTCAACTTCATCACAAAGTAAAGGCTGGTTTTATCCACTTAATTGCTACTAAAAATATCCAAACTATAGAAAAAATAAGAAATTTCCCATTTTTAGGCACTTAATATAGGTATATAACAGTAGGTCATCTTTGAAAGCTTACTATATTTTAGACGTTTTTTTAAGGTGAAGTGTTTTTATGGGAACAAACCCATTGACCGCTCACAACTCCTTGGGGTGGACCCTGTTATGATCCCCATTCTGCAGACGAGGAGGTGAGGCTCAGAGGGAGACTGAGCCATTTGCCTGAAGTCACAGAGCCAGCTCAGAACTGGGCAGTCTGGTTCAGGACTGACCGCAGTCTTAATTGATTAGTGCATATCAATGAAATAAAAAATTTATTCCAGACACCAACTTGTTTTCATATTCTAAACTAGAATAGGCTTATAAATGTGTGTACCTACACGCAGAAAATCTCATAAACGATCATGTGCAATCATGATACGAGCATGTATCTGTAGATCACATGAAGTACTTGCAGTAATTTATTCACTTATTTAATCTTCTCAATAAGACTGGATGTAGCACTTAGGCACCAGGATGGCAGAGGTACCCACATACCTTTTTAAAACTTGGAATTTGACATTTGGAAAAAGAAAAATCATAGTCGTGGGAAAAATCAGAATGGGTTGTACTTTGTCTTTGTTATGGGCTAGCGGGGCTTTTGTGTGAATTGCATATGAGAAGGATGATCCACGGTGATCTTTTTAGGGCCTAGGATATATCAGAACACCTATTTATGGGTGCACATTATAATGTGCATGTAGCAGGCATCATATTTCACCATCTTAAACTCTGCTCTGACCCAAAACTGAAGCCATGTAAGAGAAAGCCCCCAGCAGTCGGAGCCGGCTCGCTGCAGGGCTTATTAAGAGGCAGCAGAAGTGGCCCTCACACCGACAAAGTCCTCTCAGAGCGCGCTTCGCACGTGTCTCCCAGACCCCACCACTAGTGTAACAGGGAATAAGAGGTGCACAGGGGCGTGCGGAGGCCAGCATTTGAGGGAAAAGGCAGGGCTCTCCCCACCCAACTAAGGGCAGACAGCAGCCCGCATCAGGAGAGTCACTCCTACGGACTGTGGATGCCCCCCGCAGGAAGTGGGATCTGGCATCACGTCTCCCAGCTGGACCCTGGGGCACGGCCACCAGCATGGAGCAGTGGAGAGGGTCCCTGGGAGAATGTCTGGAAGTCCGTGAGTATAGTGTGCCATGGGAGAGAGAGGGGGCCCTTGATGGGCATCCGCTGAAATTGGAGGTTCAGGAAAACATGGAGCCTGCTGCCCAGGGAAATCTAGAGATTTCTGTGGGACCCACCATGGTGCGTCTGGAGGACACAGGTGTGTCTGGGGAAAGGAGAAGCCCCACCTGTCTATCCTGCTCCGTTCTCAGGAGGCAGAAGCACGTGCCCGTGGCTCACATCAGCCCTGGTGAAGAAGCACTGAGGGCAGGTCTGTGAGGGGTGCCCAAGCTATGGGGTCCCCAGCCTGGAGAAGGGGCTGGTGGTGTGACCTCTGACAAGGCCCATTTCCGTAGGGATGGAGGTGGAGGGAACGGTCCGGCCCCAACTACACATGACACTGTGCTGAGATCATTTCAGCAGAGACCACCCACCAGGCAGAAGGCGTCTGAACCAGGGTGAGTGTGGCCGGAGGCCGGCCCGCCGCTGACACTGCGCCAATCCCGCAGGCCCTCGGCCGTCTCCCTGCCTCCTAGCAGCCCCAACTCCAGAGGAATTCGGTCCTAAAAGACAGGACGAAAGTGTCTCGGAGGCACAGCACCTCCCCAGACACACACACACTCACCCAAACAACGGAGCAGGAGGGAGAGCGCACTTTAAATCAAGGTTGAGGTTAATCTCTTTTTTAAATGAACAGACTAGGTTTTAAATACCCAAATGAGACGATACTGATAGTTGAGAATGACAGGAAATTAGATGTTGCTAAGGAACTTGCTTCCCGCAGGAAAGGAAGATTCAACACAGTACAGTGGAAAGCAGTGAGTGGGGAAAATAAAACCATTTTACACTGATAAAAACCCCAACAAGATAAGACTTCTCAACAGACTAATTACACGTATACGTGATACTTGGATCTCTAGGGAGTCTCCTCTATTGACGTGGAATTAGTCAGGATTCCGGAATTCTCATCAACCATCCCAACTATTATTCACAGATTCCTAATTCACAGGCGAAAAACAGATGTGGCTTTCAGTTTCCATTCACTACAGGTTCTGCCCTCTAGCCGAGGGTTGGCAAACCAAGGCTCTGTGAACACAGTAGGAAACCAGGGCTCCGTGAAGACGGTACCAGGAACAGGACTGAACTGGTCGCCATGGGGATTGAGGCTTGACAATAGGAAAAACTCCCTGATGCAATAACGTTCCTCGAGATGGCTAAGCACCTTCTTTGGAAATAGTGATGGCTGTGGGAGGCATCTCTCTGTCTGAGAAGTTAAATCCCACTCTTCCCAGAGGCAGGGACATGATTCTGAAAAACCTGCCTTACCCCTGCAGAGAGGAGAGGGTGTGAAGTGCACAGACACACACAATCGGGGGCAGGTTCAGACAGAGCTATGCTATGTACATCCTGAGCTTGGAAGAGCAAAGTTGCTTAAAAATACATTTTTGACACTGAAATCCGGGAACATGTACCCCACTGAGGCTGACATTGTGGGAGATAGCCAGGTGAATACACAACATTTTCATTTTAACTACTTTTTTTTATCTTCTCCTCCAGCAAGTCCAACAGCAAGCTGTTTTTCATATATATATATGTATTTTTTTTTTAATTTGGGGAATTGGAAAATGTTTGATGATGGTGGTATATTCTGGCCGGCCCCAGAGTCCTTGTTGTTAGACTTGCTAATATGAGATGCAGTTTCTCTGCCCTGTGTTATCCTTAGAGGAGCTCCTGTGTCAGGAAGCAATTCCCTTACTCGGTGGAGGAAGATGTGACAGGCTGCAGTTGATACTATTGACATCAAGATGGCAAGATGGGCTGAAACACAATGCAGATTGCTTCTTTGAAAACAGTTGGATTTCCTCAGTGCAAGAATCAAACAGAGCAGAAGGCAAACAGAAAATTGGTCAAGAGAATGGGAGAATCTGATACAAATAGTTAGGAATGAACTCATTGTCTATTTTATTTCATTACACCGTCCTCAGGGCAGGAGACGCCTCACTTATTCAAGAGCTGTTTCCCTGCCTGGAGTAGACTGTCCCTCTCATTCCCGCCCATCTTTTCTCTCCTTCCCCACCTTAGGTGTTCCTCTCTTGTTGACACTTCCACCTGGGGATTATGGAAGGGAAATGAGAATTGGTAAAATGTAAAAGTCCATCAAGTTTGCAGCTCATTAGCAGGGAGCGGCGCCTCTCAAGGTCTGGACAGGGCCTTCAGAGAAAGACTAGGGGAACACAAAGGTGGGAGGTTTCTCTCTTTGTTCCTTCTTGACTTACGAGACACACGTGCTGCCCTCCTCAATGAGCATACCCTCAATTCAGCATAATTTCCAGGGAGCTGGCTGTCATTCATCCTCTTTCCTTCCCATCCAAGAAAGCTTGTAAGAATACAGAAGGATGAGACTGACGTTACCCTAACATTATTATGAGAATCATCTTGATTTTGATCTAATGTAAGTTTTTTAAGGGAAGCATTCATCATTCAGAAAATTTACTATTAACTGTTACCGAGCCCTGGTGCTACTTCTCACAGCCGAGGTGACACACCAGCGTGCGGAAATTTCAGTTAGCCCTGTGACTCTCACCAGAGCTGGTGACCATCCCGTCACCTAGCACGATGCTGGTCCGAACCACGTTCGTGGAGCAGTATCACCTACAGCAGGCGCCTCCAGAGTGAAGCCATCAGCTAAGGAGTATGCAACAGGAAGATGGCTTATGCCTCTGAGACTGGAAACAATGTTGCCATGAGCCAGAAAAAAAAAATCTTAGATGGAGTAGATAAATTCCATTAAAGCTGAAACAGAAACAAATGTCATTTTTTCTTATTTCCAAGAGTCTATGAGAAAAGTCTAAGGCTCCTGTGCTTGATAAAATTATACCTCAGAATTCAGACCATAAAGGACACAAAATAACTTTAGGATACACTACTGTCCATAACACCCTAGAGGGAAAAAGTCCAAAAGATAAAATATCCAAAAATATTACTCTGCGAAATCTATCCCCCCCATTACAATGCTTGCTCTTTTTTGAAGGCAGGGATTTTCTATATCCCCGCCACTCAGATTGGAGCCTGAAATATTTAGGTGTTCAATTAATAATATTCATTGAATAAGTAAATTAAGCAATCAGGCTAAAACAAGCCACAGAGTTAAAGCTTGAGAAAAACTGTAGTTGTGTATCAGAAAGCCTGCCAGATAGGTATATGTCGTACCTCATCCCTGCCGCATATACTTTAATTGCTAAGGGAAAAGGTACTCCAAAACTGAGATTTTAGTAAGTGTTCCAGTGGCTTCCAATTATCTGTAAGTACTACCTACCTTGTAGATCAGGGTTTCTCTTTTCTAATTTTCACAACTCAGGTTTCCTAGGCACTGTCACCCATCACACTTGCAGCCAAAATTTTCACCAGGAAAGAAAGCAGCATGTATAAACCCAAAGGGACATAAAAGCCAAACTCAGCGAAACACCAAGATGTTTCTTTGGCTGGACGTCTTAACAAATGCACTTTCAAAGAGATTTTCAAAGCCTTAGGGCACAATGATTGAATGCTGTTTTTCAAAAGGGGACTCACAGTCAGTACAGTGACTTCACAACTATCTGAATAATACCAAGATTTCAGACCATTCAAGTCACCCTGAATATAAAGTGGCGCGATGCGGGTTCATCTGGCGAGGAGACGGGGTGGCCCGAGACCGCTGAGCTACAGCCATGGAGCAAACGTTCGGGCGCAGACTCACTTTAAATAGTCCCCGAGGCCACTCAGGTAAAGAGAAACTGTGATGACATGTTTTATTTGCTTTTGCAAACAAGTTTTGTGCACATGAATTTTTGTAAATGAATCTACGGGCCCTAAGGAGCTTTCAGGTGGCAGCAAACAAAGATGTTTGTTTGTTTTGTTCCCATTGTTAATATTGGTGCTGCCTTTACAAGGGACATCATGAAATAAACTACTGCACCTAGGGAGCCTCAGGGAGAGTGAAGATGTAACTCCTGGAAATGACCTGTTTTTATTTGTCCTGTGCACCCCAGAATAGGGATCCCCACAATTTGCTCACCTAGCAGAAAGCCCCTTTTCACATTTTAGAGGAATCATTTTCTTGGGCTAAAACTACCATGAAATGAAGTATGAGCAGCGACGACAATGGGTCTGCCATCCATCGGCACATGCATGCTCAACATGCCCAAGGGGGCAGGACTCAGAGAGCGCAACCCAGAACAGCAGCCAGTGATCCCAGGCCACTGGGATGAAGAGACCCAGGCCGGGGTCTCAAGAGCTCCAACTGCAATCCCACGTATCTTACATCTTGAGCAAGAGGGACTGGGTGTTGCTAACCACTGGTCCCTGACCTCTTCCAGCGGTAGACGAGGGAATGGGCACCCATAGCTCATGACACTAAGGAAATTCATAATCGCATCCATCCATTCATCCATCACACTTCACTGTAACAATGATACTAGAGCACGTGACATGGATTATGTCATAGAAGGCTCACCCTACATGGTGATTAAATGACTTTTAATATCCCATTTTATGTTTGAGGAAACTGAGGCCTACAGACATAGTACTCTATCCAAGATGAAAGAGCTATTAAGGGGCAGAGCAGGGACTCAGATGCAGGAGGGCTACCTCTAGAGACCTCGCTCCTAACCGCTACACCTCAGTGCAAGGTACTGAGTACCTGGTATGTATACAGCACTGAGTTGGCCTCTGTTTCCTCATTGAAACCGAGAGAAATAAGACAATGGCACAACACTGAGTATTAAAAGACACATCACCTGTGAAGCGCCTGGGCCAATGCCAAGTATCTCACAGGGACTCAGTAGACTTGGTTCCCGCCCTCCAGGTGCATGGAAATGAATAAAATGTCATCAGTTCCCTGCAGGGTGGAGAATAGGTCTGAAGATGACAAAACAGCCCTCTTCTGTATAAATCCATTCACCTCTCAGACAGGACTTGTGCAAGCAATTTCTATCTTTCATGTGCATGGAGATCATTTTAAAGGAAAAACTCTCATACCTCGTTGCCTGTGAAAGACGTTAGAATTTGGTGCATCCTCTGTCTTTGTCGGGAAGTGATATCAGGCCATACTGTGTTAATGTTTTCCGCAGCTGTGGGAGCCATGCTATAATCAGACAACGTCCTACTGAGGCATTCACACGCATCTAAAAAACCCACCAAGCCCAAAGAGTGAAAAGGAGAAACCTTTTCCAAATCAATTTTCCCTTTTGTCTTTCTTCGCAATTCTCAGGCTCCCTTCCTTTCAGCCATTGAGCTGAACTTCAGGTAGAGAGAAACATTTGGCATGAAAATGATTCTCTCATAAAGCCTGGCGTCTTTTAAATACTTGCAAGAACTGTGCATTTCAAATATGCTGAGAATTCTGTATAAAGAGCAGAATAACTTTTTAAAAACCAAGTCATTTAATTCTGTCACTCTTGTTTTCAAAGTGTGTGTTACCTCCTATGTCAAATGGAAGTTGCTACGAGGAATTTTTTAAAAAAGAAAATGTGTGGCCTCTTTGTCAGAAGCAGATATTTAGATTCTACAAAAGAGGCATTCCTGAAACCCCAAATGTGACTCTCCTCAGAAACTACCTAGCCATTCTGGGAAATGACCCCAGTACTACAATTATTTGGTTTTGTTCTCCTTTTCAATTTACCGCTCCACTTCAGAGAAATCAAAGCACCAACAACTGGTGTTTATGCAGGACCCACAAAGTACCCAAACAGCCACACAGACCTCAGCTGCATTCAAAACCTGGGAAGTGAATCAATAGAGATTAATGGAATGGGATAAAATCAGCTTATTCAGGGAGAAAACATATTTGCCTTCTAAGGTGACTCTTCTCAAAAATGGCAGAAAAGGCAGAAACTTAAGAGCCTGGCCCCACATCAAGGCAGAGCACATGATGCATCAAGGTGACCGTCTGCCAGGGAAACAGACGAGGAAAATGTCACTAAGGATAAAAACTCGCAACCCCCAAGTTTTTTCCCCCATTAAGTAAGCCTAACTTTTCCCTTTCATTCTTCCTCCACCTTCTATTTGTTATGTTTCCAATTAAGATTCTCCTATCTAAAAATAGTGAATGTGGCACTCACAACTCCTGTTAGTAATGTATTCCTTTAAGCTACATTCTGAAACCAAGCAGGATTCATAAATCATGCCTCTTCTCGCATGGAATGAAAAATGCTAAGGTCAACTGAAATTTCTGGAAAGGTGGAGAGGTGGGGCCACCGCAGTTATTTTTCTGCAAGTTGCAATAATTGCAGATGCCTCCTAGGAAAAACAGCACTGGTAATCCTCCAGCTCAAACAGAAGCTAAATCGTCACAGCCACCTGTGAGCAGGGTAACCCCGCCCAGTACCGGGCATCCAGAGGTAAGAGGCAGGGCAGCCAAGGGCTCCAGCCGACATCTGCCACACAGCTCCACTCCAGGTCTGAAGCCCGCCTTTGTCTGTCTCTGGTCATCCATCTTCGTTTTCTTTGCAAACCTGTGGCTGACTCCTGGCAAGTCATCTAGCAAAAGAACAAACTGAGAAGACCTCCTGAGAAGGGAGACGCTGGCTCAGAAACCCAATATGTTTATTCTGAGACATCTATTCCATCACTACGTATCTATTCCACATCTTAAAGCGTGTGGCATATCCCTCTCAGTCCCAGAGGGTTTCGTTTTGACATCATGTGGTATTTGGGGCTAAGAGTGGGGGAAAAGTGTGCAGCCAAGAAAAAAATTGACCTTCTCTGATCTGATGGGGAGAGCAGGTTGGAGCTGAAGGAGAGAATTCTCTCTCTCTGATGGAGCTGAGTAGGATATTCACAAACTCACACTGAATGTGCATGCTGGGCTGGTGACCTCACTTTTCAAATACACTAGTCCCCACTTGGGGCTGTTTTGTTTCAGAGTCTCTGTTTAGCTGTGTACTTACACTGAGAGCACATGAATCACAAAGGGTGCAATTTTGTAAATCAAAAAATCAAGAAATAAATAGGCTAGCAACCAGAAAAAGCCAGAAAGGGAGAAATCCCTGGAAATTGCTTTTCAAGCCCCAGTGCAGCTGTGTTTATAGCCACCCATTATATACCCCATGAGGGTCAGGCTCCGGGTACCAGAAGAAGAGCACAGGGCCTGAGAGAGCGGAGCAAAGTCACCACCCAGGGCCAGGACTCGTTCTGCCATGCCAGGGCCAGGCAGATGTCCCGAGCCCCTCAAAATAGCATTGCCTTGAAGTCAGGGCTGATGTGAGTCCTGGCTCCATAAATTCTTAAGTGTACTGAATACACCCAGAGCTGTGCATCTCAAATATGCTGAGAATTCTGTAAAAAGAATAACTTTTAAAAATACTGAATCACTTAGTTCTGTCACTGTTATTTTCAACTTGTGTTGATACCACCTGTGTCAATGGAAGTGCTACAGCCATGTACAAACAAACAAAAAACAAAGAAAACAACGAACATGGCTTTTGAGCAGAGGAAGACATTTAGACTCTGTAAGAGAGGCTCAATTGTAACCCCTAAAGTACTCTGACTCAGAAGTTCTCCTGGTCATCTGGGAAACGAACCTAGGACTACGAATATTTGGTTTCATTCTACTTTTAAATTTACTGCTCAATATCAGAGACATTGAAGCATCAACAAGTAGGGTTTATGCAAGTGACACAATAAGCTGTGTCCTTTAGTAATTTTCTTAATGTCTCTGAACCTTAGTTTCCTCATCTTCAAAATGAGTACAATAACTTCACATACCTCAAAGGTTTCTATTGTGAGGTCAGTGAGAGAACATAAGCAAAGTGTGTGTAACACAGTGTCCAGCACGTGACAGGAAAGGACAAAAGGAAGCTAAAACCACCTGAACATGCCAGTGGAAAGATGACCTCCGATGAAATTTCTACCACCATTAGCCATTCAGGGATGAGTCAACACAGCCCAGCTCCAACATGCACGTGCCCTCTACCCTCAGCTGTGATTCACCGGCCTGAGAAGGCCTCAGCTCAGTTTTTCAGACTGAAGAAGCAAGCTGTGTGCATGAGATACATGAAATTGAAAGGTGTACCTACAACATACACACACGCTTTTTGAAAAGCTTCTTTAACCCAGCCCATCAGGGAGACTGAAATTCCTTAACTCATTCACTCCTTAAAGTCCATTATTCATTTTAAATGAGGTTAACAAATGATTATATGGAGTACAAAAACCATTAGCTACTTAATATATGATAAAAACAATCCTTTCTGAAGGGAGAGACTTAAAGATGGCGGCATCAGTAGTGAGACAGAAACCTCCTCCCAAAACCACATATAATACAAAAATACAGCAAATACAACTAATCCTGAAACAGTGACCGGAAAAAAGACTGCAACAGACTGGCCACATCTGGGGGAAAGAGAAGACCTCACGACAAAGGGTAAAGTAGCAAAGCCAAGATCTGGTGGAACCCAAACCCTCCCCCCACCCCAGCTCATCAGCGGGAAGAAAAGAAACAGCAGGGAGGTGGTGGAAGCCTGGGACTGCTGAACACCCAGCCCTGGAGATGTGTTCTGGGAGCACGAACCTACTTTACATGGTTCTCTGGAGATTAGTGGGGTTGGAAAGCAAAGACAGGCAGAATACTCAGAGAGACTGAGATTCCAACCACTTGTGGAGAACAGGACAGCCACTCTGGGCAAAAGAAAGGCAGGCACTTTGAAAGACTTCCCAACAGTGAGAAGGCTGCCAAAGGAGCAAGGATTACACAGAGCTTGCTGCTCAGGAGAAAGGACAGATGGACAAAATTGTCCCAGCACACTCAGCCAGCAGATTGGGAACTTTAAGGAGCTTCAGGAGCTCCATTTCACTGGCTGGTGACGTGCGCGAAGGCCCCCCACCACGATATACAGCCTGCCGCTCCTTCCTCCAGCCAGCATTGGTTCGCAAACCTGCTGCCCCAGCCATTGCACCAGGCCAGCCAGAGGGCCCTGCCTATAGCAGTGACAGGGGCATAACGCAAAAGCTCCTACCTGTGCACTCGGCTGACTGGCCATGGCAGTGGAGGCAGGTACTGCAGCAAGGAAGCAGGAAACAGCTCTTTCCTCACAGCAGGTAGTGTTACTGCTCACCTGCAACCTCCACCATGGCTCCAGAGGCTGGGCAGCTCCAAAGAGTAGAGTTTCTGGGCACTAGAGGGCACTGCCTACACAAAGTTTTATTCCATAGTAATCACTACAAATATGAAATGGTAAAAGAACCAGGCACAAACCAAAATCCCTCAAACACCAGAAAGAGGGCTAAGTGAAACTGAAATTACCGATCTTCTTGATAAAGATTTAAAAATAAAAATCATAAACATGTTCACAGAGCTACAGAAAAATATTCAAGATCTCAGGGAGGACTTCAAGAAAGAGATAGAAACTTTGAAAAACACAGTATCTGAAATGAAACATACAATGGAGGGATTTAAAAGCAGATTAGATGAGGTAGAGGAGATGGTCAATGATATAGAAATGAGAGAACAGGAATGAAAAGAAGCTGAGGCAAAGAGAAAAACGGATCTCTAGAAATGAAAGAATAGTAAGAGAACTGTGCCACCAATCCAAACGGAACAATATTCACATTGTAGGGGTACAAGAAGAAGAAGAGAGAGAAAAGGGGATAGACAGTATCTTTGGGGAAATAATTGCTGAAAACTTCCCCAATCCGGGGAAGGATATAGTCTCTCAGACCATGGAAGCCCACAGACCTCCCAACACAAGGGACCCAAGGAAGACACCACCAAGACATATAATAATTAAAATGGCAAAGATCAATGACAAAGACAGAGTATTAAAAGCAGCCAAAGAGAGAAAAAAGATCACATACAAAGGAAAACCCATCAGGCTGTCATCAGACTTTGCAGCAGAAATTTTACAGGCCAAAAGGGAGTGGCATGATGTATTTAATGCAATGAAACAGAAGGGCCTTGAACCAAGAATACTCTACCTGGTAAGACCATCATTTAAATTTGAAGCAGGAATTAAACAATTTCCAGATAGGCAAAACTTGAGGGAATTTACCTCCCACAAACCATCTCCACAGTGTATTTTGGAGGGACTGCTCTAGATGGAAGTGCTGCTAAGTCTAAATAGCTGTCACCAGAGAAAATGACACAACAGTAAAGAAAGTAGACCAATTAATTACTAAGCAAATGCAAAATTAAATCAACTACCCACAAAGTCAGTCACAGGAAACATAAGAGTACAGACTATGACACCTAATATATAAAGAGTGGAGGACAAAGAAAAAGAAGGGAGGAAAAAAAAGAATCTTTAGATTGTGTTTGAAATAGCATACTAAGTGAGATAAGTTAGACTGTTAGATAGTAAAGAAGTTCCCCTTGAATCTTTGGTAACCATGAATCTAAAGCATGCAATGGCAATACGTACATATCTATTGATAATCACCCTAAATGTAAATGGGCTGAATGCACCGATCAAAAGACACAGAGTTACAGAATAAATAAAAAAACAAGAGTCATCTATATGCTGCCTACAAGAGACTCACTTTAAACCCAAAAACATACACAGACTAAAAGTGAAGGGATGGAAAAAGATATTTCATGCAAATAATAGGGAGAAAAAAGCAGGAGTTACAGTACTTGTATCAGGCAAAATAGATTTCAAAAAATAAAGTAACAAGAGACAAAAAAGGACATTACATAATGATAAGGGATTCAGTCAAACAAGAGGATATAACCATTATAAATATCTATGCACCCAATATAGAAGCACCTACATATGTGAAACAAAAAACAGAAGTAAAGGGGGAAATAGAATGCAACGCATTCATTTTAGGAGACTTCAACACACCACTCACTCCAAAGGAAAGACGAACCAGACAGAAAATAAGTAAGGAGACAGAGGTACTGAACAACACATTAGAACAGATGAACCTAACAGACATCTACACAATACTCCACCTAAAGCAGCAGGATACACCTTCTTCTCAAGTGCATATAGAACATTTTCAAAAATAGATCATATACTAGACCACAAAAAGAGAACCTCAGTACATTCAGGGGGATTGAAATAGTACCAAGCAGCTTCTCAGACCATAAAGGTATGAAACTAGAAATAAATTCCCTCTTAAATGCTGAAAAAGCATTCAACAAAATTCAACATCCATTCATGATAAAAACTCTCAACAAAATGGGTATAGAGAACAAGTACCTCAACATAATAAAGGCCATATATGACAAACCCACAGCCAACATCATACTTAACAGCGAAAAGTTGAAAGCTTTTCTTTTAAGATTGGGAACAAGACAAGGATACCCACTCTCCACTTTTATTCAACATATGACTGTAGGTCCCAGCCACAGCAATCAGACAACACAAAGAAATAAAAGGCATTCAGACTGGTAAGGAAGAAGTTAAACTGTCACTGTTTGTAGATGATGTGATATTGTACATAAAAAACCCTAAAGAATCCAACCCAAAACTACCAGAACTAATAACTGAATTCAGCAAAGTTGCAGGAAACAAAATTAATACACATAAATCTGTTCAATTCCTAAACACTAACAGTGAATGAGTAGAAAGAGAAGTCGGGAAAACTAATCCATCTACCATTGCATCAAAAAGAATAAAATACCTAAGAATAAATCTAACCAATGAGGTGAAAGACCTATTCCTGAAAACTACAGGACAGTCATGAGAGAAATTAATGAAGACACCAAAAAATGGAAATACATCCCATGCTCATGGATAGGAAGAATTAATATTGTCAAAATGGCCATCTTGCCTAAAGCAATCTTCAGAATCAATGCAATCCCTATGAAAATACCAACAGCATTCTTCAATGAACTAGAACAAATAGTTCTAAAATTCATATGGAACCGCAAAAGACCCCAAATAGCCAAAGCAATACTGAGAAGGAAGAATAAAGCTGGGCAGATTACACTCGCCAACTTCAAGCTCTATTACAAAGCCACAGTAATCAAGACAATTTGGTACTGGCAGAACAATAGACCCATAAATCAATGGAACAGAATAGAGAGCCCTGATATAAACCCAAGCATATATGGCCAAATAATATACAATAAAGGAGCCATGGATATACAATGGGGAAATGACAGCTTGTTTAACAATTGGTGTGGGCAAAACTGGACAGCTACATGTAAGAGAATGAAACTGGATTATTGTCTAACCCCATACACAAAAGTAAACTCAAAATGGATCAAAGATCTGAATGTGAGTCATGAATCCATAAATCTCTTAGGAAAACATAGGCAAAATCTCTTGAATATAAACATGAGCAACTTTTTTCTAAACACATCTCTTTGGGCAAGGGAAACAAAAGCTAAAATGAAGAAATAGGAATACACCAAACTAAAAAGCTTCTGTACAGCAAAGGACACCATCAGCAGAACCAAAAGGCATCTTACAGTATGGGAAAATATATTTGTAAACTACATATCCGACAAGGGGTTAACATCCAAAATATATAAAGAACTCACACGCCTCAACAACCAAAAAGCAAATAACCCTATTAAAAAATGGGCAGAGGATATGAACAGACGCTTCTCCAAAGAAGAAATTCAGATGGCCAACAGGCACATGTAAAGATGCTTCCCATCGCTAATTATCAGGGAACTGTAAATTAAAACCACAATGAGATATCACTTCACACCCGTTAGGATGGCCAACATCTGAAAGACAAGCAACAACAAATGCTGGTGACGATGCAGAGAAAGAGGAACCCTCCTACACTGTTGGTGGGAATGTAAATTAATTCAACCATTGTGGAAAGCAACATGGAGGTTCCTCAAAAACTCAAAATAGAAATATCATTTGACCCAGAAATTCCACTCCTAGGAATTTACTTGAAGAAAACAAGATCACAGATTCAAAAAGCCATATGCACCCCTATGTTTATCACAGCACTATTTACAATAGACAAGATATGGAAGCAATGTAAGTGTCCATCAGTAGATGAATGGATAAAGAAGAGGTGGTACATATATACAATGGAAAATTATTCAGCCATAAGAAGAAAACAAATCTTACCATTTGCAACAACATGGATGGAGCTAGAGGGTGTTATGCTCAGTGAAATAAGCCAGGCAGAGAAAGACGAGTACCAAATGATTTCCCTCATTTGTGGAGTGTAACAACAAAGCAAAACTGAAGGAACAAAATAGAAGCAGACTCACAGGCTCCAAGAAGGGACTAGCAGTTATCAAAGGGGAGGGGTGGGGGAAGATGGGGAAGGATGGACGGAGAATGGGATTGAGGGGCATTATTACTGGCACACATGGGGGAGGGCATGGGGAAGACAGTGTAGCACAGAGAAGACAAGTAGTTACTCTGTGGCATCTTGCTATGTTGATGGACAGTGACTGCAGTGGCGTGTTGAGGGGGGTCTTGATAATATGGGTGAATGTAGTAACCACACTGTTGCTCATGTGAAACCTTCAGGAGATTGTGTATCGATGATACCTTAATATAAAAAAATGGTTAAAAAAACAGTCCTATCTATCCTAGATTCAACACCAGCTTGTGCCAGTCAGCATCTGGGCCCTCTAATCACCACTAATCCTCCCAACCACACAAGGAAGCTGTTGTGCTCGTTGTAAGATGAGGGTACTGAGACTCAGACCAGGTCAGCGCTCATGGTCACCAAGCCTGACAGGGCTGGGCAGGAAATGCAAACCTAGCTCTGGTTGCCTCAAAGCCCATGCACTCTGCCACGTGTTCTGCTACCTCTGCTTTCATGAGGCCGTTCTATAGATAACACCTCAGCGCCCACTGTGCTGGAGCAGTCAGAGAAGGCCTTGAATAAATAAATCAAACACAAGTTAAACGTATGTGGTAGCCAACTTCCAAGACAGCCCCAAAGACCCCTGCCTCCTGGTGTTCTCCTCTGTGGGTAGTTCCCTCTCACAATGGATCAGGGCTGCGCTATAAAACCAATAGAGTACACTGGGGTGATGGTATGGCAGCACTGCTGAGACTACTTCATGAAAGGCGCTGTGGGTTCTGCCTTGCTCTGTTTGGACCATCTGATTTGTGGGGATCTGGCTGCAGTATCTCGAGAGCTCCCAGGCAGCCCAGTGGAGAGGCCCATGCTGCAAGAAACTGGCCTCCTGACAACAGCCATGTGAGTGAGTATATTGTGAAATCAAATCTTCCAGCCCCTGTCGAGCCTTCACAGGTGACTGTTTCCCTGGTTAACACTTTGACTCCAACCTCGTGAGACACCCTCATCCAGACCCTCCCACTAGGTGCTCCCTAATTCCTGACCCACAGAAACTCTGAGAGATAATGTTGGTTGTTCTACTGGGGAGGGGGGTAATTTGATACACAGCAATAACTAATACAATAAAAATCAAACAAAATTCAAGGCTTAAAGAAAGTCTTGGCCAAGGAACATAGAGAAGGGTGTTAACCAAAGGGTAATAAAAATATATGGAGCTTTAAGGTAGCCAAAAGGAGGAATCAACTGAAATGAGAAAAATAATACTATGATAATATTAGCAAATACTTATTTAGCACTTCCTATGTAGTATTCTAAGTGCTGTTAATATATTAACTCATTTAATTCTTAGAGTAACAGTACAGATAAGGAAACTGAGGTACAGAAAACAAATAATTTGCAGTGGTCACTGAGTGGTCGTAAAGCTGGAATTCATTCCAGATAGTCCAGCTCCAACTTTGATGCTCTTTGCCACTCTGCACATTGTGTCTCGAATCAAAAGCAAAACTAGAGAAAGCAACCCAAAACCTTCAAGTGGTCAGTTGGTCTGGATTCTTTGATTACTGTTTCGATTTGTACAGCAATGCTCCACAGATTTCATTTAATCCATAAAAGGCTGCTAGGAGAAAGGCAGAAGAGATACTATTATCTCCATTTTACAGAGGAGAAAACTGAGGCTGAGAGATATTAAGGAAGCACTTGGATCCTCAGATTTGAAATCAAATGAGTTTTCTTGGCAAATTAGGGGACTTTCCAACTTTAAGCAAATTCTGACAGATTGAAACTCCCTTTTTAGCTTGTCCATTGCTGTTGCATTTACCTATTTATAGTTAAGATTTCATGGACTAAAACAGTAAGAATATCGAAGAGGAGGTGGCCTCATGAGAAGCACATGAGGTTCATGCACCACCTTAATTTCAACCAGGAGAAAGTACATTCATAGCAAAACACAATCAAGGGAATATTTTAAATCAATTTAAGCAAACAAGAGTGGCACAGTTAAAGTCAGAGCTCAGAGCCTCTTTCCAAACAGTATGACAGACTGAAATAACGACCGCCACCCCCACCAAAAATATAACTAAATTAAATATGCATGCATACTGTTGAGGAATACGATTACGTTGTAATAGCCCCCAAAGAAAAACGTGTTGATTTCTAGTCAATTGAAAAAAAACGTATTACTGATTTTTCTTCCCCAACAATACAGCTATCGTGAAATGCACAGAAACGCAGCAAAGCAAATGCCAAGGTTAAAATACAAAGGTAGCAGCAACAGAAAGCTGGATGGCTTCAGACAAATCTAACTGCGACCACATCACACTTGTAATTTTCTCTTCCTCAGCATGCCTTCTGCCCCCCACCCACTTCCATTTCGTCTGAACTGCAAGGCTCTGCACACTTCACATTGTCTAATCACGGGGTCCTTCTTTTTCTGTTTATACTAGAGTTTCTTTTATTTGGGTGGGAGGAGACAGGGTGGATCTGCATCCTGTCTCACACGTGGTTTTAGAACCAGCGGCCTGTCAATCCAGTCCTTTTGCTGAGAATGATGTTAGAACTAATGAGTGTTTCCTCTGCTATTACTGGGGAGGCAATGAGGCCTGCCCAGCGCTGGCGGCCACCAGCTCGGTCCTGTCTGCAGGCGGCGGTGGGCCTCCGGGTAATCAATCCTGTTTCTCTGCAGGGCTGTCAATCAGAAACAAGCCTGAGTGGCACCTGCTGGTTCATTCCCGCTCCCTCTCCTCCTTCAAGTTCATGGTAATACAGACCTGGAGCCTACTGTTTTTTCATCAGAGAGTGGAATTTTTTCATTTTTCTCTGCTGTGTTGATTCTTTCCCCTTGCTGTATCCTTTCAAGACTATCACAGAAACTACAGTATTCAACACGAATCCCCCCAGAGGGCTTCTCGACCATGGTTTCAATACATATTATTCTGTATTTCATTTCTTTTCCTTCCGCTTACCTGTAGACACCCCCAACTACATCCTGCCAATCCAAAGACAACCCCAAAATATCTGTATTCCATCTTCTCCTCTATTTGACTTCTCAGTGTCCAGAAAGCCTTAACAATGTATCAACAGGGAATTGAATTTTCACCCCCATGTCAGAATGGTCCCTAATTTTATCACCAGTCTCTATTTGCAGGGACCTCGTGTGCTGGATTCTCCAGGACCACTCCAATTTCAAATAATCTGCTTCTCAGACCAGTGGTTCCAAGCTTTGGTTTGGAAAAATCAGATCATAACATGCTGCCAGAAGCCATTCAAATGAGCGTAAGTAATTACTGCATTGACACCTTTTCCCTTTGGCTCAGAAAGCCATCAGCACTAGCAGAACACCTGTTTCAATTAGAAACTGCATCTTTACTTTTGTACACTAAGAGGAAATCATACTTACTACATGGCAAATGAGACCATGGCCCAGGCCCACTGGGGATTCATTTGTCCCCGCGCCCACCTACCCCGACCACAGGAGCTTGACCCCAGCCCTCAGTGGGTCTGTGTTACCATGCGCCATGCATGTACGCGCACACGAGGGCTGGCCCTTTATTCATCCTCAGACTCCTACTCAGAGGGGCCACAGCAGTGATGGCCTCAGGGCGTTAAGGAATGATCCTTTTCTCTCTGCCTTCCACAAGTCCCGGGTTCATGTTTCCCAGATTTAACCACCCCTGGCAGGCATCTTCCTCACCCTGACCACTTAAAGATGCATCCAAGGCAACTTAGTGATCTGCTACCAGTATTTTGGCAGCTTCCCACACATACACAACTAGGAATATGGCCACTTTCTGTGAAATCTCCCCATAAAGATGGATGTTGGTTGGCACAAAAAGCATTATTATATGCAACAGTCTTTAAAGGGGAAACTAAAGGAATTTTCTCCCAAGAGTTATTTCTAGTGGCATTTGAGCCACAGTATTTGTAAGGTGCGGCATACACAACATTGTTCACATAACTAAAGAATCAAACAGTAGGTCAACCGGAAACTGAAGATGGCCCATGGGAAAGGGGAAGCAGAGGATGTGATGACTGGCCCTTATGACCACAAACCACGTACCCCGCACTGCGCTCAGCCACACACATGCATTCCCCTCCTGACCCTTACTCCGACCCTGTGAGACCACCAGACACACTTCCCCAAGAAACTGAGGCACGGTGAGGCCAACGCCCGGCTAGGAAGCCCTGGAGTCAGGACTCCGTCTGTTGTCGGACTCCAGCGGCCCAGCTTGGAATCACGCTGTCATTCTACCGAGTCAGCACTGCCTGGGGGCAGGGTTAAAATGCCTCTGGATTCCAGACCCTTAGTTAAACACCCTGTGCTTCGCCTCCACATCCACGCAATAATCTTCAGTTGATAATCTGGCCTCTCTGGTATCATGACAACAGGGAGAGTGTCGTGAGATGCCTGATTTCTCCCTGTGAAATGACGTGGCCTCCCTCAGCCCCAGGAGGCTTTGGTACCCCTTCCTCCTCCCAGCCCCAGGCACCCTTTATTCTCCTTTCCGCCCCCCAGCCCCGGAAATGCCAGCTCCCAGAATGCTCCAGCTCCAGCCAGCCCTCCTTTGTATACAATCTCCACCATTTCTGATGTGCATTTTTTTATTTTGTTTTCCACAGGCACCACACCTCACTTCCCTCTTGAGCTCTGGGAAGACGGCAGACGCACACACGCTTACGCTTTTGAGAGCCCTGCCCTCCGTCGTTTTGACTATACACTCTTTTATTGCCCTTAATGTTTTCTTTCAACCAAAAAGCTCCCCGTTATCTATGCCCCTTGAAACTAGTTGACTCTTAGACACCAATTCTGGTGGTCTCACCACAATACGGCTTCCATGTGTCCAGTTCCTGGGCTCTCGCAAGAAGAAATAAATAACATTTGAGCTGGACCCTTTTTCACCATACTATCAAAATCCCTTATATACATACATATGTTTTTCATATATATTTGATACATTATATATAACATCTACATATAAAATACGTTTTTACCCATTTGTTTTATCTAATCAAGCCCTGAGCTTTTACGAGGCCCTGGGGGGATCACGCCCCAAAGGCCTGTCCCGCCCGCAGCCCTTCTGAGGACCCACGGGCGCAGGCAGGCTCCGACCCCAAAAGGAGGGTCTGTTAGCTGAGGGAGCCTCTGGAGGCTCACAATCACATGCCAGGGTCTGACGTGGAAACACAGGGGCTCAGCCCCTCAGAGCCCTCTCCTGGCGACCTGACTGCGAGACGTGGATGGACGGGGCTGGGAGGCAGTGATGAAGGGATGAAGGGGCGGAGGCGGGCTTGCGCCAGGACGACCGCGAGGGGGTCGGAGGCCAGGGCAGGCTGAAGAGGATCAAGAAACTGCCTGGCACAGAGAAGACACGAATGCACACATACGGAAAAGCACGTGCCCCCTGGTCCTGGTTTTCAGGAAGACAGAAATGGTGGAGACAGAAGAAGAAAGGACACCGGGGCTGGACAGGAGGAAGAAAAGGGCACCACAGCATCAGGGGAAGGCAGTAATGAGCAGGTGCTGGCCCATCAGAGGCAGGGTGCAGAGTCCTCTCACTTTGCTTTAAGCACCTGTGTGTAACATTCCTTTAAAAAAAAAAGGAAAAGAAAAGAAAAAAGCAAACACAGATAACCTTCTATAACAGACATAATGTCCTAAATTCTCCCCTAAAACACTTGCCCCACAAGACAGTCAGGCTTCTCACCTAGTCTCAGCTAGAATAAGAAGAATCCTTCCTACCAGGTGTGGATTTGCCTTTTGTTCTGTAGACAAGGTTCATGTAGCTGATCACATACCAGACAAAGGGAAGACAGCACCATCATGGTCTGTGAGTCTCATTAGCGTGAATAACAGAGGATAAAGGACAGAATAAACAGGAGCCCAGTGTCCACTCCATTTCTAGATATGACCTGCAGTCAACACACCACATCACTGCCAGTCACAAACAGCCTGTCACCGCCACTTAGCACCGTGCCCTGTGCACAGACCTTAACCTAGTCCTGAGGTTCTCCAATTTCATCCCAGCCGGGAGCTGGGATTGGGTAGGAAGCTCTTCCATAAAACCTCCAATTTACAGATTTCCCTTTCCAGGTAAGCAAACACATTAATTTCTATTTGGGCTGCTTCCGTGGGCCTGTTTGCCATTCTTGCTCGATCTTCTGCTTTCATTGGGAAAGCTGGACATCGAAGGGTCACTAAAAATGTCAAGTCAAAAGTAAAATTAAAACACACTTTCCAGACCCTGCAGAGTGCAGAAAAATGGCTCCAGCCTTCGTACGGCTGCAAACACAATAGCAAACATCACCACTTGACATGTGGCCCACAGGTCTCATTATCTTACCATTATACCCGGATGTCAAACATCAGTGTTGGCATTTAAAGCCTACGGAGTTGGTGAGTGTTTAAAATGGTTCCTGTCTGTCTTCTGCAAACGTTAAAAGTGAAGAAAAGGCAGGTCTGTTTAACACAGCATGAGTTTTTTCCTAATTAGCCAGTGACAAGTCACAGGGAAGAGTCATAGAGGTACTTACTATTTATAACCCATGGCCACATCCACAAAATACTTTCTTCTCTGTCGATAGACATTGTCCTTAAATCCCTTAAACATAAAAGAGATTAAGTTATTTAACAGAGTGCCAAAAAATTAGCTACAGAAAGCCTATAAGAAAACTACCGTAGTGTTTGAGATGTAAATTTTATCCTGGGAGGACCATCTTGATGACAGGCTGAAGCGAACTGTGCTTACAGTAAAACCTCATTAAATTTAGGCTATACTAATTTGGGATGTGTGGGAATTCAGGCTGAAGTAAACAACATCCTTTGGTTTTCAAGTACCATTTACACGTAATTGATCTTAATCACAAATTAATCTTATCCTGTTCGTTAAAACAGGTCCCTTTAACATGGCTATTCAGTAGGCTAGCCTAAATGTAACCGCTTTGAGTAAATAGCCAATAAATGTATTAAAAATTCTGTCATTCAAAATTATCATCAAATTCCCAAATTAGTGTGAATTAAAGAGGTTTTGCCGCATTTTACGAGTATAGCCACACAATGCAAAACAGATTATAAGGGATTCATGCACTGGATGGCAGGTTAGCTCCCCTCCACTCTGAGTCCCTAATTGGTCTTTAGCAACTTGAAGACTTGTGTCCATCATCATGCACTTGGGAACCTACACCTCCTGTCTGTCATTCTTCAGTCAAGCGGAATCCCTCTGAGGGCACTTCCTGGTTTACCCAAGAACCTCTCCTTTTGTCGGCAGACTTTCCATTTTCCTTTCTTTCAGGTACTTTCAATCAGTTCTTTCCAGGATTGTCTTTTCAAACTGCTGGAAGCCCAGAGGATTCGTTTCAATGTAACTTCTTACCAGTGTTATCCCTGCGCCCTCAAAGGATGACCAGGAGGCAGCGGCCACTCTGAGAATGGTGGCCGGACAAGAGCAGAGGCTGCTGAGGTCATGAGCTCCAAGTGGAAGGCTGGGACAGGCCCACAGGGGTGCAGACTGCCTCTGCTGCTGCTCAGACACTTCTGCAAGGTGAGCTGTTCAAGAGAAACCTCAGACTCATGGAAAATCATTCTCTGCTCTCATATGCCTGAAGGGGACCTGGCCTTGAGGCCAGAAATCTTCACAGGACTGTCTGCCTCACTGATGGGAAGCCTCTCCATTGCCTCAAAAGAGAGCTACTAATAGAGGGAGATGCAGAAAGTGCGTGAGATCACCCAGACACCCTTCAGGAATGAAATACCCCCTCCCTCAAAGCTAGCACTTTCTGATGCTACGAGTTTGGGGTTTTTTTACTGGCATCCACAGGCAAGCTTGCGAAGCCTGAAAATGTGTGTATACATAATGTTGTGACCATGGTTACCACATTCACAAATGGATCTGTGATCTAAAAAAGGGTCCCCTGCTTTGGAGGGTAGATATGGTCCTGCTAGAAAGTACAATTCAACACTCACTAGTAGTATCACCTGACCTGGGGTGGTAAAACTGAAGAGTTCCCAGCACCCTAATTACTCAGAAAGAAAGCAGGCTGTGACAAAAGGAGAACAGTCATGTGCAAGCTAACATCTGTTCCCCTGTTCCTGCCAAACCAGACACCGCCCTACAAACATCACAATCCACTGGGCTTCCAGAAGAATCTCAACGGTCTCTCCTCAGCAAACACCTGCACATTTTCCAGGCATGCAAGAGAGTGATTTACTCATCACGCCTCATTAGGCTAGTTTGGCAGTGATTATGCAAATGTTGTGGACGATCCAGAGCTTCCAGGATTGAACCCTGGCCTGGCAAATTACAACAGGATGCAAGCTACACTAGTGATTGCAGAGACACGGCCTTCCTTGGCCATCTATTCTGGACTGAAGCCAGGGATAAGGCTGCCAGATAAAATAGAGGACGCTCATGCAATATTTGGGGCATATTGATACTAAAAGATTTTTCCTTATTTGTCTGAAATTCAAATTTAACTGGGCATCCGATATATTTACTTGCTGAATCTGGCAACGCTAAGGTGCTTTCCTCTCAGTTTAAATCAAGAACTGAAGGCTCAGCCCGCACTCTGAAGTGCTCAGTTAAGTGTATGTTGGCACTCAAGTAGTCACTCCAAATAGCTCAACCTTAGTGGAATAGTACAGTCATCTGGGAGCTTTAAATAATATTCCAAACCTAGGCACATTCCCAGAGGTTCTGATTTATGCACTCCGAAGCGAGACCCTCAGTTTTGTTTTTAATTCCCCACAGATGATTGGAGTGGAAAATAAGAGCTGAGAATCACTGATCTAGGACATTTGGCAAACCCTTTTAAATGCAACGTCCAGGGTGCAGCCATGATAGCTCTGATAGGACGGACTTCAGGTGAGCCTCGGGGTTGCATTTTTAACAAGCAGCTATGGGCGGGCCTTGAACCTCACTTTGAAAGACCCTCCCAGGCTAGATCCTTGCTGCCCACAGTGTGGTCCCCAGACCTCCAGGGCAAACCTCAACTGGGAGCTCACCAGAAATGCAGAATCTCAGGCCCGCCGTCTGCATTTTGTAAAGATGCTCCAGGTGATTTGCTTGGCCTTTAAAGTTTGAGAGGCATTGGTCTAGCTAGATATTTAACCCTTTCTAGGGAGCTTCAGCAACCTGACTTACATTCCAAGCCCCTTCGGGGCCATCCCAACACAGTAATTCCTGTCTCAAGACTGGGATTATTCTTAGGCATGAAAGGCCCTTAAACAACTTTTTCCATCCTCATCAAATAATAACTTATAAAAAACACCAATTAACCAATACCAAATTTTCCTTAAACAAAGATTTGGTGTGCTTACAGAACAAATAGACGTGGTTTAAAAAACTACCTGTGACGTAGGAGATCGCTAAGTACTTGCAATCATTGCAAGTGGCTGCACAGAAAATAAGAGAAGGTGATGTGAAGTGGGTGTGGTTAGGAGTAACAGGACAAAAATTAAGCGCAGGAAAATTTATACTGGGGTCAGAATCAAGTTTTTCACAGCAAGGTCAGTAGTTCCTGTGGTTGTCCCATCAAAATGACTGACCCCCCCTCCCGCACATCCTCCAGGTTGAGTGATTTCCTGACTAGACTAAGGGGACCGTTTGGAAAGAGGAGGTTAGTGAGAAATCCTTTACTGTCCAGGCATTGATCTGGATGATTTAGTACAGCATTTCCATTCCTGGAAGTAAGCATTTACCCTTGCCAAAATGCTTTCCAGTTGTTTTATTAACTAGGCTTTTCAAATGTCCCTTTGAGGACAATAAGAATTTTATTTCCACTTTTTACATAAAGAATTTGAGATGCACAGGTAGAGGGACTTGCCCAAGGTCATCCTGCACATTAGCAGCTGGTGTCTGTGTAGTTCCATTACTGCTGAATTCTTCAATCAGGCTTCTGGGCTGATTCTGACTCCTCTGAAGGTGGGGAAGGGGACGATAACAAATGGATGATTACTAAAGGCACTTCTGAGTGTTTCCCTGATGTTCAGGGGCCTTATATGTGAATGAATGTAGATTATTCTGAAATTTTAGGCTATGCTGGCAAATATAACACAATGTCTTTCAGTGGATTCTGTTTTTTCTAAGTAATGCTGTCTGACCATTTGTTTGAACAGTCTGTTATGAATTGGTCTGCACTGGTATATTATGCCACATGACTGGCTGATTGCACATGTCCCTCTTACTGAAGGAGTCATCGTTTCCTCTGAAGCGGTGGTTCTCAGCCTAAGGTATGCACCTGTTGAAACAGCTCCCTGGGGACGCTGCTGCAGCAGGTGGTGGGACCACGCTCAGAAAACCACGGCACAGAGTGTAATCACACCATCAGATTTCCAGATTTCCTCCATTTAAATAAAGTGAGTATCTGTAAACCATTATCCGCAGACCAGAAATCCCTCCAATGAGTGTGACCCATCCGCTTGGGTGCCACCCTCTTACCTGCCCAGTTTTAGACAAGGGGCATGGGGGCGGCAGGGGGGATGCTGTAATGAACGAGTATACTGCTTACTTTTCCCAGACTATTAACCATACTTCATTCTGACCATAAAGAAGTTCCAGGTCTCTTGTGTCAAATAAAAACTGATGTGAAGGGGGAGGGAGGGAATAATGGGAATGCTAACCTACGTATCATATTTCTTTAAAGGCAGTCATTTTTATTGAAGTAAAAGAGAGATGGTGGTAAATAGATTCAGGGCAGATGTGGGAAGAAATGTGTCTTCCATCACGGCCTTATTCTAAAGCCCTCTGCCTTTCCGTCAAGGCTAAAGTCCGCCACATTACTCTACTTCTAACTACTTCCAGTCAAAGAAAACAGCAAAAGGGATTTTATTCTCTCACTGAGCCCCAGAATGCCTAGTCCTCCCTAATTTTTCAAAGGGGTGATCAATTTCAGTTCATCCTTTTTGCAAGGATCACTATCTGAACATATATCTCAGGCTAATTCTCTAGAAATATTCTCCAAGGTTTAGAATCTCCTCCTCTATCCAACCCTTTTAAAAATAAATGCTATGCAGAAATGCCATCCTTCTAACCTGCTTCAAGCCAACGAGTATGCAGAGAAAAGTCTTATCATTCGGAAGTCTGCTCTCCATATGGTGAATAAATACTAAATTGCTCTACAACGAAGCGCTGCAGCACAGAAAAGGGCACGCTGCCCGGCACATGGGTGGAGCTGGACGAGCACGGGCGGAATGGGTTTCACAGGACACTTACTGGGTGATCGGCATCGAGCTCAGAACCATACATGAGAACTCTGTGAGAGCATCTGTCTAACTCAGAGATCTTCCGGGGAAACCAGGGCACATCCTCTAGCTCTGTTGAAAACAGTGCAGGTTCAAAACCATTAGCTCACAGATGGTGTTTTCCCCTTTGCCACATTTGTCAGATTGCAAAATCGCCCAACAAGCAAAACCTGGCCTTGCCTTCTTCTCCAGTCCAAATGTTCTCCGGAGGATTCAGCGTCACGATTGTCGTTTGAAATTTCAGCAACTGAATGAGCTCATTGAATTCGGTTTTGCCACACTCACAGTCCACGAAGATTTCAACCTCCGAACTTCTTCGCCGGGATTTCCTGGACTCGATGTGAACCATGTTGACATGTTTTTCCTGCGGAACATAAGCAGCATCTCTGAATCACCGGGAGGGCACATGACAGGGATGCCACGGGCTGTTGCGGTTCAGCGCTTCAGCAGCGAGGTGCCGAGGGCCCAGAAAGGAGCCGGGAAAGCCAGTGTCCTGGCTCTTTGGTTGACTGAGACATGGAAATGTGTCCAACCAGTGTCTCTATTAATAGAAATAGAGACTGTATGTAGGTTTTTCTATCTCATTTTTAAAAGGGGGGGAGGCAGTAAGGTATATAAAGGCCCTACAAATGCATTATAATCATGAACACCATCATTTGCCAGAGCAGTGCACATCCCACTAGTGGTGTGTGTGAGTATTTGGGGGGAAAGTTAGCTTATCCTATTATCACATAATCCCCATTTATATTTTTATTTTCTTATTTTTCCGAAGAACATGACTAAAACTCAAACCCCTGGTTTTCTAGTGGTATAAAGTTTCCACTATGAATTAAAGTTTAGTAATAAAATAATCTTTGAAAAAATAAGTGAATAGTACAAATGGCAGGAAAGGAGGCAAAACGGAGAAGGTGGAAGGACAATGACTCATGTTTGGGAAACAAGGGCCAAAGCGTAGCCCCCTGTGGGTAAAGGGGAGGTTCTCGTGGCCAGGATGCCCACCCGGCCATGGCTGGCTGGCTCACTGCACACGTGTGGGCAATACATGGTTATTGACTCTATATAAAGAGCTCCACCCAGCGCTCCGGGCGACACGGTGGTATGGCTGCAAGGCTGCAGGAGAGCAGAGCAGAGGCTGGAGTGGGGGCAGCACTGGGGACAGAGGGGCCCAGAGGCAGAGACTGGCCTGCTGCACGCAGACTCGCTCTGAGTAAACGGGATTTTAGTGACTGACCTGCCACCGTGGAAATAAAGTTGGGTATACCCTTTCACCCCAAAAACATTCTACTGTTATTTCTTTGGTCACACTGAATCCATAGTGAACTAGATCAGAGCTGAAACCCATTGGCAAGACACCCACATTGTAGGAAAAGATAAGGAAGCAAGGTGAGTGTCCATCAACAGATGAATGGATAAAGATGTACATATACACAGTGGAATATTATTCAGCCATAAAAAGAAACCACAACATGGATGGATCTAGAGGGTATTATGCTCAGTGCAATAAGCCAGGTGGAGAAAGACAAATACCATATGATTTCACTTATTCCTGGAATATAAAAACAAAGCAAAACAGAAGGAACAAATGGCAGTAGACTCACAGACACTGAGAAGGGACTAGTGGTTACCAAGGGAAAGATGGGCCAGATGGGGGGGAGGAGGATGAAGGGGCACAATGTAGGTTGGTCATAGGGATGCAGTACAGCCCAGAGAATATAGTTAATGATTCTGTAACATCTTACTGTGTTGATGGATAGTGACCACACTAGAGGGGGTGAGGGTTTAATAATATGGGTGAATGTTGAACCACTGTGTTGTATACCTGAACCAACATAAGATTGTATATCAACGATACTTCAATAAAAATATAGCAAAAATATATATATATATATATATATATATATATATATATATAAGAGAGCAAGAAGGGCAGCCCAGAAAGTGTCTCTGAAGGCCAAATGACAATAATCCAACCGCAAAAAGGGCCACTTAGTGCCTGTTCCCTTGCAGCACCCTCCGGGCCAGCTTCCTGCAGGCGGCTGTGGTGGAACTCGCCCACAGCACATGTCAGGGGGAAAGTCTCCTCACAATAAGGTGTCTGAGGAGGGCAGCAATGTAATATTTAACATTTAATTTTTTATTTAACATTCAATTTGATATTTAAACATTAAGTTTAAATTTCCCCAGTGATGTAGTCTTCTCTTCCCCCGAGTTAAATGAAAACTAAGTTCTCCTGTCCACCCTAACCCACCCGCAAACAAGCAGATAACGCCCCCAGCACTCCACGTGCTGTGCCCCGATTACCCACGCAATAATAAAATCCTGCCTGGCCTCGGCGTTTCCAGCACAGAAGCAGGTCAGATCAGAGCCAGGTAAAAATCAAACGGCATCCTCCTCTATAAAGAAACCAATCCTGTGACCAACAACCAAATGCTCTATTTCTGTTTTTATTAACGTTTGCAGTAATGCCGTATTTTCTAAATTGGCTAGTAATAAAGGTAAGATTAATGTTAAGTTCAGTGTTCAAGGGTCTTCAGACACTTTGTGTCACTTTGGGCTTTTAATGCCCTTTGGTTAAAGCAGAATGGGATATTTTTTAGACAAAGGAACTGAGGTCCAGACAGGTTAAGTGGTTTAACTGTAAGACCCCACGACTGGCTGACGGCCAGGTGAAAACTCTGAGCTGCTCAGTCCTTCGGCAGGGATTTTTCCACTGCCCCCAGCTGTCAGAGTGAATTGGCCTGCCTTTGGGCACTGCATAGCCACAGCGGTGGATGACATCATTATAAGTAAAATATTTCCCCAGGTTTCCATTACCACTGTTTATGGCGTCTGATCCTTTCTTCAAGGTCAAGAGAGAACAAGGAAATATTCGCCAAGCCAGACTGCTAACCCCCCTCGACGGTCATCAGAGGCATCACGCGCCTGCTCTCTGCACACTCGACAAAGCGCGTCCACGCAGTGTCTCATCACCACGCCCTGGCTAGGTGGGAATCACTGGCGCTGTTTCAGAGCTGGAGAAGCCGAACCTAGGAAGCCGCTGGGGATCAGCCAGGCCGGGCGACCTCGGGTCGGAATCCCCCGACCGCGCTGCCGGCCGTTTGTCCCCCGCGCCCGCCGCCCGGAGCGCGCCGAGCAGGCCCTGTGTCCCCAGGCAGAAGCGCCCGAGGCCGGGGCCGGCTGCGCCGACAGGAAAGCAACCGCCTCTCTGGGCGTTTCTAACTTCGCCCTTCCCCCAGTCTCTTTCTCGAGGGTTCGGTCCGCTGACTCAGGCCTGCTGAAAAGGCTGCTGCATTTCTACAAAATAGAGAGCGAGCCCTGCCTCACTCACTGAGGAGGAGAGTGACTCATTTGTGCAAAAGACACACTGAGTTCCTGAAACAACGAGGCTTCGGAGAGCACCGGGCACCTACACTCAGGTGTTCCATTTCTGCGGTTAGGGTGCTCCTAGGACAAGTGTTCCACTCCAGTGTTAACAAGGCCGATCAGGCTGCAGGCTTTTGATGTTTAAAGATACTCGGGCTCCCAAGTGGAAAAAGACAAGTATCAAATGATTTCACTCATCTGCGGAGCATAAGAGCAAAGAAAAAAACCTGAAGGAACAAAACAGCAGCAGACTCACAGAACCCAAGAACGGACTAACAGTTACCAAAGGGAAAGGGACCGAGGAGGGTGGGTGGGGAGGGAGGGATAAGGGGGAAAAGGGGCATTACGATTAGCAGAGGTAATGTTGGGGGGGTGTGGGGAGGGCAGTACAACTCAGAATAGACAAGTAGTGACTCTACAGCATCTCACTGCACTGATGACAGAGACTGTAATGGGTTGGTGGGGGGGACCTGATGAAGGGGGAAGTTCAATAACCATAATATTGCACATGTAACTGTAGATTAATGATCCAAAAAGAAAAAAAAGATACTCGGTCTCCTTTTGTGTTTGCATTTCCAGGTGTGAGGCTCACATTTTTTAATTACTGACTTCCTCATCTGGCAACAGCCTGTAGAATTACTACTAATAGACTAACTCTGAATTAATACAAACACAGTTCACAAATCTGAGTATTTCATGGTCTGGCAGACAAACTCCCCTTTTAGAGTCTCATGAAGTTTGGTTTCTTTGACCCTTTCAACACATCATCCAGATATTGATTCAGTAAAGTTTCATAACAGATGACAGCTTAGTGACCAAGCACACCATCACTTTTAAAGTTATGTAATGGTTTCACATTCACCTGAAAGAGTTTCAGAGCTTTCACCAATCCACCAACTTCATTCTTCAAGGAGAAGACAACTGCCGTCTTGCCACTTTCTGGAGCAGTTTCACTTTTGCTGTTTCCCTTGTTGCCTTTTTTATCATCATTTTTGCCAGAGTTAGCTTTACTTAGCTTTAAGAAGGTAGAAACACACACACACACACAAATATTAGTTAGGATTCCAGAGTTCTCTAGAACCAGAGTGTTTTCAGCATTCCATTCATATGCTGAAGCCCCAGCAATGATACAAACCCAAGAAGTGGCCATGTCCCTCATGACCATCAATCAGAAATATTGGTCTAATTCGCTCTGGGACACTATTTTCCAATGCTCTAAGATATCATCCAGTGTTTGAAGTTAATAATTTTAGTTTTGATTAAATATTAAAACCAGAAATATTCATTTCTTTTTTACCTTTTTTTTATTAAGGTATCATTGATATACAATCTCATGCTCAGGTTTCACATGAGCAACACTGTGGTTACTACATTCCCCCTACAGAAATATTCATTTTATTCTGAAATACATTAGGACATACACTGAAATTAATAACCTTACTTTCTGCAGTTAGACCCACATTGTCAATGTGAATCTATCTGCAGAAGTTCAGCTCAAAGGAGTGTATTCAACTAAGGCCATCTGTGTCAGCAGATGACACCTGAAAAGTTGCTCTTAGAATTCACCTGCAAACAAAAGGAAGAAGGAAAAGAGGGAGAGAGGAGGGCAGGCAGGAAGCAAAGTAGCTATTCTTTAGGAGCAGAGTAGAATCTGAGAAACTAAAAAAGATGAATCCTTCATTAGCCATTCAAGATACTATAACATATGACTAATTAATAACTTGTAGTTCTATTGGCTAAGGACAAAAATGACAGTCCTGAAACCCAGGTCACATGGTCAGAAATACAGAAAAAGCTGGAAACTCACTTAACAGACAAAGAAAAACTAGGGTGAATTTTTTTCCTGTGTCCTTTGCCAATGCAGATCTAGGCAAAAAGAGAACTTTCTCCCAGACAAATACTGACAGCATAATTGCACCCATGTATTACTTCCTCATGAAACTAACAAATGCACATTTGATTTAGACCCCGGTGAACAGTCACTTGCCATTGTTTGTCTGATTACTGGCTTTACTTTCACATGTTAGTATTGCCTTACTCACAGAATTTATATATATCATAGAAATGAATATTTCATTATTTGTGACTTGAGAGAGAGAAGAAGCTTATTCAGATTCTGGCATTTGGCAGTATGTTTAGTCCTCAAAAGCTCAAATGTCTTCATACTCTCAACATCTGCCTCCTCCTCACCCATAACTCACAAATCTATACTTAACTAGATTTTTATATGAAAGGGTCACACACTAACCGTAACTCTGAGTTTTCTTTGTTTTCCTTGTAGCGGCTCATTCTGACTTCCAAATTCCTCACTGTAACATCTCATCCAAATATCGGTGATACTGATACTTAAATGTTAGAAAATCTATTTATGTTTTTGGTCTCATTTTTGCAAATTGATTTAAATAGTTCTACAAAACTTGCCCTGATTACTTTTCAACATTTTGAGTGGTAATAATACATCAAAACAATACAACCTTCTGGCACATATTTAGAGCCACAGTATTAAAACAGGATTTTCTACGAAACAGACAAAACTGTAATTGGTTGATAAACTTTCATAGTACAGGAATGAAACAGCATTTAATTCTTTAATGACTAGGAATCTGAATACATTTTTCTTTCCTGCCGTTTTTAGTAAATCCCACGACTATTACCTCAAATCAGAATCTAAAATTCTGCAAAATACTACTTCCTGTATTCTGTGTATAAATACAAAAGCCGCCTTAAATGCTGGAACATTGTAGTATATTGCTTTCATTATTCCAGAAATTAAACTGAAAAAATGGAGTGATGAGGAAGGCAGGTAAACTTCTGAAAGGAACCGATCTTCCTTTCATCCTGATACCGGGCACCGATAGGCAAGAATAGAAAATACTACTGCTGCGTCGGAAAAGACTAGGCTTCCTGGCTGGAAGTGGGCACAGGGGGCACAGCCCTCCTGCAGGAGCCGTAGGAGTCTATTTAATTTCTTCTCCCTGTTCCTACTCATAATACATGGCCTTTTAAAATTCTACACACTTTTTTTGGTTGTGGAAATGACATTGGTTCATACAACCTCTTGCTCTTGAAATTCAGCAACGTCTTTCCTTTCTCCTTGGGAACTTTGCAGGGAGGAAGTTTAGCGAAGGAAGCCTGGAGGCACACGGGGGCTCGGAGGGTAACAGGGTGGCCCAGGAAGGCGCTGAGGTGTGCGTGCTTCACTCTACATCAGGCGCCCATACGGCAAGGATGAGACGATCGCTGCCCTAGAAAACACTCCTCCAGAGAGTGCCAGCTACTCGGTACTCACGGTTAAGCTGCCAAGCAGCTGATGCTCTTCGGGCACCGCCGAATCCAAGGAAAGCCCTCTCCTGGCCCAGTATTTACTGGAAAACATCATCATTGCCGGCTGCATGGACCCCGCTGTAATCTCTTTATGCGCGGCAGGGGGCGCTCGAGGGGCGCGGCGGGAAGGGGCCTGAGAGCGGCCGCGCTCCCAGAGCCCTCGCGCTGGAGACGGAGCAGTGCGCATCCTCCCTCCCCAGGCTCCTTTATATGAGCGACTGGGGGCTGATGGAAAGCCGATTAGAAAGAAACTCATTTCTGGCTGCCGATGGCCACGGCCAGATTACAGACGCGAAGCCCGGGGTTATCTGGGCTCGTGGTGCCGTTCGTGTCATAGCCGAGTAGCAGTTGGGACGT
Source organism: Smutsia gigantea (assembly GCA_032199065.1). Classification (NCBI taxonomy): domain Eukaryota; kingdom Metazoa; phylum Chordata; class Mammalia; order Pholidota; family Manidae; genus Smutsia; species Smutsia gigantea. The sequence continues at coordinate 116,451 of JAVSCE010018445.1, read as the reverse complement.
GGGAGGTGAACGATGCGTAACGGGGTGTATTCGTAAAAGAAAACATCCTCCCCTGACGCTCGCTCTCATCTCAAACCCGCCCTTGGCGAGGTAACCTTGGCCTTTCAAAGGCTTTGTTTTCTCTTTCCAAGAGGAGAAAATAACTTGAGATGGACATTAGGCATTGCTTAATTCCTAAACCGACTCATTTTGTTAGTAGGCTTTTTCTGATCTGATGTGTTGTGGGCACATGTGTGCGGTGGCTGGCGGGTGTCCTGTGACGCCGCCACGCGGTATCGCTCAGGCGAGTGTGTTTCAGGGGCAATGCGACTTCGACTTCGCCACCTGCAGAGTCGAGACACTAACTCTACAATCTTCCTAGTGGGAAGAGGAAACCAAATGCCCGTGTATCACATTCCTTTCATGGTGTTGATGGAGTGTTTCCTCTCCACTTACAACTAGATCAAACCACCAACTGGAAATGCATAGATGAACTGATGTACTTAAACGCTATGCAAACTTTGTAAATCATAACTCACCACGTCGCAGGAAAATATTACCAACCTCCTGAAGGATGGAAGACTCTTGACCAATGTGCTTGTTTTGACTACAAATCTAAACAAAACCTGGGGCTGGCAGTGCTTATCTATCTAGGAAACAAGATGAAAATGTTTCAAAACAGGAATGGATGAACTAATATTAACTAGAGTTTAATTATCTCTAGAGTCTTGAGGGGACATAATTACTATTTGATCTAATTTTAGAAATATTGTTTGCCTTGTATGTCCTCTAAAAATCAGGTCTGATGAGCTAGTAAGAAAATGAGGTTTAAATAGATTGAAGTAATTGTGATAATATAGCTAATATTACTACATGCAATTTGCCAACTTTTAACACTTTTTTAGGTAAAAACATGAATCATCATCTCAACGCTTACAAAGCAGAAACTATTATTTCCACTTTACATATGGAGAAACTGAGGCACAAAATTTTTAAGTGACTTGCCAAAGATTCATACAATTAGAGAGTGGCTGAGGCAGGATTTAAATTCAGGTAATCTGACCTCAACATCCATACTCTCAACCATTATATTATATAGCTTCTTGAATATTCCAACAACGAAATAAAAGTAGGCTCAAGAGACCTACATACATTATTTCAGCTCAAACAGGTTTGGGGAAGATATGTAATTCAACAAAGATTTAAACACTCATTTCCTGTTAGGTATTCAAACTTAGTCCAGGGCATGCAAAGATGAATGAAATACAGTGCCTACCCTCAAGGAGTCACAGACTAGCTGAAATAAACACATGCAAGTAAGAACTTCTCTATGGAAGGCCTTAAAAGAACAAGGGACAAAGTGCTTAATGTTACCCTAGGGAAGTCAGGAGAGGCTTCTAGGTGTTGCCTGTGCTGAATATTTAAAAGTGAGTTTGTTTGTTAATCAAAATGGAATTGAAGATAATGAGGTGATTCCAGGTCGAGGGAACAGTAGTATACAGAGAACTCTTGTTGCTCAACGATGGGGTCTGGGTTTGGGAGAAAAGTGCCCAGTGAGAGATGAGGCTGATAAGGAAAGCAGGGTCCAACTCCTAATCAGTCCTGAAGGGCATTCAGTGGGCTTTGCACTTTCACCTTATCCAGTAGGTGGAAGAGAACAATTCAAAGGGCTTTATGTGACGCAAAACTATATGGGCATTTTAGAAAAGTAGCAGCTTGGAGGATTTCAAGAGTGAAGGTATAAACCACTTAGGACTTGAAACAGTCTAGAAAGGAGATGATGACCTGGATTAGGACAACGGCACTAATGATTCCATGAAAAAATAAGAGACGTTAAGGGGTAAAATCCATAGGACATCTGTACTTCAAAGTGGAAGAAAAAAAAAGTGTCAGACTAACTCCCACGTTTCTAACTTGGGGGACTGAGTAAATGACAGTGTTATTCACTGAACTAAACCATATATAAATAATAGCAACTTAAGAGAAAAAAATTTTAAGTTAGGTTTTATACATATTGCAAGTGAATGGCTAAGTGAAGATGTGCAAAACTATTTGGATATGAGTTTAAAATTTGGAATGAGACCTAAGCTGCAAGTCAAGTCTTGCCCTCTGAAAAGGAGGAATTGGCAGGTGGAGGGTGGGAAGGAGGAAAGACAGTTTCTCATCAAAACAAGTCTTGTGGAAATCATATGCATGTGTGCCATTGATTACAATTTTTTTAATTTAAATAAAATTATACTGCACAAAAATAGGGCATTCATTTTGGATAAACCAGAGTTTAAATCTTGGGTCTGCCATTTACTTACTGAGTTTGAGAACATGTTACTTCATGTTTCTCAGCCTCCATTTCTGGAATACAAGAGTGATCAATAAAAGTACATCTTATATGGCTGTTTATGCAAATCGAACTGGATGTGTGCACAGTGTCCATCAGTGTCCAACAGATATTGGATGCTCAAAGTGAGTTATCTCCCTATGTTATTCTGAGGCAAGTGTGACACAAATTTGTAAATTGGTTTGGAATCTTTGGCAGAAATTAAGGAGATGTGGGTACCTAGGTTTTGATTGGGCATCCATCCGTGCAGTCCATGATAAGCAGGCAGCCAACGGTCACGATGAGCCAACAGAATTGGTTTGGACCAAGCAGTTTAAAAAGCCCAAGAATCATAAAGTGGGAAATGGAGTGTGACAGTGTAAAATGAGATATTGTGAGATGAGACGACCAAATACAAGACCTGAACGGTGAAATGGCCATGGATTCATGACTGGGCCTGCTGGGTCTACAAAATCAGGGGTTTTACATTAAGGACACCGTGAGTCCTCGACATAGGTGTCTGACCTCATTGAGGACAGTTGTGAAAACAAGAAATAACACGAGCAGCTCTTAAATCACCAGGAAAATGAAAGTGGGTCCTGGGAGGCTGTAGACTCCCAGGGCAAAGATATAGAAAAGGTGATACAAATGGAGGAAGGGCACCAAGAACCCACGGTTCACGGTTGGAAACTCTCAAGGATTCACTCCATGCCAGAAAGCTATCAAATGGATTAAAGACTTGAATATAATGTTCACAATGAGTCAAATCCTCTCACAGAATCAACTCCCATTCTCCTAAACTAACCTTAAGTCTAATTCTGAACTTAAGTTGAAGAAAGTTACAGAAAACTCAGCAACCCAGACACGTGAAAGGCATTGCAAAACTGAATTGACCAAAAGAATGGGAATTTCTGTGGTAAAGAATCTTTTTTACCTAGTGTTTGCGGAACAGAGGGTGGGTTCTCATGTCTGCAATGACCCACTTGTAGTCCTGTTGGGACCAAAAGAGAAAAGATCAGGAAAAAGGATTCTGCTGAGGCTGTGATGGCCCCAGGACTCCGCCCTCTGAACTCAATCTGCTGGGCCTCCACTGATGTATTTTCCTTAAACTCCCTCCCGAAGATGTGCCTCTGCCCAGACTAACCCACCCTCTCTCTTAAGTTACAGTTCATGAAGATAGGATGTTTTGGTCACACTTGTTAGGTAAGAAATGTCAACGAAATCTTGTTAAATTTCTCAATTTAAATTGAACAAATTTAAACAAAATTTTACAAAATGTCCTTTCCCCCTCTATCTTCACCAATAAAACTTTGGCACAAATCAAACTAAACAGAAAGTTTAAAAGCTAATTTGGAAAACAGTTAATAGGATGTGAAGGAAATTGGTGAGAACCTTAAGACAGTGTTTCTCCTCCTTTAGGAAGTTCATTAGCCTTTATTTTAGAAACCTAAATAGCTCTGTAAACCAAAACAGAACAAATATCTCCAACTTATTCAGAAGCTGAATTTAAATTGAGAAATTTAACAAAATTCAGTTTTTAGACTTCTTTATATACCCCTACAAAAGAATGCTATCTTGAATTTTGTCCTTTTTGGGGAGGAAAGGGATGAGGGGTAGAGTGTTTTAATAGAATTTACTTAGGTTAAGAGTACAAAAAGTGAAATTAAAGTTCACTCAAAAAATTCATTCACTCTTTATATATCATCTGTTGGGGTTAGATGCTATTACACAGCTAATAACTTCATAGTCAGCAAATACTCCGTTTTGCTCATTTAACATTTGACTCGGCTAACAAAAAGCATTGTGGCCCAAACTGGCTTTGGGTGTATCCTGAATGTTTGAGTCCAGCAGACACAGCAGCATGCAACATAATGCTGGGCGTTCAGAAGCACCTTGATGGTTTCTCCACTAGAGAGCAATTTGCTCTTATAAAAATGAGCCCGTGACAACCATGGAAGATTCTAGTGCCTTGTATGATCAGGCCATACAACATCTAAAGCAATCTAAGAACAGCCTTATTTGTTTTAAAGCAGTCTACTAATCCACTGGGTCTAGTGCCTCCAATCAGACTAGTATGGTGTTGGAAATATCTATTACTGTCACAGGAAAAGCCCATCTCTTAATGTGACAAAAAGGTGACAAAAAGGCTAAGTCTTCTTAATTAAAAAAGCTGAACGAGAATTAGACTGCTCACTGATCACAACTAAGCTTACTGGAATTTACTGTCTTCTTTTGCACAGAGATAAAAGATAAGTGAGGAGAATATACCATAGATGTTTGAGAAGCATATTTAATAACTGACCTCTATTATCCTAACATTCCAATTCTAACGTTAGGGATTGAACTACATTAGGCAAATATGGTATTTCTGATTCCTGATAGTTCTTAGAGATACTTTGATTAGCTTTTCTTTTTAGTGAGTTCATAAACAGCATCATTTCCCATGGGTTGAAAGAGTTTTTGCAAATCTCTTGCAAAGAGCTAGAGAAGTACACCCATCCAACTGCCCTAACCCAACCTTACCTTTGCAGCCAAGGGCAACACACTGTTGATTCATTTCCAATTTAATCCTGTTTCAATTTAATCCAGTTTAGATAAACTGACACTGAAAGTTAATCTTCAAATGTAAGAATGAAAGGTAAAATTTATAAAAAATACGCCAAGATGACTGTCATCAGTTATGGTGACAAAAAGAACTAAGGCAAATTATAGAATGACTTTTTAAGAACTGAAGGACCTGTCCACCTGACCGTTAAGTCTAAATGTTAACCTGTGAAATAATATAATGGAGCTCAGAAATCACCTGGATCCCACTAAAATGCAGGTTCTTTGACCTCACTTCCAAAGATTCTGAATATTAGGACTAAAGTAGAGCCTGGACATATATTTTGATAACACAGACCAAGATTTGAAAATAAGCACTCTCAAGATATTTTAATTAATGCAGCTTCCACACACAAAATCACTGGCACGAGTCATAAATTATGCTGTTATTCTCACATTAAACAATGATTTTCAACTTTTGGGGAAATCAGAAAACCTTCTGAGAAGCTATGTGACCTCTCCCCCAAAATATGTTAAGACTTCAAACACAGTAAGAGGTTCAACACACCTTCTGAAAACCCCAACTAAAGAAATCCAAGTTAGAATGGTACTACCAGGTTTCACACACTTGAATGCAAGTCAGGTGAAGTTCTAAATTCTTCAATAAACATTTGGGGTTACTTTATGCAAACTATCTTAAGTAGTGGGCATAATTAAATGAATTTCCCATAAGAATTAGTTGGCAGCATCCATAAAAATCCTTGGAAATGTCAGGTTCAGCAAGAATCACTACTTATCCTAAAATGTTATTTTCCTTCCTCAAAAAAGCTTTAGTCATCATCAAGGTGAAAGTTCCTAACATACAGAGATGAAGAATCCTAGACACATGAAGCAATTAAAATAGGGATGTTCGGTTCATAAATGCAAAAACTTGTAACAGAATTGAAAATACTTTTTACAGTTAAATTAGAAATTACCTGAATTTTAACAACTTTAAGTATCACATAATATAGCACAAAACATTTTTCATGTAATCAGGATACAAACAGTGCATCTTGTGAAAACTGAAATAAACAAATCTTTAAAGTTAGACTAACAAATTTACCTGAACTATTTTTAGCAATCTCAATAGCTCAAGTTTACACAGTATTTGCTAACTGGGTTTGTGGATTTTGATTAAGACTTTGTCTAGCACTATATTACCATCACTTCCACATCAGAATTGTGCCAGATAGAAATTCAGACTGTTCAGTAAAAATACTTTAACAAGTAGCTCTGTAATAAAACTTGACAAAAGTTCAACTCACTAAATGAATTAAAATTTTTTAGAACTCTGAGGTAGATAACACATTACGTAGTGGGAAAAGCTCCCTAAAAGCCCCTGTCCAGGAAGAGCAAGGACATCAAGATGTTCTAAGCAATTTCCTGAACAGCAGGAAATGAAAAGCTGGAGACACTGAGTTTTTGATCAGTTTACTTTTTTTCTGAACAGGCTTACTCATTATTAACTGATGAAAGATAACACACATATGATATTAAAAACTAGAATCTAATGGTTCTACTGTCATATTACTGTCAGTTAAATGCTCAAGTAGTAAAAAAGTTCATCTGGTTCCCTAGTTCTTTGGGGAATCTATCTACTGGACCATTTTGAAACTACTTAACTTTTACTTTACATTATTACCATCAATTGTAGGTTAAGCAACTATATCCTCCAAGGCAAATCTCTGCCCAATTTCGTGCTGATGAAAATATTTTTTTCAGTTATAAAAGGGGTCTTGTTTCTTTCTCATATCCAACTCATCCAAATGATTGTTTCAATCACATAAAAACATTGAATGTATTGGGGTCCATCGTGGGTTTCTGCTTCCGATGAAGAACTAGCAGACTGTTTCTGAGTGCAATGTCACTGGAAACACTACATTGACTTCAGATTCATTTTAATGATATGTACAGGAGTTAACAAATGACAATTAAAACATAGTAAGTTATGTCATTTCCACATAACTTAAAAATCATGCAACACTGCATGGTAAAAATAACAGCTTCATTCATATACAAAAATTAGTTGTTTTGAGACTCATGATAGTATATCGAAATTTTTGACATTAGCCTTTTGCAGAGTATTTTATAAAAATTTAAAGACCTGATTAGTCCGTTAATGCATTTTAGGAAAGATAATGAACATTATTAGTAAAGTGAGATTACGAGCAATTTTTAAATTACACCAGGTACAGGGTTGAATGTAGTCTCATGAAATAAATGTTTGGTTAAGAAAATAGTTTTGAAAAAGATCTCATATTGAAGCTATGTAATAATTTTGTCAAATCAGGTTATATAAATCAAGTCAAGTTTATTCAGTTAAAGAAAATATGCCTATTCTTTCTTATACTCATAAATATGTACTTATATAGTCTTTATATACAAGTGAAGAAAAATTCAATGTAAAAAATATACTGCCAATCCACTACTTATGGTTGAAATAGCTCTTTATCTACACATCAAGTTGCACTAATGGAAATGTCCAATTTAAATCACATTCAACCAGCATAAATATTTAAGCTGAGTATTGTTGTAAACAATAGAGAAAAAAAATTCTTTTATTTCGTCACTGGGGTAACAAGCTATTTCTCAGCTTAGAATGCTACAGAAAGGCTCAACATTGAATGAAACCCAAAACCCACTAAACTTAAGAGTAAACAAGGTGAATGTTTTTCAAAGTGCATAATTTCTAACTCATCCACTCATAATATTTATTCAATTCCAGTTCATCAGCAAGGAAATAAAATGTACTTGGCTATAAAAAATACTAAGGGAATGTTATTTAAAAGGAAAGGCTATTTGGTAGAAGTAACTACAAAAATAATTAGTTTAAATCTTTGTAAAGCTTTAATGCAAGGACATCAATTGGTACACTTTCTTTCCATAAACTTTAAAGCATGATCAATACCAACATTTTAAATTTCCACCTTTCAAGTGCTTAAAAAAAGTTGCAACAAAATGTCTCTTTAAAAATTAAGCAAGAAGAATGCTCATGCAGGTGTTAATCTGCCAACACTGGGGGCACTGCTGTCTGCACTGGCGGGTCATCTCTGGACCCACCGGCAGCAAGCACAGGGAAGGAATCGCTATGAAACGCGGATGTAGGACAATGGGTCACGCCAACACTCTCATCCTCCCCAGTGTCTGAATCGGGGGTTGTAACTTCACTGTCCTGGAGCCCCAGGATCTCACAAACTGCTTGTGGCAATTCCTAAATACAAAGAATCAAACACAAAACCATCACTCACTAAAGGGAAAGAGTCGTCACAAAATGACATTTCTATTTAAGACTACACTGATTTCTGAAGCTGAACATTTGTTCTAACAGTGTAATTGTTACGTACCCTCTCAAACCTGCCTTCTCTTCTCCAAATGAAATCCTAACCACTTTTTCCCATAAGTGGTTCCCTGATCTTCTATTCCGAATTAGTCACTCTCCACCCCACCCATCTCAAAAACACCATTTTCTAATATTCAGCATTTATTTCATTCTCCTTATTTTGTATTATCTTAGATGTTAAATGAGATCTTATTTACACCATCTTTCTCCCTCAATACACAAAGTTTCCTTAAAGGTAAGAAGTATCTCATTGACACGTTTTAAACAGATTAGCTATCAAACGTTTGTAGAACTGAACCAAAGGATTTGGAACCATGAACAATGACAAAGACCAAACAAGAATTTATCATTAAGAAAAATCGAAAAGCCAAATAAATCAAAAGTATAATGACTTGGTTTGAATTCAGATCACAGTGTATCAAACTGCCTTGTATCTAAAAGTTATTAAGAGCTTGACTGATAAAATGTAATGATATAGACTATTATTCAGTTAATTATTTCTGAGTAGCACCTGTATTTCACATGAGGCCCATTCTGTGTATTTACTAATTCAATCGGGTAATACATCAACGCTTAGTTAAATTCTACAGGCTCTTCAGTTACTACAGGAACATCTTTATTACTTTTGCGATTTTGCATCATTATGTTTCCTATCTAACATAATTAATCAGCTGTTTTCAATTAAGTGCTGTAAATCTATAATGGAAAACAAAATACTAGCCAATGCATTATGTCTGGCTTCAACTTGCTAAAACTGTCATTTATTTTACTTTTAAGAAAAATTATTTCTTGACTTCAGCCCACCAAAAACATACAAGTAAAAAATCTTGCAATTATTTATAATACTGTATACCTTGCATTTTACCATCTGTAGAGAAATTGCTTCTGCCTTGCACAGTACATCTTCAACATCAATTTTCATGGACAATTCATTGATATGCTAAAATGAATCAGTAAAAAAAATGATAATCTAAACTGAAAGCACTACTACATTCTACTATATAAATAATTTATTACCAACTATATTTCACTGCAGATAAAACCCTTAAAATAAAAAATATTTACTACAAATAAACTGGAAATCCAATATATCTTTCAATAGATTATTTCAAGTTTTAAAGCTAAAAAATAGCAAGTAAGTTTATGGAACATTAAATCCAGCAGATATTCCCAGTCTATTATCTCAAAGTTATAAGCAAAAGACAATTATTTTTATAGAAAACTAGACTACATAAAAGAGCATTTGTTGAATTTCCTTTTCTTCCTAATTAGCCAGGTAAAAATAACTGGCCAATAGGTATTTGCTGAACTGTCATTCTCATAGGGCCTGTCCCAGTACTAAGTGTTATTGATACAATTTAAGTTACTCATGGGATTCAATAAAGCTTCCAAGGCAATGTTTTGTACATCAGTACCACCAATAGAGGAAGAAGCCAAAATGTTAAAAATCTAAATTAAAGGAACAACTACCTTAAGTATTTCGTTAAAGCCATAATGCTTTTCCATTATTTGCTGCTTTTCTGATTCCAGAATAGCACAACAGAGAAGAAGATGAAAATTTTTACATGGTAGTTCAGTCCACATTACCTATAAAAAATAGAACTATTTAGTAAACTATATCAATTCTAAAATATATTCCTCACAAATACAATGCTGAATTCTGAATGATTACTATGCAAAGCAGAAGTTGCCTGGATGGGGCATTCCCTACTTTTCTAGTTAGGAAATGAAGGGTAGGGAAGTGAAGTCTTACCTTTACCTACAAAGTAATCAACATCAAGCTTAACATTATGTAAGTATGATGAATGGCAAATGTGGCTCTTTGAGCAAGTACCACAAGCAAATCACTGAGCCTAACCCATATGACAAACGGTATTAATCAAGGAGCCACAGCCATGAAGTTTAAGGTTTAAGGGTTAGAGGCGTTTTCAGTATTTTCTGAACATTCATTTTTTCACTTTTAAATCATTTTTAGTCCCTGAGGGAAAAAAAGAGAGGGGGGAAAGAGCTAAATCCTGGAAATAAAAAAACATTTAGTTGCATGAAGTCAAAATCATCCATAGATAGCTCTACAGTCAAAACATCATATTATATAACACAGAGTGTCCTTGATGGTGACAAAGACTCAATCAACTACCCAAAATTCATTCCCAAACACATAGAACATTTGATCAATAGCTGCAATTCTTCCTAAATACAGGTAATGCCCTCAAGTTTAAGGACCTAATTCCTCTCTGGTTAATGTAAGATCTTAGCTGGAAAGACAAAAAGACCTACATAAACAATACATTAAAGCATACCTGAAATGATTTTACTTCTTTCACCAGGAGTAAATCAAGCTAAGTAATTTTCATACTAAATCCAATTTTTGCAAGTTTAAGGTTTCATTAACAATCCCAATTTATTTGGTAAACAAAGATTGAGGGGTTGTTCTAGCTATGCGGTAGTAATATTCTCAATTCATCCTTTAAAAAGAAGTTGAGATACTAACAACAAAATTTAAAACATGATTACAGGTCAAGAACATGTGAGTTTTACTTCTAATTGCAAACAAGGGAAGTGATCCTCCGCAGTGATGACCCTTCAGACAGAACATCACCTTCTCTGATGGTAGTACAGTCACCAAAAGCATAGGAATCAATTTTCAGCTGTGAAAGTCTCAGAGGGCACTGGGGTATGTAAGTCTATTTATTACCGAAATAGGTTGTCTCCCCCATTCTTTCCTTGGGAGAATTTCTGTAACTCCTTATTTTTATAAAGGTAGGATAGCAATCAGTCATTATATCAATATTCTATTTTAAAAGCACATTGATCTGTTAGCTTATTAACAGATATATGAGAAGAAAATAATTTTATTTTCATCAAGAGTTGTCCAGGGAAAAAAATGGAATAAAAGAATATACACCAAAACTATGATCATGAATATCTTCTAGAGTGGGGGACAGGAAAATGGGATTCAGGTTGGTGATTAAAGAAGACATTAGCTGTATCTTTAATTTTTTCTTGGATAAAAAAGAGAAAAAACTAGAAATACAGAAAAATGCTTACATATGTTAAATATGGATGGTGGGATATGGCTGGGTGATATACAACACAATTATGTTCCATCTCAGCCTAAGTCATCAGCTAACATAATCAGGCCAGAGACAAAGCTGACCGCCAATGATTAAATGTGGCCTTTCTTATTGTTAGTGTGCCCATCCTGAAAATTAAAGATTTCTCACCTCTTCTTGAGAGCAATTTAGCAAAATCTACCAACAGTCTTAAAAACTGATTAGTCTTTGACTCAGAGGTATCAACAAATTTACTCTAAAGTCATAGTCAGAGGTATACATACAATTGTGTATATTAAGATATTTGCCTTAGTTAAATGTGATGTCCCCTGCAATACTGTTGGTGCAAACAAGCAATGTATCTATCAGGTAGGAACTATATAAATAGTTGTATATTCATGAAATGTTATATTATTCTTAGTATTCTACTTTAAATTTCTTTTAAAAAGAAAAACACAAGTCAGCTCCCTCCCAACACCTCAGAAACTACAAATAAAATGCCATCTCAACTGATGGGCCTGTCAAAACTTCCCTGAACACTATACAAATCTATAACATAACGTGGCAGAGTCTCACATAAAGTCAAGTTTCCCAAGGAAAAAACACAAGTACAAATGGTCTACAGAATTGGTCTGGGAAGCCTAGTGGCTCCAAATCTCATAAGGATTGTGATTTACAAAAAAAAGTTCCCAAGACCACATATTTCAGTTCAAGATCAATCATTTTTAAGGAGCAACCCACAAAACCAACTGCATTTTGGAACATACTTGCTTTAGAAATTTCAGTTAGGCTATTACAATGCACTTATACTTTATAGATTTATTTTTTTCTATAATAAATATTAACAGTTGTATAATAATTTAAGAACTTACCTCCCATAATCGAAGAATATCTAGAAAACTAAATTCCCTTTTAAATCTGATTAAAAGCCATCTGAAGCAAAAATAAAGGTATCCAGAGTCTTGAGATTCTACACAGAAGGAAAAAAATATATATGGCTTACTCTCATGCTACTTATCTCATAACACAGTGACCTGCTTCAAATTCAAATTTTTCTATGCATCTTAGGCTATTAAAAGTCCTATGAATTTAATTGCCTTTTACTAATTCAATGAAACAATTCAAATTTGCAGACTAACTTCTTTAAGGGAAAACCACCAAATAACAACAAATAATTCATTTAAGAATAAACTGTTTTAAGCCACAATTATGCAAAGACATCCTGGTCCTACACTTCTTTTCCTCAAAGGAATTTAGGCAATGCAGAAAAATACTTATGTCTTTAAAAGAGCTCTTTACATTTTTTTCTGTGTATTTTCCTACAATTTGCTGGATATAATTTTGATTCAATAAAATTACCTAGGTAACTGCAAAACCCACTGTCCAACAATCGAAGTAATGTACTTAGTTGAATTAGCTGGGTCTTCATGCCTTGCATTTGTTCTTCAAAATTCTGATGCTTTAAAAATAAATAAATAACTGTTACAACGTAAGTAATACTGAGTAAATATTTTATAGTACATAATCACTCATAAGTGATACGTAAGTGTAAGGACAAATGCTGGACTTACACCACACTGGTTATATTAAAAATCACAATAAATTAAAAAGCTAAAGCAACATTAAAAAGGAAAGAGAATCCTTGATTTCAAACTATAATTGGTTTTTTCCCTCTATTCATTTGATTTATATAAAAAGGAATGCAGACTATTTACAATAGCCAAGATATAGAAGCAACCGGAAAAGAAGATGTGGTACATATAAACAATGGAATATTATTCAGCCATAAGAAAGAAACAAATCCTACCATTTGCAATAACATGGATGGAGCTAGAGAGTATTATGCTCAGTGAAATAAGTCAGGCAGAGAAAGACAAATACCAAATTATTTCCCTCATTTGTGGAGTATAACAACAAAGCAAAACTGAAGGATCAAAGTAGCAGCAGACTTACAGACTCCAAGAAGGGACTAGTGGTTACCAGAGGGGAGGGGTGTGGGAGGACAGGTCGGGAGGGAGGGAGAAGGGGATTGTGGGCTATCATGATTGGTGCACACGGTGTGTGTGGGGTCACGGGGAAGACAGTATAGCACAGAGAAGACAAGTAGTGACCCTGTGGCATCTTACTACACTGATGGACAGTGACTGCAATTGGGTATGGCGGGGGGGGCTCGATAGTTAAGGGTGAGTGTGATAACCACATTGTTTTTCTTGTGAAACCTTCATAAGAGTGTATATCAATGATACCTTAATAAAAAAATAACAAAAATAAACCCATTATATGTTAACATAAATTTTTTTAAAGTGCAGAGGTAGCAGCTGTAGACTGATATACTTTACTTCCATTGTTAAGTATTCCTTCACCTTATCATATGAAATAAGATTAATTTTAGCTTTAACATGAATCCACTTTAAAGAATTAACTAGTTATTTCTTATATTTTATGACACAGGGAATCCGTGAAGTCAAAGCCAGTTTTATGATAACACAAAAACACTATATGCATTTTGTACTTAATAATCTCCCACAAGTGTAAAGGCCACATGATATGATATCACAAGATATTGAGTACAGGGGCAGATACGAAAACCCAACTGTCTTCTATTAAACTACATATTAAAGAAAACATAAAATGTAAAATAATACCTCTTCTCAGTAAATTTTGTTTTGGAAGAGTTATTTTTCATTAAAAAATTTTATGTATGTTAAGGTTTACTGTTATTTTTAAATGAATTAATAATTTTCTAAATTTCACAGTGTGAATATTTTGTATGATAAACATCAATTGATATAATCCACATAAACAAATGCTCTCAGGGTCCTGAAAAATATTTCAAGGTATGAAGTGGTTCCGAGATCAAAGTTTGAGAACTGAGGCAGATTACATACTTTTTAATCTTCCAGGCTGAGATTTCCCTAGCAACACTTCAGTCAGGGGGTGGGCAGAAAAAGAAATGAAAGGCTTCCTGGATGATTCTGGTATCTTTAACTCTTATGCCCCAACCTGTCTATGGTGTCCTGCTGCCCAAACTTTTCTGAAAAGCTAAGAAGATCTCTTCCCTCATGCTTTTTTTCAGTTTTACAGACATAACAGTGCTTTATTAGAAGCATCTATCAGATAAGAAGTCAGTCATTCTTGGTTAAAAGAAAACAAAATTCTAAAGGCTACTGATTCTCAATAAACTGATTTCTCATTAATTGTCTAAAGAACTAGTTTAACAGACTAATGCAAGCCTTTGGGATATAGTTTCTTCACATTTACCACACATGGACCTGCAGGGGAAAGGCAGAATTAACTCTCTGATTAACAGCACATGACACAGCAAAAGGCTAGAGCTTGTCTGGGATTATCAACATGGCATAGCCATTGCTACCCCCCTGCTACAAAAAGACTCATTCCCAAAGATCACAGAAGCCAACTTTGGAAAAGAAGTAGCCATTCCTGGAGAAGGAAAAATGAAAGCAACAATACAAAGGGCTTCAACTGTATCTGTAAATAAATACATGTGTGCATACATACACATATGTATATATATTCATATATAGGGGAGGGAGGTGAGGAGGAGAGGAAGAGATTAAACTACATGGCAAAATGAATGGTAGGTATAAGAAAGTTTATAGTTCCATAATACTTCCGTAATAGACAAAGTCTATGCCTAGGCCTACATCAAATGTGAGTAAATATCAACAAAATAAATCTATGGACATTAGGTTCAGCCAAAAAGGAATAAAAACTTACATGAAATAAAGCTGTAAAAAAGAAGTCAAACAATAGCAGATTTAAGGACACCAAAACAATAGCAATGCTGTAAAAAATAATCGTGCAGATTATTCTGATTGCAACATACTGCCCTTTCATTCAAATACGACCCCAAATAAGGTGTTATTAGACAATATATTAAGAGATCTTTTTAGAATAAAGACTAGTAAATCCCCAGATGATCCTCAATGGAAAAGGCCAACAGATGGAGAACATTTACTATGGAAAAAGACAAAGAACTTGAACCTTGATACACAAAAAAATGAGAGACTGTGAAGTATACATTACAGATGTTTAGGAAGTAGTCTTACATTTGAAATTTTAATACATGCACATGTTTGCATGTATTTGGTATCATAAACCAATATATTTCAATATGCCAATATTGGCTTAGTTTTATGAGAACTCTTACTGTAAAAACCAAGTGCACTATGTTCCTATTAATTCTTTGGGAACCTACAATAAGCAGAATACTAAGCTCAGTACTGGAGAACTCATGTTCTACAAAAATCTGTTGAACAAAAAATCTCATATTAGGCATTAGGAAAATTCTGGAAACACACCAGAGACTAGTTAAACAAAACACGATCTCTCTATCAAGTAACATACTAGCTCTAGAATAAAGAGGATAAACAACAAAAACACAAGGAAGTAAGACACAGTTTTTACACAGTTAATATCAGTTGTACAGACCTTTATAACTAATGCCTCAGGTTTCTAGAGCACTTGCGAGTAAATAGAACTAAGAAGGCAGGTAAAATCAATCAATCAACAAGATAAGGAAGACAGACTGATTATTACCACATTACTGTAATTAATAATCTTTCGAGGACTTCTGGGAAGATGGCAACGTGAGCAGGGTGACGGAAATCTCCTCCCAAAACCATACATATTTCTGCAAATACAACAAATACAAGTATTCCTAAAAGAGAGACCAGAAGATACAGTACAACAGCCAGGCTACAGCTACATCTGCGAGAACTCAGCGCCTCACCAAGCGGGTAAGACACAAAGCCTCAACCCGGCGGGACCCGAGCACTCCCCCAACCCCAGCTCACGGGTGGGAGGAAAAGAATCAGAGTGGGGAGGGAGTGGAAGCACAGGACTGCTAAATATCCAGCCCAGGTGATCTGAATCGGGAGCACAGACACACATTGTGTGGTGTATTGGACATTAAAGAAATGGAAGAACAGGATCCGAGATGGAGACTGCGAGTGAGTCCCCACAGCCGGCTCCCGGGAAAAAAAGAAAAGCAGGCGCTTTTTTAAAAGACTTAAAGAGACAAGGGCCCAACAGTGGAAAAAAATCGTCCCAGGGCACTCAGGCCAGCAGGCTGGGAATCTTGAGGAATCTCAGGCCCCCTAACCGGCTGCCGGGTAAAAGAGCCCTGCCAAAACCCCCCATGGCGATAAGCAGCCTGCCATTCATTCGCCCCGGCCGGCGCTGCCAACAGTCCAGCAGATCCGCCACGGCAACCACACAGAACCCGGTGTGTCCGCACACCCCCGCAGGGCTCCAGGCCAGCCTGAGGGCGGCTCCGCACGTGACAGATCAGCAGATTATCCCAGAGACTGCCTCCCCGTGGGCGGGCAACCAGCACAGGCTGCGGAGAAGGGCAAGGAGAACAACGAGCAGGAAGGGACTTTGTTCTCCCAGCAGACACAGGTGCCACCTGCCTGCGACCACTTCTATTGCCATGAAGAGACACAAGAATATGGTCCCGCAAAGATCACCCAGACAACCCCAGAGAGAGGGCCTGGTGGGATAGATTTAAACAATCTTCCTGAAAAAGAATTCATTCAGAATAAAAGTCATAACCATGCTGATGGACCTACAGAGGAATATGCAAGAGCTAAGGCAGGAGGTCAGAAGGGACATTACAGAAATGAAACAATCGACTGACAGACTCAAGAGCAGACGGGACAAGGTGCAAGAGACTGTTAATGGAATAGATATCGGAGAACAGGAGTAGAGAGAAGCTGAGGCAGAGAAAGATTAAAGGATCTCTAGGAATGAAAGAATATTAAGAGAACTGTGTAACCAATCCAAATGGGACAATATTTGCATCATAGGGGTACCAGAAGAAGAAGAGAGAGAAAAAGGGATACAAAGCATCTTTAAAGAAATAATTGCTGAAAACTTCCCCAAGCTGGGGAAGGAAATAGTCTCTCAGACCACGGTAGCCCACATCTCCCAATACAAGGGACCCAAGGACGACAACACCAAGACACATAATAATTAAAATGGCAAAGATCAAAGACAAGGACAGAGTATTAAGGCAGCCAGAGAGAGAAAAAAAGATCACCTACAAAGGAAAACTCATCAGGCTATCATCAAACTTCTCAACAGAAACCTTACAAGCCAGAAGAGAATGGCATGACATATTTAATGCAATGAAACAGAAGGGCCTTGAACCAAGAATACTATATCCAGCACGATTATCATTTAAATTTGAGGGAGGGATCAAACAATCCCCAGACAAGCAAAAGTTGAGGGAATTTGCCTCCCACAAACCACCTCTACAGGGTATCTTAAAGGGACTGCTCTAGATGGAAGAACTCCTAAGGCCAAAGACATGTCACCAGAGAAAATAAATTCATAGCAAAGAAAGCAGACTACCCAAATACAAACAAAAGGCAAAAAATAAAATCAATTATCCAAAAAAAACAGTCAAAGGAAACGTAAAAGAGTACAAAATAAAACACCTAGCATATAAAAAATGGAGGAGGAAGAATAAGAAGGGAGAGAAATAAAGAATCATCACACTGTGTTTATAATAGCTTAACAAGAGCTACCCTTGAACCTTTGGTAACCACGAACCTAAAGCCAGCAATGGCAATAAGTACATATCTACTGATAATCACCCTAAATGTAAATGGACTGAATGCACCAATCAAAAGACACAGAGCAGAGTAACAGAATGGATAAAAAAGCAAGACCCATCTATATGCTGCTTACAAGAGACTCACCTCAAACCCAAAGATATACACAGACTAAAAGTGAAGGGATGGAAAAAGATATTTCATGCAAACAACAAGGAGAAAAAAGCAGGTGTTGCAGTATTTGTATCAGACAAAATAGACTTCAAAACAAAGAAAGTAGCAAGAGATAAAGAAGGACATTACATAATGATAAAGGGGTCAGTCCAACAAGAGGATATAACCATTATAAATATATATGCACCCAACACAGAAGCACCGACACTGTGAAACATATACTAACAGAATTAAAGGAAGAAATAGAATGCGATGCTTTCATTCTAGGAGACTTCAGCACATCACTCACTCCAAAGGACAAATCAACCAGACAGAAAATAGGTAAGGACACAGAGGCACTGAACAACACACCAGAACAGATGGACCTAACAGACATCTACAGAACTCTGCACCCAAAAGCAGCAGGATACACATTCTACTCAAGTGAACATGAAACATTTTCCAGAATAGACCACATACGAGGCCCCAAAAAGAGCCTCAGTAAATTCAAAAAGACTGAAATTCTACCAACCAAATTCTCAGATCACCAAGGTATAAAACTAGATATAAATTGTACAAAGAAAACAAAAAGGCTCACAAATACATGGAGGCTTAACAACATGCTCCTCAATAATCAATGGATCAATAACCAAATTAAAACAGAGATCAAACAATATATGGAGACAAATGACAACAACAGCACAAAGCCACAACTTCTGTGGGACGCAGCGAAGGCAGTTCTAAGAGGAAAATATACTGCAATCCAGGCCTATTTAAAGAAGGAAGAACAATCCCAAATGAATAGTCTAAAGTAACAATTATTGAAATTTGAAAAAGAAGAACAAATGAGGCCCAAAGTCACCAGAAGGAGGGACATAATAAAGATTAGAGAAGAAATAAATAAAATTAGAAGAATAAAGTAATAGAAAAAAAATCAATGAAACCAAGAGCTGGTTCTTTGAAAGAATAAACAAAATAGATAAACCCCTAGCCAGACATATTAAGAGAAAAAGAGAATCTACATAAATAAACAGAATCAGAAATGAGAAAGGAAAAATAACGATGGACCCCACAGAAATACAAAGAATTATAAGAGAATACTATGAAAATTTATATGCTAACAAACTGGAAAACCTAGAAGAAATGGACAACTTCTTAGAAACATACAACCTTCCAAGACTAACCAAGCAAGAAAGAGAAAACCTAAACAGACCAATTACCAGCAACAAAATTGAATCGGTAATCAAAAAACTACCCAAGAACAAAATGCCGGGCCAGATGGATTCACAGCTGAATTTTATCAGACATACAGAGAAGACATAATACCCATTCTCCTTGAAGTTTTCAAAAAAACAGAGGAGGAGGGAATACTTCCAAACACATTCTATGAAGCCAGCATCACCCTAATATCAAAACCAGGCAAAGACACTACAAAAAAAGAAAATTACAGACTAATATCCCTGATGAACATAGATGCAAAAATACTCAACAAAATATTAGCAAACCGAATTCAAAAATACATCAAGAGGATCATACACCATGACCAAGTGGCATTCATCCCAGGGATGCAAGGATGGTACAACACTCGAAAATCCATCAACATTATCCACCACATCAACAGAAAGAAGAACAAAAACCACATGATCATCTCCATAGATGTTGAAAAAGCATTTGACAAAATTCAGCATCCATTCATGATTGAAACTCTCAACAAAATGGGTACAGAGGGCAAGTACTTCAACATAATACAGGCCATATATGACTAACCCAAAGCCAGCAACATAATTAACAGCGAAGAGCTGAAAGCTTTCCTTTAAGATCGGGAACAAGACAGGGATGCCCACTCTCCCTACTGTTATTCAACATAGTACTGGAGGTCCTAGCCATGGCAATCAGACAAAACAAAGACATACAAGGCATCCAGATTGGTAAAGAAGAAGTCAAACTGTCACTATTTGCAGATGACATGATATTGTACATAAAAAACCCTAAAGACTCCATTACAAAACTACTAGAACTAATATCTGAATTCAGCAGAGTTGTAGGATACAAAATTAATACACAGAAATCTGTTGCTTTCCTTTGCTTTCCTATACACTAATGATGAGCTAACAGAAAGAGAAATCAGGAAAACAATTCCATTCACAATTGCATCAAAAAGAATAAAATGCCTAGGAATAAACCTAACCAAGGAAGTGAAAGACCTATACCCTGAAAACTACAAGACACTCTTAAGAGAAATTAAAAAGGACACTAACAAATGGAAATTCATCCTATGCTCTAGGCTAGGAAGAATAAATATTGTCAAAATGGCTATACTACCTAAAGCAATCTACAGATTCAATGCAATCCTTATCAAAATACCAACAGCATTCTTCAATGAACTGGAACAAATAATTCTAAAATTCATATGGAACCTCAAAAGACCCTGAATAGCCAAAGCAATCCTGAGAAGGAAGAATAAAACAGGGGGAATAACGCTCCCAGACTTCAAGCTCTACTACAAAGCTACAGTAATCAAGACAATTTGGTATTGGCACAAGAACAGACCCACAGACCAGTCAACAGAGTCCATACATTAACCCAAACATATACAGTTAGTTAATACACGATAAAGGAGCCATGAATATACAATGGGGAAATGACAGCCTCTTCAACAGCTGGTGTCAGCAAATCTGGACAGCTACATGTAAGGGAATGAAACTGGATTACTGTCTAACCCCATACACAAAAGTAAACTCAAAATGGTCAAAGACCTGAATGTAAGTCATGAAACCATAAAACTCTTAGAAAAAAACATTGGCAAAAATCTTTTCGAGGTAAACATGAGCAACTTCTTCATGAACATATCTCCCTGGGCAAAGGGAACAAAAGCAAAAATGAACAAGTGGGACTATATCAAGCTGAAAAGCTTCTGTACAGCAAAGGACACCATCAATAGAACAAAAAGACATCCTACAGTATGGGAGAGTATATTAATAAATGACATATCCAATAAATGGTTGACATCCAAAATATATAAAGAACTCACGCACCTCAACAAACAAAAAGCAAATAATCCAATTAAAAAATGGGCAGAGGATCTGAATAGACACTTCTCCAAAGAAATTCAGATGGCCAACAGGCACATGAAAAGATGCTCCACATCACTAATCATCAGAGAAATGCAAATTAAAACCACAATGAAGTATCACCTCACACCAGTAAGGATGGCCGACATCCAAAACACAAACAACAACAAATGTTGGCGAGGATGTGGAAAAAGGGGAACCCTCCTACACTGTTGGTGGGAATGTAAATTAGTTCAACCATTGTGGAAAGCAGTATGGAGGTTCCTCAAAACACTCAAAATAGAAATACCATTTGACCCAGGAATTCCACTCCTAGGAATTTACCCTAAGAATGCAGGTGCCCAGTTTGAAAAAGACATATGCACCCCTTATGTTTATTGCAGCACTATTTACAATAGCTAAGAAATGGAAGCAACCTAAGTGTCCATCAGTAGATGAATGCATACAGAAGAGGTGGTACATATACACGATGGAATATTATTCAGCCATAAGAAAACAAATCCAGACATTTGCAACAACATGGATGGAGCTAGAGGGTATTATGCTCAGTGAAATAAGCCAGGCTGAAAAAGACAACTATCAAATGATTTCACTCAACTGTGGAGTATAAGAACAAAGAAAAAAACTGAAGGAACAAAACAGCAGCAGACTTACAGAACCCAAGAATGAACTAACAGTTACCAAAGGGAAAGGGACTGGGGAGGATGGGCAGGAAGGGAGGGACAGGGGGAAAAGGGGGCATTACGATTAGCAGATGTAATGTTGGGGGGTCACGGGGAGGGCTGTACAACTCAGAGAAGACAAGTAGTGATTCTATAGCATCTCACTACACTGATGGACAGTGACTGTAATGGGGTTGGTAGAGGGGGACCTGATGTAGGGGGGGGACCTGATGAAGGGGGTAGTTTAATAACCATAATGTTGCACATGTAACTGTGGATTAGTGATACATACATACATACATACATACATACATAAATGAATGAATGAATAAATATTAAAACTAAGAAAAATAATAATAATAGTAATCTTTCATAATAATCCAAAAACATTCATTCATGGTGAAGGACTACATAACTTGAATAATGATTAATTTAATACCAAAAGATTTAAATGCTATCAAATGTTATCAAAAATACATTTGAAAAAGGAGTAACAGAAAGAAATGAGGATGAGTTAAAAACATGGATAACAGATTTGAAGAACTAGATCTAAAGAGTGGGAAAAACTGGAATGGAAAAGAAAAACTGGCAAGCAAGAATGGACGAACAGAAGTAATCAGGAAAAGAGAAACTTGCCACTTTCAAATTTCACATTTGCATCCCAGAAACTCTGAGCTAAACCTGTATCACTGGGAAATGTTATATATGATTATACATTCAAAATCCCCCTGCAAGCAAGGCATTCCAGTATCTGACACGAAAGGCTCAGAATCAAATATATTAGTTTTATTTTGAAACGATAGTGATCTAAGTAGTCAGGTCTTTGGATTTCATATGCCTTTATCTACTCTTAGCCCCTCCACTTTTTTTCTGTCTAACAGATTACTTGAGAAGACTGTTCTATTTTATTTCCCTGTTAATACTCTCTCTCTATTACTGTCCCAGAACTCTAAGATATATCAATGAGATAAATGTTCTTCATAATTTCATATATATATAGACATAGTTCAACTCTAATAATCACATGTTTCTGAGAAAACAACAGTGAATTACTAAGCAACTGTCAGCATTACAAATAGTGCAAACACATCTGGAGAAAAATCAGTTACTGTAATGACAAAGTCCAAAATGTTCACAAAAGACAAGGATATTACTTGGAATGACTAAGCTTTATCTCTGAAACAGATGATATGAAAGTTCAACTACTTCACAAGAACTGAAATCACCCATTCCATCAATATTCTATAAAGACTCATGGCTCCTCTGTGGAACATAAGCATTTACCAATGTTAAATCCTGATTATTCTTATGTTATAGGCACTATCTACTTTTTGTATTAAAAACAATGCCAGTATTACCAAGCCTCTTGAAAAGGCTATTTAAGAAGAATGAAACATATGAATGACATGGAGCACTTTTTTAAGTTCCATCATAATTGGCTAAATATAAACATCATTCTTATATAACAGGATTACACAACTAAATTTTCAAAATTAGTTTGACTAAAGGAAGGAAACCCTATTCTTACCATTTGGTCCATGTAGGAGGCAAAGCACCAGAAAGCATCCACTTCATTTTCCATCACATATAAAAGAGGGGAAAGTAAGTCACTCATTCCCTGCACGTATCCTAAGGACAGAAAAAAAAAAATCATGTCGGTGAAAACCTAAACTTATGTATCTCTCTGTGCACACCACCACCATTTTGCTTAAAATTAATCTTTTCTTTGATTTCAGAAACTGGTAGATAGCAAAGTTCATCAAGAAAAGAAAATAAATGTGGAGGAGGCAGTCCAACAATCAGATGAGAAGATGAGGGACTCCAGACTGACAAGGCAAACTGCTAATATGTGTCTTAGTGTAGACAGCGCGATCAAGAGTGGTACTATTAAAAAATAATGTGCAAAAAGCATTATGAGAAAGAAGAGAGGTAAGGAGGAAACTCAGAGGAACAGCAAATGTAAGCGTACAAAAGGAGATTTGAAAAGGAAAAGTCAGAGAGGTAAAGGAAAAAACACCAAGGCGAAAAAGTTGTGAAAGTCAAGTGGAAAAAAGTTTCAAGGCCAGAGTTGTCAACAGCATCTCACTGCCAGTGCCATGAACACGCCAAGTGAAATAAGAACTAAAAGGGTCTAACTGCTTTAGCGACCAAATTATTGGTCATCTAAACAAAAGGAGTCACAACAAAATTATAGACCACTTTTAAATGGGCATATCTATGTTCTCTCTTTCTTTACTTGTTACTCTGGTACTCAACCAGCACTAACAAGTAGGTTTAATCCAGTCAATATTTTGTACCTTAAAACTACTACTTTAACAACTCTTCTGTTAATGTTATAATTTCTCAGTCATGACACTAATTACAGCCCATGATTCAAAAAAATTTTTTCTTTTGGAAAAAGGTTTTCGGGGGAAGTTAGAGAATCAGGCCCCTCAATTAAAACCAAAAAGTCTCAGTTTTGCTTTTCTCCTGAACGTATCACACTCCTTGTCTTTTAATTCCATCTCATAAACCCTCAATTTTCTTAACTGTTTTACAATTAAATTTCAGACTTAAGACATAGGTTCTTTAACCAACAAAGAGACCAAAGCCATACTAAATAAGCCTTTTCAGGTACATATTATCATTCATCTTTGGTAACTGTTATACATTTGTTAAAGTTCCATAAAGACTTTTTTTCCAATGGTAGCTTGGGAAGTCTGTGGAAAATACAGTCTTCCGTTCATAGAGGCAAAGCTTACATTTTTATCATTCACCAAAACCTATGTGCTTTTGTTATAGTAGTAAATAGACATGAGCAGGGAGGGATCTGGGGACTTTGGCTGGTGTTTACATTTGGTTAGATGCTTTTTTATATTCCAAACATACCATGTAAACTAGTCTTAGGGGATGTGAGGAGGGAGGGTGTAGACATCAGACCTGCCCAAAGCAGCTGGTTCCAACATGGATGAGAAGTTGGCCCTGACTTCCCCTCAAAGTTCATTATATGCTCATTAGCATACTGAAAGCCACACCCCTTGGTGCCATGACAGTCCAAAGACAGACCATCTAAGGACAAAGAGGGCATCAACCTATTTCCCGGAAATCTGCCCCCCATTGTGAGAAAATCCCATCTACCCCAGTGAATAGTCCACCTCCTACTTACAGTCCAGCTGTAAGACCACCCAGCCAGAACCCCACCGGGCTGCTCACCTCTGGAACATGCCCACAATTCCTCCCTGACTGTGTACTTTGCTGTATTAAACTTCTTTCTTTGTACCTTCTTGACCAGCTCATGAATTCTTTCTCAGTCAGAACCAAGAACCCTGTCCTGGGTTCAGGTCTCACCTAGCGCGCAGAGAGCTCTCCCCAGGCCGGACTGCTCAACAGCATTCTGAAGTCATTTAGAGAGCATATGTTTTTAAAGGGAAGAGGGTATTTCCACTAGAAATGATACACTACCCTACATCATTCTTCCTATTATGGAAGAAAACTAAAAATGACCTCCTTAGGCACATGTTGTGAATTATTCAATTACTAATTTAGTTTTGTTTTTCAATTTGATATTCTGTCCCAAACCCATGTTTCTTCACTGAACTGTAATGTTTCACCTACGGGTCACCATTATTTTGTGAGGAAAAAAAAATGGCTTCTAACTTCATGTCTTGTTATTAGTGCTAATGTGTACTTTTTGAATTAATGGAGAGCTTGCCAACACTGGTATGTAGTTGCTATAAAGTTCTCAAATGCTTCAGAAGTTTTACATTTTATAAGTCCAGAATAAAAGTTTAGAGTAAAAAAAAAAATGACGTCAGGAAGCATGTAAGCCAAAGTCTCTCAGATTAAATGTAAAACAGAGAGAGGCACTCAGATCACTTCGAGATCTCCTTACAAATGAAAAGTCTGGCTCTATCTGCTCTGACCTCTGTCCTGTATCATCTACTGCTATGCCCTGGCCCTACCAACCTCACTATGTCTACACTCTATCCTGTAAAAAAGTGTGGCTCTACCCACATTAGCCCATGGTGGGCATCCAATTATTACAGTACCAGACAGTGGAGTAACCAAAACATCTGAAGAAACTGCCAGAAAAAATGGCATGTTACATGATCTAAATGTGAGCATTTCTACACATTTATTAGAGATGCCTTTTAAAATAATGCACACTTGAGATGATCAATTTCATGCGCCAACTTCAGAAGACCATGAGCTGCCCAGATGTGTGGTTACATACTATGTCGGGAATGTCTGTAAAGGTGTTTCTAGAAGAGACTAGCATTTTAATGGTGAACTGATTTAAGCAAATGGCCTTCCCCAATATACAGGTGGGCACCATCCAATTTCTAAGGACCTGAACAGAACAAAAAGAGTAAAGAAGTCTGAATTTGTTCTCTGCTTAGGTGCGTGAGCTGAGCCATTGGTCTCCTCCTGCCTTCACTGCTAGGCCACCAGCTCTCCTGGGTCTCCAGCTTACAGACAGCAAACTGTGGGACTTCTCAGTCTCCATAACCCTGTAAGCCAATACCTTAGAATAAATCTTTCTCCTTTTTTTCATTCTCTCTGTGTACATATATTAAAAATACATATATACACACATATATAAAATCTTAATGGCTTTTCGATGGAGATTCCTGACTAACACAACACTTTTAAGAAAAGGAGTAGGCTCGAAAACTGGGTTGTTAACATCAGAACTTTCCTACATTGCACTAACACAGTGAAAGCAATACCAAAATAAAGGCTAAACCAATTAAAGAATGAAAGAAATCTGATCTGAAATCAACAAAGTGCAAAAGAGTACTTTACTGAGTCTGACTGCATATATTCTATAATAGAAATATTTCAAAGCACTTTCCTCTGGGAGGGGAGTGCTTTATTATAAAGTTATAATGAATAAAAATTTCTAAGCACCTCATTTAATCCTCTAAGTCAGCTTTCATATGGGATAACTACCATATTTCTTCTATAAATCTTAGCTGAAGCAAATAGTCAAGTTAATCTTCATATTCTGGCTGATTTTAATCTATTTTATTTTATACATGATGTCCACTGGAGTATATCATGAGTTGTGGATGTGGAATTAATGTACAAATTCCTTTTAATTAAAGACTAAAGCTATTTAAATTAGCATTCAGTGACACTCAGATTCTGCACTAGTGCTGACTGATACACATCTTAATCAGCATACAACAATTTCTGAAGGAGATCCCTAAAATTATTTTCATAGCAAATTTGTTTCAGTGGGGAAGGGTGAGAAATGAACTTAGCATCTGGAGTACACATTTTTACACTGGAAAAAATTTTTCAGTTATATATAGGTCAATTTCCCAGGTTAACTAAAGCTCAGCCCTTAAAGTAACAAAAAAAAATCTTAGGAGTTGGAAATAGTTTTGTTTTAATTAGCCCCTCCCTGCCTTCTTACCCATAATATTTTGAGTATAATTTAACCTTTTATTGGCTATTCAGGACTATCATTATGAATATACACTGTAAAACAGATACCTCCCAGAGAGACGTACTAGTTATAGTCTTTGCACTACTAAAAATTACTCTTCCCTGAGTTTTTCCGGCTGCTTTTGGTAATGTTTGTCTCCTTCCTCACTATTAATGACATTGTATTCAATGCAAATACACCTATACCTCAGCTATGGGCTCAGAAGCCAAACAACTCAACAGGATAGAAGCACTTCTAAGAGGTAATGTATAACCCAGATTACTTCGTTAGGAGTAAAGAGGCAGAAATCGGTCCACTACTTAATGAAAACCACCTTGGTACTCACAAGGTCAGAGTTCTTAATGGGAACTTTGGCTGTGTTTCAGATAACTTAAATAACTGACTAGAAAGAATGTGTGGTTAATATAAACAAATGAAGACAGCAACTCAATTCATCCAATTAGCTGGTCTGGGACTATGACCTGAAAAACTGAGCATTCGGGAACTCCTAAAAATTTGCATGAATTCCTACCTCACAACTACCATCTGAGAGTACAGAGCAATGCCTCTTTCCCCTAGAAGCACGGCCCCATGCCCACAGTGGTGACAGAAACTACAGCGGCCACGGTCAGGGTGCTAAATGTGCAGAGGGAAGAGCGCCAGCCTGACAGAAGACCGCGTCTCTACTGCCAGTTCAACACGCACAACTTGTGCAGCCTTAGGCCGCTCTCTAAATCCATATAACCTGATTCAGAAGGTGGGGGTTATTTCCCCACTTCTTCAAAAGGCTACTAGAATGCTACTACTTCAGCTAGTAAAGAGCAGTGTCCTATACAGATGTCACTGCAGTTCCCTCAAAAATTTAAAATATCCACACTTTGCTACAGTGAGTTTGGTGTGGTAACCCAATGCTCCTCAGGCACAATCTGGGAATATTTATTTAAAGTCAGTATATACACTGCCAAGTAGAACTGCACTCTGTAACCTGAAAAGCACTCTACCAATGTTTTCATGATTTAACTTGAAGTTCCCTATAGGTGTGTACACAGGACTGACTATATTTTACGTTTTAAAAGGAAATCTGTGATTTTCAACTTACTGTCACCAGATAGGGTGATGCCTCAAGATCCACAACAGAGTTTACATATTTCCCTAACTCACATAAAAGAAGCCAAGAGGAGGAATATGGCGGCGTGAGTAGGGCGGCGGAAATCTCTACCCAGAACCATATATATTTTTGAAAAATACAACAAATACAACTACTCGTAAAAGAGAGACCAGAAGATACAGTACAACACCCAGGCTACATCTACATCTGCAAGAACTCAGCATCTCACGAAGGGGGTAAGATACAAAACCGTGATCCGGCGGGACCCAAGCACTCCCCCCACCCCAGCTCACCGGTGGGAGGAAAAGAATCAGAGTGGGGAGGGAGGCACTCCCCCCACCCCAGCTCACCGGTGGGAGGAAAAGAATCAGAGTGGGGAGGGAGTGGAAGCACAGGACTGCTAAGTAACCAGCCCTAGTAATCTGCACCAGGAACACAGACACACATTGCATGGTGTACTGGATATTGGAAAAACGGAAAAGGAAAATCTGAGACGGAGATTGCGAGCGGGTGCCCACAGCCGGCTTCCCTGGGACAAAAGAAAATCGGGTGCTTTTTTAAAGTATTAAAGGGACAAGGGCTTAACAGCTGGACAAAATCGTCCAGGCACAGCAGACTAGGAATCTAAAGGAACTACAGGTGCCCTAACCCCCTGGGGGGTAACGCAGCCCCGAAGCCCCTCACAGCGATAAGCAGCCTGCCATTCATTCCCCCGGCAGACACTGCAAGGAAACCAGCTGACCTGCCACAGCTGGAAAACAGCGGGGAAAGAGCCCCGCCCACAGCAACCACTCAGAGTCTTCTCCCAGCACACAGCTAACTGGGACAGACCCAGCACAGACAGCAGAAGCCGGAACAAGGTCTGGAAGGCACGAATGGGCGCTGTCCTCGCAGGAGAACACACCCAGCGCGTCTGCGAGCCCCTGCAGGGCTCTAGGCTATCCCAAGGGCTGCCCCGCACACAGCAGCTCAGGGAATTATCCCAGAGACTGCTCACGGTGTGTGGGCAACCAATACAGGCAGCGGAGAACGGCAAGGCAACCAGCAAGCAGGAAGGGACTTTGTTCTCCCAGCTGACACACACGCCACCTGTCTACGACCAATTCTATTGCCATGAAAAGGCAGAAGAATCTGGTCCAGTAAAAAAATCGCTCAGACAACCTGAGAAAGAAGGCCTGGGGGGATAGATATAACCAATCATCCGAAAAAAGAATTCAAAACAAGTCATAAGCATGCTGATGGACCTGCAAAGAAATATGCAACAGGTAAGGGATGAAGTCCAGAAGGAGATAACAGAAATGAAACAATCGATATAAGGTCGTAAGAGCAGACTGGACAAGGTAAAAGAGACTGTTAATGGTATAGATATCAGAGAACAGGAATACAGAGAAGCTGAGGCAGACAGAGATAAAAGGATCTCTAGGAATGGAAGAATATTAAGAGAACTGTGTAACCAATCCAAATGGAACAATATTCACATTATAGGGGTACCAGAAGAAGAAGAGAGAGAAAAAGGGATACAAGGCATCTTTAAAGAAATAATTGCTGAAAACTTCCCCAAGCTGGGGAAGGAAATAGTCTCTCAGACCATGGAAGCCCACACATCTCTCAATACAAGGGACCCAAGGACAACAACACCAAGACACATAATAATTAAAATGGCAAAGATCAAAGACAAGGACAGAGTATTAAAGGCAGCCAGAGAGAGAAAAATGATCACCTACAAAGGAAAACCCATCAGGCTATCATCAGACTTCTCAACAGAAACCTTACAGGCCAGAAGAGAATAGCATGATATATTCAATGCAATGAAACAGAAGGGCCTTGAACCAAGAATACTGTATCCAGCACGATTATCATTTAAATTTGAAGGAGGGAGTCAACAATTTCCGACAAGCAAAAGTTGAGGGAATTTGCCTCCCACAAACCACCTCTACAGGATATTATAAAGGGACTGCTCTAGATGGAAGTACTCCTAAGGCTAAATAGATGTCACCAGAGAAAACAAAATCACAGCAAAAAAAGCAGACCAACCAAATATTAACTAAAGGCAAAAATAAAATCAACTATCCACAAAAGCATTCAAAGGAAACACAAAAGAGTACAGAATAAAACACCTAATATATAAAGAATGGAGGAGAAAGAATGAGAAGAGAGAAAAATAATCATCAGACTGTGCTTATAAAAGCGTAATAAAAGAGTTAAGTTAGACGGTAAGATAGTAAAGAACCTACCTGTGAACCTTTAGTAACTACGAATCCAAACCCTGCAATGGCAGTAAGTACATATCTATCAATAATCACCCTAAATGTAAATGGTCTGAATGCACCAATCAAAAGACAAAGAGTCACAGAATGGATAAAAAGCAAGACCCATCTATATGCTGCTTACAAGAGACTCACCTCAAAGCCAAAGAAATACACAGACTAAAAGTGAAGGGATGGACAAAGATATTTCATGCAAACAACAGGGAGAAAAAAGCAGATGTTGCAGTACTTGTATCAGACAAAATAGACTTCAAAACAAAGAAAGTAGCAAGAGATAGAGAAGGACATTACAGAGATTTAGGATGGCAGCGTGAGAGGTGAGATGGAGAACTCCTCCCAAAACCACAAATAGTACAAAAATACAGTTAATTAATACAACTAACCCTAGAAACAGCAAGAAGAAAGAAGGCTGAACCAGACTGCATACAGACCTCATGAACAGAGCAGACCTCACAAAACAGGATAACGAACGAAAGCCTTAATCCAGTGGGACCCAAGTTCTTCCCCCACCCCAGCTCACCAGCAGGAGGAAGAGACGAGGTGGAAGCTTGGGACTGCTGAACACCTAGCCATGGAGATCTCTTTTGTGAGCAAATCTATATTGTGTGGTGCTCTGGACATTGGGGAGCTCAGACAGGCGGAGTGCTTGAGAGACTGCTATTTCAGCCGTTTGTGGAGGAGGGGATCCACACCCGGCCACTCTGTGTCAGAGGACAGGCAGGCAATCTGAGAGGCTTCCTACCAGTGAGAGGGCTGCTGAAGGGGCAGGGTTTGCACAGAGCTTGCTGCACAGGAGAAAGGTGAGCTGGACAAGGCTGTCTGGGCGTGCTCTGCCCAGCTGGTTGGGAACGTTAAGGAGCTTCAGGTGCTCCATCCCCCTGGCTGCCTGCTCAGCTCCTAGGCCCCCTACTCTCACACGCAGCCTGCTGCACCTTCCTCCTTGCCTGTCGGGACCAGTTCGCAAACTGTTAGTCCCGGTGCTGCTGTCAGGCCAGCCAAAGGGAGTCCCCACCTACAAAAGCTAGAGACGCAAAGCACAGAGGCTTACACGTGTGTGTTTGGCCCCCTGGTTCTAACAGTGGAGACAGGCACTGCAGACGGGAACCAGGAAACATATCTTTCCTCCCCCCAGGCACCAGCTCTGCTCCCCTACGACACCCAACCTCAATCTAGGGGCTGAGCAACTCCAGAGACTGGAGCTTCTGCGCACTAGTGGGCACCACACAGAAATATGAAATGACAAAAGAGCATGGTTCAGACCAAAATCTCACAAACCCCAGAAAAAGGGCCAAATGAAACTGAACTCACCAATCCTCCTGAAAGAGAGTTGAAAATAAAAACTGTAAACATGCTTATGGAGGTACAGAAAAATATTCAAGAACTCAGGAATGATTTAAGTCAGAGATTCAATCATTACGAAATTCCATATCTGAAATGAAACATACAATGGAAGGTTTTAAAAGCAGATTCGATGTAGAAGAAGAGACGGTAAATGGAACAGAAATTACAGAAGAGGAATACAAAGAAGCTGAGGCACTGAGAGATAAAAGAATCTATAAGAATGAAAAAACATTGAGAGAACTGTGTGAACAATCCAAATGCAACAATATTCGCATTATAGGAGTACCAGAAGAAGAAGAGAGACAAAAAGGGATAGGAAGTCTCACTGAGGAGGTAATTCTGAAAACTTCCCCAATCTAGGGAAGGAAATAGTCTCGCAGGCCACATAGGCGCACAGATCTCCCAACACAAGGGACCCAAGGAAGACAACACCAAGACATATAATAATTAAAATGGCAAAGATAAAGGATAAAGACAGACTTTTAAAAGCAGCTAGACACAGAAAAAGATCACCTACAAAGGAAAATCCATCAAGCTATCATTCAGACTTCTCAACAGAAACCTTACAGGCCAGAATGAGTAGCATGATATATTTAATGCAATGAGCAAAAGGGCCTTGAACCAAGAATACTCTACCCAGCAAGGTTATCATTTAAATTTGAATGAGGGATTAAACAATTTTCAGATAAGCAAAAGCTGAGTGAATTTACCTCCCACAAACCACCACTACATTGCATTTTGGAGGGACTCCTATAGATGGAAGTATTCCTAAGGCTAAATAGATGTCACCCAACGTATAGACAAAGAGTACAGAATATGATTCATAACATACAAAGAATGGAGGAGAAAGAAAAAGGAGGAAAAAAAAAGAACCTTTAGGTTACATTTGTAATAGGATAGGAAATGAGTTAAATTAGACTGTTAGATAGTAAGGGAATGACCCTTGAACCCTTGGTAACCATGAATCTAAAGCCTGCAATGGCAATAAGTACATACCTATCAATAACCACCCTAAATGTAAATGGTCTGAATGCACCACTCAAAAGACACAGAGTTACTGAATGGATAAAAAAACAAGAACCATCTATATGCTGTCTACAAGAGACTCACTTCAAACCCACATACATAGACTGAAAGTAAAGGGATGGAAAAAGATATTTCATACAACTAGTAGTGAGAAAAAAGCAGGAGTTGCAGTACTTGTATCAGACAAAATAGACTTCAAAACAAAGAAAGTCACAAGAGAAAAAGAAGGACATTACATAATGATAAAAGGGTCAGTCCAACAAGAGGATATAACTATTATAAATATCTATGCACCCAACACAGGATCACCTACATATATGTGAAACAAATACTAACAGAATTAAAGGGGGAAATAGAATGCAATGCATTCATTTTAGGAGACTCCCACATACCACTCACTCCAAAGGACAGATCAACCAGACAGAAAATAAATAGAGACAGAGGCACTGAACAACATATTAGAACAGATGGACTGAATGGACACCTACAGAACACTCCATCCAAAAGCAACAGGATATGCATTCTTCTCAAGTGCACATGGAACATTTTCAAGAACAGATCATATACTAGGCCACAAAAAGAACCTCAGTAAATTCAGAAAGACTTAAATTGTACCAACCATCTTCTCAGATCACAAAGGTATGAAACTAGAAATAAACTGCACAAAGAAAACAAAAAGGCTCACAAACACATGGAGGCTTAACAACATACTCCTAAATAATCAATGGATCAATAACCAAATTAAAACAGAGATCAAGCAATATATGGAGACAAATGACAACAACAGCACAAAGCCCCAACTTCTGTGGGACGCAGCGAAGGCAGTTCTAAGAGGAAAGTACATAGCAATCCAGGCCTATTTAAAGAAGGAAGAACAATCCCAAATGAATAGTCTAAAGTCACAATTATTGAAATTGGAAAAAGAAGAACAAATGAAGCCCAAAGTCACCAGAAGGAGGGACATAATAAAGATCAGAGAAGAAATAAATAAAACTGAGTAGAATAAAACAACAGAAAAAAATCAATGAAACCAAGAGCTCGTTCTTTGAGAAAATAAACAAAATAGATATACCCCTAACCAGACTTATTAAGAGAAAAAGAGAATGCACATGCATCAACAGAATCAGATATGAGAAAGAAAAAATCACGACAGACCCCACAGAAATACAAAGAATTATTAGAGAATACTATGAAAATCTATATGCTAACAAACTGGAAAACCTAGAAGAAATGGAAAACTTCCTAGAAAAATACACCCTTCCAAGACTGACCAAGCAAGAAACACAAAATCTAAACAGACCAATTACCAGCAACGAAATTGAATCGGCAATCAAAAAACTACCCAAGAACAAAACCCCCAGGCCAGATGGATTCACAGCTGAATTTTATCAGACATATGGAGAAGACATAATATGCATTCTCCTTAAAGTTTTCCAAAAAATAGAAGAGGGAATACTTGCAAATTCATTCAATGAAGCCAGCATCCCTATAATACCAAAACCAGGCAAAGACACCACAGAAAAAGAAAATTACAGACCAATATCCCTGATGAACATAGATGCAAAAATACTCAACAAAATATTAGCAAACCGAATTCAAAAATACATCAAGAGGATCATACACCATGATCAATTGGGATTCATCTCAGGGATGCAAGGATGGTACAACAATCGAAAATCCATCAACATTATCCACCACATCAACAAAAAGAAGAAGAAAAACCACATGATCATCTCCATAGATGCTGAAAAAGCATTTGACAAAATTCAGCATCCATTCATGATTAAAACTCTCAACAAAATGGGTATAGAGGGCAAGTACCTCAACATCATAAAGGCCATATATGACAAACCCACAGCCAACATCATACATAACAGCCAGAAGCTGAAAGCTTTTCATCTAAGATGGGGAACAAGACAGGGATGCCCACTCTCCCTACTGTTATTCAACATAGTACTGGAGGTCCTAGCCACAGCAATCAGACAAAGCAAAGAAATACAAGGCATCCAGATTGGTAAAGAAGAAGTCAAACTGTCACTATTTGCAGATGACATGATATTGTACATAAAAAACCCTAAAAACTCTACTCCAAAACTACTAGAACTAATATCTGAATTCAGCAAAGTTGCAGTATACAAAATTAATACACAGAAAGCTGCTGCTTTCCCATACACTAACGATGAACTAGCAGAAAGAGAAATCAGGAAAACAATTCCATTCACAACTGCATCAAAAAGAATAAAATACCTAGGAATAAACCTAACGAAGGAAGTGAAAGACCTACACCCTGAAAACTACAAGACACTCTTAAGAAAAATTAAAGAGAACACTAACAAATGGAAGCTCATCCCATGTTCTTGGCTAGAAAGAATTAATATTGTCAAAAGGGCCATCCTGCCTAAAGCAATCTATAGATTCAATGCAATTCCTATCAAAATACCAACAGCATTCTTCAAAGAACTGGAACAAATAGTTCTAAAAT
This sequence comes from Smutsia gigantea, assembly GCA_032199065.1. Lineage (NCBI taxonomy): Eukaryota > Metazoa > Chordata > Mammalia > Pholidota > Manidae > Smutsia > Smutsia gigantea. The sequence goes on along the minus strand of JAVSCE010018445.1, from coordinate 81,075 downwards.
TCATATGGAACCACAAAAGACCCCCAATAGCCAAAGCAATCCTGAGAAGGAAGAAGAAAGCAGGGGGACCTCGCTTCCCAACTTCCAAGCTCTACTACAAAGCCACAGTAATCAAGACAATTTGGTCCTGGCACAAGAACAGACCCATAGACCAATGGAACAGACTAGAGCCCAGATATAAATCCAAGCATATATGGTCAATTCATATATGATAAAGGAGCCATGGATATACAATGGGCAAATGACAGCCTCTTCAACAGCTGGTGTTGGCAAAACTGGACAGCCACATGTAAGAGAATGAAACTGGACTACTGTGTAACCCCTTACACAAAAGAAAACTCGAAATGGATCATGAGACCATAAATCTCTTAGAAAAAAACATAGGCAAAAATCTCTTGGACATAAACATGAGCAACTTCTTCATGAACATATCTCCCTGGGCAAGGGAAACAAAAGGAAAAATGAACAAGTGGGACTATATCAAGCTGAAAAGCTTCTGTACAGCAAAGGACACCATCAGTAGAACAAAAAGGCATCGTACAGTATGGGAGAATATATTCATAAATGACATATCCGATAAAAGGTTGACATCCAAAATATATAAAGAGCTCACGCACTTCAACAAACAAAAAGCAAATAATCCAATTAAGACATGAATAGACACTTCTCCAAAGAAGGAATTCAGACGGCCAACAGACACATGAAAAGATGGTCCACATAGCTAATCATCAGAGAAATGCAAATTAAAACCAAAAAGAGGTATCACCTCACACCAGTAAGGGTGGCCAACATCCAAAACCCAAGCAACAACAAATGTTGGCGAGGATGTGGAGAAAACAGACCTCTCCTACACTGCTGGTGGGAATGCAAATTAGTTCAACCATTGTGGAAAGTAGTATGGAGCTACCTCAAAAAACTCAATATAGAAATACCACTTGACCCAGGAATTCCACTCCTAGGAATTTACCCTAAGAATGCAGGTGCCCAGTTTGAAAAAGACATATGCACCCCTATGTTTATCACAGCGCTATTTACAATAGCCAAGAAAGGGAAGCAACCTAAGTGTCCATCAGTAGATGAATGGATAAAGAAGATGTGGTACATATACACAATGGAGTATTATTCAGCCATAAGAAGTAAACAAATCCTACCATTTGCAACAACATGGATGGAGCTAGAGGGTATTATGCTCAGGAAAATAAGCCAAGCCGAAAAAGACAAGTATCAAATGATTTCACTCATCTGTGGAGTATAAGAACAAAGAAAAAAACTGAAGGAACAAAACAGCAGCAGACTCACAGAACTCAGGAATGGACTAACAATTACCGAAGGGAAAGGGACTGGGGAGGATGGGTGGGAAGGGAGGGACAAGGGGAAAAAAAGGGGCATTACGATTATCAGACATAATGTAGGGGTGGGTGGCGGGGAGGGCTGTACAACACAAAGACAAGTAGTGGTTCTATAGCATCTTACTACGCTGATGGACAGTGACTGTAATGGGGTATGTGGTGGGGACCTGATGATGGGGGGAGTCTAGTAAACACAATGTTGCTCATGTAATTGTAGATTAATGATACCAAAAAAAAAAAAAGCCTCGAGGAAGTCACAAAAATACAAACAGGGATGAATATGAACCCATAATTCAAGGTTCATTTGGGTTTAGTATGCTGAATATCCAATTACCTTCTCCAAAAGATATCTCAAACACTATTAAAGTCATCTGGAAAGCATCTATTTCCACTATCCACTTCTTGGGAATCACTCACATGGTAGGTAACTCAGAAATGTTTCCATTACTTACTCTTAAAGACTGATGCTTTGGGAAATCTGCTGGTCCTTTCAAGAAACAGCTAAGCTCTTTTACCCTTTAAGATATTGGCTCCTTAGATTTTCTACCCCTTATCGTCTCTTCCCTGTGCAATCTCCCAGTCCCACCTCCAGCCCCAGTCTTTGCAACCCATGCTTGGCAGGGAACAGACTTAGCAAGAGAGTAAAGTTCTACACACCCTAGAAAATTATCTGCACTGCTTAGATGAGACATCAGTATCTTTCTTCACAAGGGAGAAAGCACATCAAACAATGGTTCCCAAACTTTCTCAGTCCACAGCATCCTTAATGTCTCAGTACTTGTTTTCCAAGGCACCCCAGGCTCATATAAATAACTAACATTTACATTTATTAAGTAGTTAGATCCAAACAACTTAAGTATTTATGCCCTATGAATTTAGCACCCATTGGGGACCACGCTACTTCTCAATCGACTAGACCGTTATCCTCACTTCCTGATCTCCACTTACTTTCAAAGTGCTTGCTTATTACAGCAGGACCAAAACCCCTGTTTTTCAAAGATACAATTTCATCAGAAGGAATGTGATTTCATGTTGAAAACCTGAACTATTTCATCTATTGTTAGAGCAGTGACCTACAGATGTTACTGTATTTCCCTCAAAAACTGAAATCGCCCACATTTTTAAGTTTGCTGTGGCAACCCAATGCCCCTCAGGTATGATCTGGGTATCAGAGCCTTCTAAGTTTCCAGTCCTCTGTGGAACAACCCCTATAAAAACTAGGCCACCAAGCTATTACATGTTTAACAAGCTCAGACATTTAAATTCTAAAATACATACGTGTGTGTGTGTTTGTGTATATATATATAAATCTTTTTAAATTAGGATATTAGAAAAGAGCTTACCTAAATCAAAATCATACATACAATAGGTCATCAAAATGTCATGCAGCAAAATCAACCCAGGATTATCTTGGCCTTCATAAAACTTGTTTGTTCGATCTGTTCTGTTAACATCTTTTTCTGAGGGAGAAAATTATTACATATTTGAAAACCTTTCAAAAACAAAGATTTTTATAAAGCTCATATCTTACTAGTACAGAATTATATTTCTTGCTATTAATTTTTATTCTCTTGCCAAACTTTTACTTAATGAAAGAATTCACCAAATTCCATTTCAGATATGGAATGAAGTAACATTTTGGAATATTTTAGAAAATCGGTCTACCTCCTCATGGGTATATTTTTAAATATTTTTCAATTTTTATATATACATAGAAATCTCATAAACTGATTAGGAGTGGGGCGATGGATAAAATAAGCAAAGGGGATAGATACAAACTTCCAATTATAAAATAATCATGGGGATGAAGATACAGCACAGGGAATATGGTCAATAATATTATCTTTGCTTGTTGACAGATGGTAATCACCTATGTGGTGAGCATTTAGTAATGTATATACTCTGTCAATCACTATGTTATACACCTGAAACCAATAAAACACTGTATCAACTAATAACAATAAAAAAGTAGGAAACACTTTCAATTAATTAAAAGTAACACTAATAATTCACATCAGTTAGCAAAAATGCCACTCATGAATGCATGTGACAGTATTATTTGAAACAGTAGTGAAAAAAGCTACTATGCAATCAAGTGTAATCAGAGATTTGTTTCATTCATATTTGCTTCATTCATGAGAAGTATTACTGACTTCTTTGTCATGTTCTATAATCATCTTCAGAACAAATTATTTCCTTAATCCCATGTATACATTAATCAGTTCACATATTTGTATCAGCAATTCATTTTAATTTTGAAAAATGAAAACCCATATTTTGTTGGAAATGACTTCATGACATTACAGATTTGGAAACATCACCATGAGTGGATCCCAAGTTGTACCAACAAATCAATTCACTGACACTGATATCTATTAAATGTACCTTGTTGTGAAAGACTTTACAGCTAAAAAGGCATTCCCAAACTTGAATCTCCCAGTAAATTAGGAAGAAATAATTTAAAGAAACTCAAAATGATTAATTTACTCTATAATCAGTTGTTTAAAAGTTATCAAAGACCTCTCCACTCCACCCAATTAAACTGAGTAATTGTAAAACATTCTCAATCCAGGTATGCCCTACTTTTCAAAACTTCACATTAACCTACTTCACTTTTACAAAAGACCTACATTAGTACCTGTTTTTGCTAACTGAAAGAAACCCAAAAGAGGATTTTTGCTTTTACAAAAAAAGGCAAAAAGCGCAAATAGCATTCATTATTTGTTTCACAGCAGCATTACAGAGGCAGGGCACACCCTGAGCAGTGCGCGCGGCCCCGCCCAGCTCCTTCCCCAGGAACCACACTCAGCAGCTCAGCATCAAGTCACCACAGCTTTAAAGGATGTCTGGGAGCACGTGTGCTTCATCTAGAATCATGCTGTGCATGTTAGGAAGATGTATCCTAAGGTATCAGAAAAGCTTGTTTTTTTAGTCTGGGAACACTCAAAAATGTTTCCATATAAATTTATAATATTTGCTTCTTTCCTTTATGTCATTTCAGCTTACAAAAGGTTTCATAAAAATGCTCTACCTTCAGACTGTGAGAGAAACCTGTACTAGTGGTGAAGAGATAGGGAGCTATTTTACCACATAAGTAGAATCTAACAATAGAAGACAACATGAGTTTATATTCTGTAAGGGCATTTAAAAATTATTTAGAACAATAATCTAGATTTGTTACATTAGAATTAATAAAGAAAGCATTTATAAATTGCAGATATATTTTTCAAATAAGGAATACCAAAAAAATTCATGCTATAAATGTAAATTTCAATTAAAAACATCAAAATGTTTCATTCTTATATCATAGTTGATAAAAAGGTACATAAGACATTATTTTTTATTAAGTACAATTTACATAATCATAATGCCAATATAGAATTATCTACTTTAATAGGTGTTTTAAACATGGTAAAAAGTTATTTGTACCCTCATGAACTATCTGTATTTCTTTCCTCTTCTATATTTAGAAATGCCATACCAGACAGAAAAAGGGGATCAAAAATTGTGTATAAAAATGATATTCTGTAAGGGAAGTATTTCTAGAATCTATTTCTAGAAAGAAGATGAGTACTTGGGTTTTAAAAAGAAAAGCCCTCATTAAATCCAACTCTCCATCTAACTCGACACATTTAAAAAAGACTGAAGAAGACAAGACACAACCATGTTGACTGATCCCATTTTACATTCATCATCACTAACCTCAGGTGGGCTCTTAATGTTGAAATCATGCTGTATATCTCATCTATTCCATCCCCCTATTCATACAGCTACTTTACATCTTCTCCTCTCTCCTCAAGCCTCCAGCATGTGATGTTCTCCCACACCCTAGATCTCAGATGACAATCTTCACATTTCTGAGAAAATGGAAGTTAGCTAAAGAGAAATTCCACAGGTTCCTACTACTTTAACCACATGACTGCACTTGTATTTACACAGTCTCCCTTCTCTCCTACCACTATACATGAGTTTCCACGATCCTAGGTAAGACCAACCCCTCCTCTTGTGCATGAAATCCATCTCCTATGACAATCCAAGGACTTTCAGTAATTCTTGTCTCCCTCTCTAGTTTCATGAGTTCTTCCTCCTATTGGACCCATTCCCACCCAGCATTCTACTATGTTGTTATTTCTCTCATCACCAGAAACAACTTTCTTAACCTCACTTTTCCCTAAAACTACTGCCCCATTTTTTCTCCGTCTATTTAGAGAAAAACTTCTTGAAAAAGCTGTATATACTGTCTCGAATATATATAGGAGTTCTCTCCTCCCACTCCCTCTTAAACTCTCCCAGTGAGGTATATACATATTCACATCCGCCACCCCACTTCAATTACTCCTTAATCAAAATCTTCAGTATCTCCTTATTACGCGGTGCTATGGTCAATCCAAGTCTGCATCTTACCTGACATGCCAGATACTCCTTCTTGAAATTTCCTTCACTTGACTTCTAGGACAAACTCTCAAGTTTTCCCTCTTTATTCTCTGACTCTTCTCAGTCTCTTTTGCTGATTTCTCCTAATTATTCCTACAAATTGAAGTGCCTCAGGGCTCAGTTCTTGGACCACCTCTTTTCTGACAGCACTCACCCTCCTTGGCAATTTCATCCAGTCTCCTACCATCAGTATATTGATGACCTCTAAATTTCTTATCGTCAGGCCCTAACTCTCCCATGAATTCCAGCCTTACATATCCAACTCCTATTACACATATTAATTTATAGACATCCAACAGGCATTCTTAAACTTAACATGTCCAAAACTGAATTCCAAACACTCCCTTCCAAATTTGCTTCCCTCACATTTTCCCTCCATTAATAAAAAATGACAACTCCACTCTTTCAGTTGCTCACCCTAAAGACCTCAGAGTCATTCTTAAGTCTTTGCTTTATATATCTTGACACTGATATATATGGTTAAACCTTCAAAATACATGTAGAAACCAATATTGAGATCTCGTACCCATTCATTCCAGCCCCTACTCTAGCGCACTGGTGTCCTTGCTCTTCTTCAACCACGTGGAGGTCCTGAGGCAGAAACAAGTCTAGAGCATCTCACTCTCTGCCCTCAATGCCCCCCACTCAGCTGCATGGCATGCACTCTCCTCTCTTCAGGTCTCCATTGAAATCTCAACCGCTATACCCTGGCATCAAGCAACAATCACCTCTTGCCTGACTTACAGCAATAGCCTCCCGTGGCTTTCCTACTTCTACCTTGCCCCCACAGCCATCTTCCAGACAATAGGCAGAGGGATTTATTAAAACAAGTCAGATGATGTCACTCCTCCAGTCAGAATCCTCCAGAAGTTTCTCATCTCAGAGTAAAAGTGCAAGTCTTTACAATCTACTGCCCCAACTCACTCCAGCCACACTCATCTCCCTGCTGTACTTCAAACATGCAGAGACCATGGGGTAGAAACAAGTCTAACACATATTGTGCCTTTCTTCCTGGAATGCCCTTTACCTGGGTATCTGCACTGCTCACCCATTTCCTTTTTCAAGTTCCTACTCAAATCCACCTTCTCAGTAAGTATTCCATGTCACCCAACTGGCAACATCACACGTAACCTTCCTAACCATCTTCCCTGCCTTGTTTTCCTAATTAGCTTCTTTACCTTGTTACTTATTTGTCTTATTTACTGTCTGTCCTTCCCCACAGGAATAGAAAGGGCAAGAATTTTGCCTTGTTTGTTCACTAATGAATCCCTGGTGCCTAGAGGACAGTTTAGTACTACATACATAATAGACACTAGATGTATTTAGTGAATGAATGCATAAATATTTGAAAGAATCCATGTGATTTTCAAAATGAACCCTGGTGATTCTCATGTGCAGCCAAGGATAGGAACCACGACTCTAAAGAGTGGGATTCCTAGGCCTTCATACCCGCCACTTTTTTATTCCTAGGTGACATTGTGTACCGCTATGGATATTTAGTACTAATAGTCAAATTTGCATCTCCTACCAAGACTACTCCAGATTATTCAACCAGCCACTTGACATGCCATTTGTATGTCTCACCTTAAAGTATGTAAGTCTAACATCTAGTTAAATTTCAACCTATCTCATTCTCCTCATCTCACTAACTGGCACCACCAACTGCCCAATACCTCAAGTTAAGAAATGTAGCCCCATACTTGATTTCTCTCTTTTCCTTATATACCCCACATTTAATGTATCAGGAAGTCTTACCAAAAAACTTGAATCCATCCATTTCTCAACATCTCCACTACCACCACCTCTGGGAGTCATTCCTAACTGGTCTCCTACTCTTTACATTGATTCAATCCATTTCCACACAGCAGAAACACATGACTTTAAAATATAAATATGATGGTGGTCTTACTTAAAATGTTCCAATAGTTTTTCTTCATAGTAAAATAAAATCCAACATCTTGACACTATCTACAGGTAGCTTACCTGTGGATTTTTTTAATAAAGTGTATTTATACCAAAAAAACAAAAAAAAATGAAGCTTTTGGTAATCTTTCCTATAAAATACTTTCTGAAAAATGTATTATAGAAAAAAAATGCTTTGAAACCAACTTATTATATATACTGCTGGTAAAAAGCATGTTATCATTGAAAGACCACTTAATTAAGAATTAAATCTGATCATGAATGAGTCTGGGGTGATGGAACTAACTGCATACATGACTAAAGAACGATTTATTAACTTTTAAGGGGCTTCAATTTTATTATCTGCTGAATTTTTAATAATGACTGAAATACGCCTCAACTCAAATTATATTATGAGGATTTAAAACATCTATATTTTTCCTCCAATCTCCTAGAAAGAGTGAGACTAGGTCACAAAAAAGACTGAGAAGATAAGAGCCCTCATCACTTTTGCTTGATGAAAAGGGATGAGGATATGCCAGGTGGAAAGAAAAGGCTCGAAATATTGGACTAGCTGATCTCTAAGATTCTTTCCAGTTCAAATATTTTATGTCTAAGCAGGAAAAAAAGTCCAGTATCATTTTCCCTACTGAAACTGGAAGAAGCAGGCAGCTTCTGTTGGAAACCTCAGATAACCCCATACCTCAAAATGCCCAATCTTTTGCCTTCACCAGAGGAAGGGCCAGTTTATTCTGGTAATTTACTTTTCAGAAAAATAAAGTTCTTTATCAATCAGAAGTACTATTGCCAAAAATATCTCAGCGTCTGCCTTTACATCTACAAAACCTACCATTCAGTCTGTTGTGTTAGGCTTTCTGCCTGTTAACTCCAAGATGTTTTTCTTCAATGGGATGGTGGTAATGACCATGATGGAAAAACAACCCCCTATCCATTATGATTAGCGCACATAATGTGGCAGGGGGTGGGGGGGGACGGAGAAGACAAGTAGTGACTCTACAGCATCTCACTACACTGACGGACAAAGACTGCAATAGGGTGTTGGGGGGGGACTTGACAATATGGTGAATGTTGTAACCACAATGTTGCTCATGTGAAACCTTAAGATTGTATATCAATGATACCTTAATAAAAAAATTAAGAATTCTAAGGATTTAAAATGTAACAAATAAAAAAAAAATCTTTATTTTTGAAGCTATAAACAAATCCAAACACAACATAAGAATTTTAAAAATAAGTGCCACTAATTGACTCTGCGACATCTTACTACACTGATGGACAGCGACTTCAATGGGGGATGCAGTAACCACAATGTTTTTTATGTGAAACCTTCATAAGAGTATCTATCAATGATACCTTAATAAAAAAATAATAAAATAAGCACCACTACTATCCAAAGCTCTCCTAAAATTATATAGAAGCTAGGGGAGAAAATGATTTCAAGAGCATTATAGCTGGGTACTACCCTTACTAACCATATAACCTGGGACTAGTCATTTATGCCCTTGATGTTTCCATTTTCTTATAGTTACAAAGAAGATTATGAATGAAACTTTTCAGTTAGACATGTACAGCAGTAATTATGCATTCTTTCAACAATTTATAACAACCTGGCCTTTTCTTAAGAGCCAGACAACCTGGTACTCACTATTTGGGAGCCAATTTTTTAGTGAAATTCTATCAAGCATGTCTTTCTTAGAGAATAGTTATTCCCAGCTAATAGTTATTCAATTCTCAAATACTGGCAAAAATGTACTATCTGGTGTCATTTATTTAAAATTGAAATGTTTGCATATTTAGAGAAGGTCTGAAGGAGTGTGAACCAAAGTCTACCATAATTATCTCTGAATGATAGAAACAACTCATTTTTATTTTCTTCTTTTTTGCTAATCTATAATTCCTAGTTTTTCTATAATAAACACAAATTGTTTTTATAAAAAGACAATAGTGTTTTTGATGAAATTATTTCAACCAGCACATTAAGTTAAATACTTTTTAAATTCACATTTTAGAACTGAAAATGAAATATATCAGTACTTATACATATGTTGACTGAATTTATATTCCTATTGGAATAGATACAATCAAGAATATTAAACACACATTTACTATACTCTCCAATTCTGATTTCTCTTTTGAGCTCCAACTTTGTGGCATGTATCTTCACCTCTTAAATTTTATTAAGACTTCAACGTAAACCCCTCTCAATCATTTCCAAAATTAAGAAATTACCGATAAGACTTCTATAATCTCTTAACCTCGAATTTCTCTTTTCTTGTTCCTCGCTGACAGATTTCCACTGTAGTTTCATCCTGAAGTATTCATCACTACAGAAAATAATTTTACACCAAAAAAAACAATTTGAACACTTTATTTTTTAAAAATTTAACTTGGTTTTCTATAAACAATGTATCAAAGCATTTGTGAAGCTAGTTAGATACAAGTTTATAAATGATAATGAAATGCTTAAAGTTATGATCAATGAGTGAAAACAAAGGGAAAAAATAACCTATACACACCATAAACTCTGTTTAAGTCACTAAAATAATTTAAGTGTGATTTTAAGGAAAATTTACACCAATCCTTAATATCATACCTAAAGTTATTCTAAAAATCATTAAATACTTTAACCTTACTAAAGTTTCTGAATAATTACAAATGAAAACCTACAAGATTTTTTTAACATAACAAAACAGCTCCATTTTCCAATCAGTTTATTGCAGAAACTTGCTAATAAATGTCGTAGAAGGCAAACATGTTGAAAATAGAAAGGACTGTCTGAGAGTGTGAATGTACATATGATGACTGAGAGCGAGCTTTACGTTAAAGATCAGAGTAATGAACTGGGAATAAGAAATATACCTGGAAAGTGGGTCTGTTTTCTTTTCTAGTTCGAGAAATTACTTAAAAATAGAAACAGTCTTCAAAAAGAATGAAAGACCAGTTTATAAGAGTGCCAGAAAAATAAAGGTAATTAACCTAAATAGCATATACTTATGAATCATTTTTGTAATTCATAATAAATTGTAAAAATGAATCAACATGAGTGAGATATATATAAAATCCAAATCTTATTAGTTATTTTTCAATATGCAAAATGTGTGTATGGAACTTTTTACTATCTTTCCAAATGTTCACAACATAACTGCAATGAGGTCCTTCTTAAGTGTTTCTGGTCTGAACTAACTACAGTACTCATAATTTTTAAATTAAAAGATGAAAATAAAATTATTTTCCTATATCCTATTCTAAATTGTCATCTAGAAACACTATACCAATTTCTGTGGGTGAATTATTTGAATTTATTTGAACACACAAAAGAGCATTACTTACGTTTTTTGTTTTTGTAGTTGAGTTCTTTCCTCCTTGGTACTGTCCCAAGGAAAATAACCCAGAAGAAATTTCCATGCTTGCTTTCTCAATGCATGACTAAGTCCCTGAAGAATAAACACATTCATTAAAAAAAAGAATGCAATGTTTTAAGTTCATAAAAACTTGCATATAAATACACAGCAAGACTAATATTTAAGACATAGTTTTATACATCAAAATAGCCACTTCAGTGAATACTATCTTATTTTTGGCCTCTAGATTCTGAAGATATAAGCAGCTGCCAGAAAGCTTGAACAATGCAGGGTACTGTATACAGTAGACAGTGGAACTGATTAGTCTTTCTAAACCCAGTCCTCACTGGACAAGGCAACTACCACTGGGGCACCTACACTCCCCCTTCACATAACCCAGAGAACTTCAAGTAAGGAAGAATATCTTTCCCTAGGCTTAATGGTATCCCCCACCTAACCCTCAAGGACATCAGAAGCACCTTACTCAGTCCTACTGGAATTTAAGGCATCATTCATCAAAAAAGAGTTTATTCCCTGACCCTCCTCCTCCACAAAAAAGAAAACAGAAAAAGCAAAGAAAACTTGAATAGCAGCAGTTTAAAATATTTACCCCTCTAAATATCATTTGCTTCATGTTATCTAGATTTAAAATTCTTCCTTCAGAATCAATGTTCTTAGCCCATTCTTCCAGTGATACTGGCTCTCTCCTTTGAACAACAGGTCGTTCTCCTAAATCAATCTAAAAGATAAGCAATAAGGAATACACCTTTAACAGTGAAATAAAATCAAGGTATATAGAAACTAAAACTAAAATACTGTTACTCAGACATGAGTTCTAGCATTTCTAATACCTGCCCTTATTTTCCAATGTTTAGTTTATGTAATACAGTAGTCAGCATTCCACACGTTTTCCCTCCTACCAAAGAAATAACTGAGTTATAAATTAAGAAACAGAAAAATATTTGCTATTTTGAGTTTCAATTACATAAGTCCAGAACACCCAACACGTAAACTCCACAAGAGACCTTCCAAACTAAATGATATGCTTTATTATTTTTAAAAAGGGTATTATTCTATTAATAGTTGCTGTGTAATTAACCATATTCTAAAACTAGCTTTCCTTTCAAACTAAAATTTGTAGCTCCCAGAACTGATTCATGATCCATTAGCTCCCTTGACATTTTCTACAGTTTTTTTAATTGAATTAACAGATATTGGTAATTTTAAAATGCCATTTGCAAGATAAACCCTTTAATTATTACAACTTAGATATTTATAATGTTCTAACTATGTACAGTCTAGAAATGTAGCAAATTCCAAAGTCTTGTTGAGCACATACAGACTTGCCATCATAATTCAGGGCAAAATTTCATCTTACTTAAAAGATACACATTAGAACAAAGACTCTAGTGTCCTGATTAGCTGCCTCTACTGTCTCCTGAGAAAACACATAAATTAGGAACAGAACTAGAAGCAATACACAAAGCTCACTATTTACTCACTGCTATGCACTCAATGAAACCACCAACTTGTTCATTATTATCAAAAGTAATCAAAGAAAAGCGATCAAACATTAATGAACAGAAAGTATAAGTAGTAATCAATGAAAAACAAACCAAGGATTTGGTGGCAGGACAAGCATTAGTAGCTCTTAGATACATTCGTTAGCAAAAAGTTGTAAGAAAGCTACACTGATAGACAGTGACTGCAATGGGGTGTGGGGGGGACTAGATAATATGGGTGAATGTAGTACCACAAGGTTTTTCATGTGAAACCTTCATAAGAGTGTGTATCAATAATACCTTAATTTTAAAAATTGTAATAAAAAAAGTCATAAAAAGGATAAGAAGCATATATAACCAAAATTGAATTTCTATTTCTATAGAACTCATTACACATTTAAAAAGCATTTCTCCTGTTAAAAATATAAAAGCTTTATTAAGATAATCTCTACTCACTCTTGTGATGACTTCAAATCCTGGTTCTTCTTGTTGATTTATCCTTAAACCTGGAATAGCATCACTAAGAAAATCTGCCATTTCTGAAGGTGGTCGTTGATGTGCAGAGAGATCGCTGCCTCTCAAACTATCAAAAATGTAGTTTGTGACTTTGGAAAATCCTACCATAGTTGCTGTGTAAGGATCCTTTTTAATTTTCTATTTAGTAGAAAAAAAATATTAGCATTATTAATTCAATAAAGAATAAAACTACCCCATGATGGGCAAAAGGCGTATTTTTTAAAAGGGGGGAAATCAGAACTAAAACAGTGCTCTGAGATTATCTTAAAAAAATTTTTTTCTGCGAAGAAAAATTTAAATTTTCTAAACCAATCTTTTCATTTGGTAGAAATAGTATATTAAATGGCAAGTTAATACTACTGATTAAATCGCAGATAAACAAATGATTTGCAGGCTTCATTCAATCTGCATATATGAAATATATGCAGTGCTTACTTTCCATTGGTGAATGACCCACAACAGCTTTCTTCTGTCTAGCAGTCCTGCCTTCACAAAAAAAAGTTTTTGAAGTGTGTAGTACCACACTAATCTAACACAAAATATTTGATGACAAAGTTTAAAAGTTCATGATATTTAAGTATTAGCTGATGTTTTAATATAATTATATGACTAGTAAAACATGCCAACAAGAGTAATTTTTTTCTGGACAGTGCTGTCCTGGTAAATAGAAAAAGGTATTCCTACTGCCAGGGTTATTTCTAAATCCCAAACTGCCTGGTTATCCATACTGAGCAAAAACAGTTACTTCTTAAAGGTCTATCTTTAAAATGATTATTTTCACAATAGGTTAAACTGTTCTCTTTTATTTTAATCAGTGCTTAGCTTTCTTGATCTCCTTCCTAGAAAGTCTGCTCTTTATCTTGTTTATCTTCAGAACTAAGAAGAGAATTACCTGGGATGAGTAAGCACTCAAACAATTGTTGAATAAGTGAACAAATGAATGAATGAACAACCATTTCATTAGCACATATAGAAATCTGAGAGAAGAATACCTTGATCTCTGCCTGGGTTAAGTGTACATTTTCAGCCAAATACAAGAATATACTCAAATACTTTAAGAGGAATTAGATTATCCTAAGTGAACCCACTTAGATGGAAAATAAAAATTCAAACAAGATCTTTGTCTAAGTGTATCAATAATGAATTCGGAGTGGCTCACCCAGGGACCTTCACCTATCAATGAAAGCTGTAATGAAAATCTGCTGATGCCCAATTTCTACATTATGACAAAGGGAAAAATTGCCTTAAGAGTAACTAAGAACCAAGGAAGTTTGAGTCTTACAAAATATGAAAATTATTTCTGTAAAATTATAGAGAATAGCTCCATAAAGTTTACACATAGAGAGACACTAGCCTCATTCTGTACAATCCCTGAGAATGCGAGAGGTAGGAGGTATATAAAATAATGTAGTCAGATCAACAGATTAACACAAGATAAGATTTTTAAAACATACTTGTATTAAACCATATGCTGGTTCATCAAGAAGATTTTCAAAAGACTGTGAAAGACTCTTATTCTGATAATTCACAAGAAGTATTCTTCTATCTTGTGGAGATCTAAAATAAAAGAAGGAATTGGTAGAAAAATTAGCACACTGCATTAATTACTACCTGATTAATTACTACTGTATATTTTTCCTTAACAAAAAAACACTTAAACTTAAGTCTAATTTTAGAACTGTTTCCCATTAATATAATATTAGCAATACTTAGCAACTATCTTAAATGCCATCCAAAACTACATGAAACACTTAATACTAAATTAACAAATACAAAAAGGATGAAATATATTTTTACTCTAGGTAAAGCCAAGAAGTCTAAACTGTAATGTATCCAAAATTCTTGTTTAGAATTACAGTAGAAAAAAATTACAAATATATGTCTTTATCATCACAAAAATTAAAGTCAAAACATACTTTAGGACTCATCAGTACATATATGTACACTACAGGAAAATGTCATATTTTTAAGTAGTATCCAATTTTATTCCACAGCTTGGTAGTATTACAATTATAAGATGTTAAAATACCATATAAAACAGATTAATTGTTAAAGATCATAATTATGCTAACCATAATTATAAACACACATGCACACATTCAAAAGTATAATGTACAGTTCAGGTAACAGTATGCTTTTAGTTCTTGCTTACTAAGCTCTGGAAACACGTTTTTCTCCACATTTCTTAATAACTACAGAATAAGTAAAATGCATTCCAAATAGACATTTAATTTCAAGTAATTAGATGAATTACATCTTTTCTCTATTCAGCTGTTTTATAACATAGTAAGTCAGCTGTAATAAATCCACTTTTCTGTGTTTAAAATAAAAATTAAATGTGTTATTTTGCTGCTATCTACTTCAAGTTTATTATGAATGTTTGAGATAAGAACTTTAATAACAGTTATCTCTTCTCAATTTTAACATAACAGGATGTAACAGCAATGCTGGGGGGGGGGTGGATATGAAATCCAAGATGGGATCTTATTATTACACAGAAACAATTCTCCATATTCAGAGACAATAGCTTACTAAAACTCTGGCTTTTTAAAAGGAGATGAAGTTGAATCATTTGAAGTAGGAAAAAAACCCGTAACTTTAAAAATGTTCCATTTTCATTAAACACTTTTTCTGAACACTTTTTGGGGTCATGCATAAATATGAAAATCTGTAGGTTCTCACAAGGTATTTTTTTAATGATATGTCAACTTTTAAACGTAGCACCAGGAAAAGAAAAATATAGGAACATATAGAAACTATTATAGGAACATTTTCTTTCCTAACACAGTACTGCTGGCATTGTTATTGTTATTTTCTTTCTAACAATAAATCAAATCATTTCTTTAAAAAATAAGTAAAAAATGGTCATGAAAGTCAAAACACTGGCTATGCATGCAGAAGGGGAACAAACATGCAACCTTCACCTAGCTGAACTCAGATAATTATTATGGCTCCAGATCTAAAACTGTAGTCACTAAACTGGAAATGGAAAAAAAGAAATGAGTGCCCAAACAACAACAGATATTTTCTTAACAAGGAAGGATTTCATATTTTATACCCAATATATAGGAGGAGGAAAGATGTAGATATTTAAGATTTGGTTGCTGCTAAAGAAATAAACGTTAACATTTAAAAAAGTACATCAGTCAAAGGACAAGTTGAACACTGCTAGGTAATTGCACAGCTAATCAAAAGGAGGGCTGGCATTCCAGAACACTGTTTCACCTTTAAGTTACCACATTGATTTAATCTGGGAAGAGGAATTATTATGGATATATTTATGTATTATTCAAAACTTTCAAACTCACTGCAGCAGTTAAGACAGAACTTTTAATGATGCTAACATCAGCAATTCTACTAGAGCCCACTAATAGGCTTAAAGAAAACCATAATCTAATATCATAACTATAAAAGTATATCTACTGAAAATTCAGTACTTCCCAAGCTTCAGAGTGAGCTTCTCCCAAAGACTCAGAATAAATTCAAAAATTGTAAGTTTTAAGAATGTTTGTGCACTGAGATGAAGCAATAACTATTTTACATTGCTACTGAGAACAACCGATATGGAAAGCTAAAAAAGTAAATAAAAATATCATAGCAAAGGATATCAATAAAAAAAGGTTAAAAAACACTAAAATGGTACAGAATATTTACAGCTACATATATAACATACATATAATTTATTTTTCATTTATACTGTTGATATGTATGATGTACATATACATGATACACATATATCTATCTCAAAGAGAATAAATAAACGAGTATAGAACCAAATCTCGTAAACAGTTGCTGTTTTATGATGGTACATCAATTTGGCTTTTTAAGGGAATTATTTTACTGCTTGGATATTTATGTTATCACTATAAAAATGGCCCAATATACAAAATAGTTTTAATGAAACCAATAACCTTCATTCATATCCTAGCAAAACAACTTAGTCCCAGAAATATAACAATAATGTATTTGCAGTTGATTCTTTTACCCAAGTGAGTATCATATTTTAAATGGTGTTAAGTCAAAAACAGTAACAAACACCAATGAATATAGGACATTCTGTTTTTCCTAGTAGATAAGCAAATATGAGAAATAGTAAGCCTCCAGAAGCTGGCCATCTGTGATGACTGAGCCTGCTGGTGAGACTGAAAGAAGGAACTGTATACAGGAGGTCCAGCCTTTTCCTCACTCTTCTAGCACATCCCTAGCATATCTGCAATTTCTGTTTATCTGTATGGAAAAGCCCCTTAATTCACTAGAGGGAGTAGTAGGAAGAGAACACGGCCACAGATGCAAACCATATTCTTCAATTTAGGTTAATAAGAGAAAAAATTAAAGTGTTTTAATTCTCTACTTGTTTTGAACTGAGAGGAAGACAAGGGTGACCCTGGTATAGACTGGCCGGCATCCCAGTAAAGCTGCAGGAACCATGGATTTCCTAGACTACTGTTCTTCCTTCTGGTCTCTGTAATGGATCTCTGACCACAGGAAGGTGACTCTGGAAACATTCTGCTTGGGATACAACTCCATGGACAGGAAATGAGGCTCCCATGGTTGACACCTCGTAGAGTAAAAAAATAAGGACATCTGGGAATTTTCTTTGCTTTGGACTTTAGTTATCCATTTATCTGGATAACTATGAACATAAAGAACAAGGGCCTTTAATATCTCCCTAATGATCTGATAATGGGAGACGACTTATACAAATCAGGGACTTTTTTTTAATATTGGTGACTGTTCATTGGAGTATCTGTATTCAACTATTTAGACTCAACATACACACTCTGCTGAACTGTACTGCACAATGTCATTGGGCATAATTTATAATGGCAGGGTGCTTCTTTTCAGCCTAGGGTACAGAGGGACCTTGGAAAGAAAATATCTAATACTCTTCTTACGCATTTCAGACCACTCAGGGGGCAAGAGGGTACTGGACTGGACCCAGTGTCACAGGAGACTACACAATGCAGAAGTGGCTGCTATTAGGGGTGTAGCTTTTGAAGGGCTTGCTTCAGAAAGCCATCTAGCCTCCAAGAATAGCCACATCGGGCTGACCATAAACTTAATAATAAATCCCAATAGGAAGAGATAAGAGAACAAAGTGTAGCGAGGTCAGTCTCCTCTGCTCAGTTGTTCTCTTTGACCAGGTCATTTAAGGTTGCAACTAATTACTTATACTCATATCATGTCCCCCTTTATCCTCATTTTAGTTAATTCCATTCTCTCTCAGAGCTTCCATTATTGACACAAAAATCTTACACAGTATCCTATCATATGCTCTCATAGTGCTATATACCTCTTACTCAGAGCACTTACTACAGCTGAAATTTTACATTTATTTATATAACCAATGTTTGTCTCTCCCACAATAGTACAAACTCCACGAAGGCAAGGGCCGTATCATTGATTACTGCTCTCTTTCCAACATTTAGCATGGTGTCTTAAGATAATAGAGGGTCTTCAAAAAATAAAAATTGTTCAATTAGAAAAAATTATAGGGAGAAAAAACATTCCCATGCTTCATGTTTCCAACTGGAAATACGCACTTCCATTTAAAAAAAAAAAAGAACGCTTTGCAAGGACAAATCTGACTGCTGAGATCAGGAAACAGGAAGGCGCATGCCAGGCATAGCCCCTTCGAGGCTTTGTCTTCCTCTTGGATTTGCCTGCCCGCACAGAAGGTGCTTTCAAGTCTACTTTCATTCACATCGTGTGATCTGTCCTCAGGAGGGAGACCTGTTGTTGTCCAGAAGTGACAATAACTGCATAATTTCAAATATAATCTGGGGTAAATTATTATGATCCTGCATATCTAAGCCTCACCAATAGTATTTTTATTACCATCTGTCTGATTCTTGTATTTACTTCCCACTTGTTTACGAATACACAAAAGAAAACAAAGCTTCACTTACAGCCCTCATTAAAACACCACCAACACAAATTCAGACACACATACCTTTATAAGCACCTAAGTTACTGTTGAGCCTATCCTTGAACCCATCCAGGATAGAAAACTCTCTGCCTCTTGAGCTAAAACCTACTTCCTTCTAATTTCCCTTTGGAGTCAAACAAATCTGCAATGTATTTCTTTAACAACCCTTTCAAAATTATTTGTTGAACTGGTAAGTACAATGCCATTTTATTCACTCAACTAAGATTACTGAAATGTTATGCGCCAGGTACTATGGCTAAGAACTTAGAAGAAAATGTAAACAAAATCCCTGCCTTTATGGGCTTATGTTCTAAAGTAGAACGTTAAAAAAAAGTAAAGACAAAATTATTTTATTCTGTCAAGGGCCATGAAGGAAACAAACAAGGGAATGAGACACTGAAAAGGAATGGGGGTGGGAACCTATATTATACGGAAAGAGGGCATCCAGAAAAGCCGCTCTGGACTGAGACCTCAGGGGATCAGACAGGAGAAGACCGTTCAAGGCAAAAGAAAAAGCATACATACAGGATCCCAAAACAAGAAAGAGTTCAGGACATTTCAGAAACTAAAAGAAAACCATGGGGCTAGAATATAGAAAAGAATGGCATGAGACTAAGGTTCAAGACATAAATAGGCCTAAGATATGGCAGGTCCTCAAAGACCATAGTGAGAAGTTTGGATTTTATTTAATGACGCACCAAAACTCTTCTTCAAGTTAAATCCCCATATCCTTCTAATGTTTTTCATGACACCATTGTAATCCCTCTCATTACACTAGCATCTCTTCCCTGTAACACAAGTTAGTCTAACACATTTAAAATGCAGTGCTTAAAGCTAAGCCTAGTTCTCTGAAGTATGATTATACCAGCAAAGGGTAGAGAGGGATCATTCCATCCTACATACTATGCTGTAATCAACAGTTTCACATCGAATGAGCTCTTTTGTGACAGTTACGTCACAACACTGATACTGAGCTTGCTATGGTGCTGAAACGCCCAAGTCTTTAACATCTGCTATTTAATAGCCAAATCTTTTTACCCAATCATGACACTACCCCTCCTGAAATCTACCTAACCTATTATGTAGCCTATTCACAGCTTCTCACTTCAACATTCAAGATGCACATACACCAACCAGGCCTGAATCTCTTATGGTTACCGATACTGATGTGCATGCTTAGTGCCAGCCAGGGTGGTCAACACAGAGGGCAGAGAATTTCATGTCAGAAAAAATAGTCAACATCTTCCAACTTTTGGATCACTCCTAGCTTTTTATAACCAATGAGGCATAACGTTACTCTGTGATGAGGGAAGGACATAATAATGAAATTAACAATCATCCCTACAGTTGCCTAAGCTAAAAATCTCAACTTCTCCTATTCTCACCTCCACATATCCAATCAGTCACAAAATCTAGTCCGAAATATTTATTCAATACTTCTAATTTCATCTCATTCTCCTGCTTCCTGCCACTGGCCTTTACTCAGCTCTTGGGCCTCATCTTTAGATTCGGTGCCCTCCCTTCCCCCAACTGAGGAGCCCGGTGATCTGAACCCCTGCCCTGTGGCCACATCATGGCTCGCCCTCTTCCTGACATCTAAGACATCCCTTCCTCTAACCGTCTTTCCTTCCCTCTCATGCTACTGTTCACTTATTTGTCGGCCTCAACTTAGATGTCACTTCCTCCAAAAAGTCTTCCTTGGCTCCTACTTTCTGCAGTCTGAACAAGGCGCCCTTCTTCTTTTCCTGCTTCCAAAGCACCTTGTACTTCTTCTATCTTAGTTTTTGAATTTTATTGCCATTTCCTGGTCAGCATCCTTCACAAGACCACAGACTCTCAGATATCCATGAGCATGCCTGTTTTGTTCACTACTAAATATCAAGCAACTGGCACAATGCTTAGAATGTAATAGATACCCAAAATATAGTTTTTGAGAGTGAAAGTGAGAAAGAGTATGTATGTACAAATGCACATAGGTGAATAACTGAAGACACAAGATTGTGAGAAAGCTGTCTTTCACACTTGTAATTTTATAAACTTATAAAAGGCTCTACGTCAGGCTTAAGTAAGTAAGGCTTACTAAGTCTTCTTACTTAAGCCTTCTAAGTAAGGCTTTAAGTCAGGCTTAGACTTGCCTGACTTAAATTTGCAGCATTTCAAATAAAACTCTATGTTTAGCAGAAACTACATAATAAAAGGTAAATTAGATAAATATAAATCATTCACTTAAATGTATATAAAAAATATTAGATCACTCTTTTCTTTGCAACAGTAGTAAGGTGATTAAGTTGCAGATCCAAACAACTCAAATGGCAGAATTTTATTCATTCACCCAAAGCAGTCAATATCCCAGAAAAAAACCTGTTTGTGCCTCCATCTGCATAGAGATCGCTGATGCCCCGTGACAAGTAAAAACAGTTTGCCTTGGGACTAATACAACAATCCAATTTCAATAAGTGAAAAATAACTTGATACTTACTCACACAATACCACATATTTTTCAAGAGAGTCAATCAGTAGTTTGCTATCTCCTTGATGAAAGTGCAGAGCAGGGAGAACGACGTCATCCTTTAGACAGAATACCAAATACGACCAGCCCATACCCTCTTTGTTTTGCTTGATTGATTTCAGGTCTGTCAAACTGAACAGGAATGACCATTTGCTTTTCCCATTTCTATGACTTGGAGCATCTTAAAAACAAGAAAGTGGGGCAAAATATTTTTGTTCACCTTTTTAAAAGGTACTGACAAGTGCTCTTCACGACTGCCTAACAGAAATTTGTTGAACCTAGGGAATGACTGTAGCATTCATATTACTATGGCTTCCTCCTGTATTAGAGATCGCAACACACATTTTTTAAAAGAATAGTTTTTTTAAATAATTATCCTATTCATGCAGACTGAAAAAAAATGTTATCCTTATTTAAAATATAAGCTTTGCCCCAGAATTGACCAGAGCTTTGGAAGCCGGCAGGCTGAATTCAAATTGCAGCACCACCATCTTACTAACTGAATAATTTGGGGGAAATAATTAAATCTCTCAAGGCCTCAGTTTCTTCATCTGTAAAATGGAGATCAATATACTTACCTCCCAGTGTTATTCTAACAATCAGAAGAGATAATACTTGTGAACTAACTAGTACAGGGCCAAGTATATATGGCAAATACTCAATAAATACTCATCTTTTCAACTCACCCCAAATATGAATGGCATGATACTCTTGGAAAGTCATTAAAAAACAAAAACACACTTTATTTCCTCACTTCCTTTCACAATTATTTTTACTAACTGCAATGAGTGATGTATAAGTAATGTATAAAAAATAACATGGGACTGAATATACAACCATTTTACTTGCAAAAACTCAATGAACAGTGGGGAATTGAGGATGAAAACATAACTAAGTTACAGATGCTTCAGAGAGAGTGAACACATTCAATCTTCCGGCTAAATCAGTCTTCTACTCAAGCCAAGACCTCAGTTCAAACCAAACTATAGTTATGTAAAATAAAGCATTTTCTGAGTTTATGGGCTGTATTCAGAAGCTTAAAATTCTGGTTTGTGAACATCACCACTGATAAAGAACATCTCTTTAAATCAAGGACAAAGGAAAAAATGTTATCTTTATTCTAATACTTAAAACTTCTAATCATAAAATTCCATTTTAACTCAGACATAAGCATGTCATTTCTCTGAAATTAAAAAACCTTTTCTCTAAAGTGATTTCCTAGGAAATGTCATACTATCCTGTTATTCAAGACCTTCATTAATTCTGTCTCACACTTTCAATTTCACAAAGGTAAACTACCTAGAAGATATCTGCTTAAGGAACCTGATCAAAAGGTAGATCAGTTCATCCTGACCTGCATGTATGTCACCTTCCTATATATAGTCAAGAACACGGTAACTCATCACTATCACCTCCAATGAGACTCCTAAATTGACTCAAAGAAATCCACAGCTTACCTCTACCTGTAAGGAATGCAGGTACCAGCACTACTTCATAGATGCTTCATTTGAAAGGCAACCCAGAAAAGACAGATATAACTGATCTACATAGTGACCTGCCTAGCTCCCATACCGGTTCAGACATAAACTCATCTCTGGGTTGGTATTAGATTAAGTGGCATGGGTCCACTTAACTACTTACATATACATCACATTTCACTGGATACTATAAAGCTCAAAACATCACTACAAGCTAATATCCAAGTGAGAACAATTCTAGAACTCCAACATATTCATAAGTCATTTAAGTGTGAATATACCTGGGCTACCTACAAAAGATACATACTACTAGACAGCAAAAATCAAAATAATTTTTGTAGCTAAACAGCAATAAAAAACTAGACATACACAATTTTTAAAATTAAGTTCTTAATTACACAAAAGTATTTAACCCAAATTAATGCAAGAAATTCATATGGAGAATATTAAATAATATATTCAGGCTAAGAGTTTGTGCATATTCAAAAATAAAAATTTTACACAGATTTTCCCTCATTATTGGAAGAGATACACATTACATATAAAATCCAATACAAAATGCCTAACATATTTCCTCACTTAAGGCTCTGATAGCAGATGAGAGAAACACTGCAAGTCAATTCTAGAAGTCCCCTAACCTGAACATAAGCTTCATTGAGAACAGGAACTTTGAAGAGAGTGCCTAGAAGAGAGAATAGCACATAGTAGGTATCAAAGAAGTATCAAGTAAATGAAGAATCTAGTAACAAGTCAACAGTCATCTGCAGTTTAGTCTACCACCAACAGCTAGCTGGAAACAGAAATGGTTACAAAGGAAAACTAACAATCCAAGAGTTAACTCAAAATTTCCTGCTTTCTCCTTAAAGGAAAGTAAATAATCAGTTCGATGAACATACTATACCAAATACACGTAAAAAAATACCTCTAACACATGAACATGGAAAAACTGACATAATAGCAGAGGAGGAAAACAAAACAGCTCAGAAAGTCTCCGTATGTCTTGAGTAGAATTAACATCAAGGACATGACATTTTATTTGGATAGATTTATAGAACATGATGGCAGTCTGTTGTTCTGGGAAGATATATTTTGAAAACATTTCATCTGGTATACAAAAATAAAGATTTAGCAATAGAAACTCTTAAGAAATAAAAGTTGGTCTTTAATAGTCAGTTTTTTAAAGGTTTGTCCCAAGTTCCCTTTGAAAATCAAAAAAAAAAGTAGAAAGTAAAAATGTGAAGGTTATAATAAACAAAAATTTCATTTGAAAAAGTGCTTTTTAAAAATAAAGTGTTTCATAATGGCATAATTTTGAATTCTAAAACATCAAGCTTAAAAAATGTCTCTTTTCGGAAGGAGTTTTGATGGAACATAACTGAGTAAGATGCAGAGTCTAAGATAAAGTGGAATGAGATGAAATGGGATGGGAGAGAACAGTGCAATGGACTTTATAACTCCTTGTTCTGTTAAAAGTATGCATGTGTATGCAAACTGGGCCATGTTGTTCAATGTAGTTCTTACTGCTGTGCACAATCATAAAACTCTTTAAATATTAGGAAAAAAATGTCTCCTTAACTTTCAATAATTACTAAATAAAGGTTCTTTATAAATCACAGTGTAGGGTCGAGCCACATAAGCAGTATTTACATCTGTTTTTTCGCTAAATCCTAAATAAATTAGTGGCTGAAAACCACTAATCTTAAAAAAAATCTTTATGTCACATCATGCCTTTCTCAAATATACAGTGCTTCTTTCTCTTATGATATTCTGAAAATTTACTCCTTCGGTCATTCCTGCAGCCTATCGTCTTCAAGGATTTAGCAACATCAGGCAGCAAGAAACAAAAAAGAGTTTCATATAAATCAATCCAGAGGGCCTAAAGCTAGAGATGCTAAATACAGTAAAATCCTGTGGTTTTATCTTTCTTTACCATTTTGCACTGTTCTGGTAGAACATTACCTTTCAGCAGAAAAGGAATCCCAAAAAAAGAAAAAGAAAAAGAAAAAGAGAGACACACATGCATGAACTGTTACTAAAAGCTTGTGAATCAATACTTACTTCTTAATTGACACGTTTCCAAGAAATGATCATACAAAGGACAGCTATTGTATGAGAGTGATTCCCCACACCATACATAAAAAATCAGTTTTACTTAGCAACAATGCTATATAAATGTAACAAGAGATTTTTCCAATAAGTTTTGTCCAGCCTTTTTGAATATGGTAAATGTGGATAAATCCTAAATTCAGACCAAAGTCATTAGGAGATAAAATATTCACTTAGTTTTCAAAACACAAAGGAATCAATAGACAAGAAATTTTAAATACTACCAAGTGTTCACTATTTTTAAAAGAGATCACAAATAGGCTGGCTACGGCATACATGGACTAGCCAGAATCAGGCTGTTGGCTTCGCTCTTTTTTTATCCACGAGTAGATAATAACCACGTAGCAAACACAGATTTAAATATACATAAAGGAGAATAGTCACTGAACATATCTAAAGGAGAGACTGCAATGAACTGTGAAGATCCCAATAAAAACACTGAAATTAAAAAGGTATGGTTTGGTGGTATATTCCATCTCCCCCTGGTGCTTTAGGGTGAAATAACATGATTTTATTTATTTTTTTAATTCTACTAGATTTAGAAAAATATGCATGAGACAACCATAAATCTTTTTCATGTTTCCATTTCCTGCCATTCACAAGTACAAAAGAGAGCAGGTCCTTTTAAAGAATTTTTTTCATGAAGTTACAACCAACAAAACGAGGGATGAAAAGGGAATATACCTAAATATAAGAGTGATGCACCAAATCACTCTTCTGATAGAGGAACATTAAAGAGGTTTTTTTCCCCATCACTGTTGCTTATATTATACTGTAGGAGATCAGTTTAAGATTTCAAAAGACTTACATACCTCCATTGGTATGTGGCTTCTTTTTAAATGGAACTGTATTGACCATGTCCCACTCTGTTTCATAGCTGTTCACATGTTCTGATCCTCGAGGAGCTCTCTCTCTTGGAGCCTGGGTCCATTCTACAACTGAACTGGAGTCCTACAATAATATAAAATATTTAGGGACTAAAACTAGATTTTAATTTCAATCAATAATACCTTCTCAGATTCTATATAAATTAAGTTTGTAGGCTGTGGCAAACAACACTAGTGGGAACAGAATTTCCTATCCTTTTCTCTCTTGCACATCTTTACCAAAAAAGACAAGGAAAGCTTACCCAGACTCCCGTGCAGTTAGAGGTAACACTGAAATATATGCAAAGGCAACTGCAGGGCTTCTGAAAATCTTTTTGTTTTTTAAATAAAAGCCTCTTCCCTCATCCTCTTTTCCCTGCTTCGAATGCATCTATGATGTCTAAAAATACGGCTGCCATCTTATGACTGCAGGATTGAAAAACCAAGAGAACCACTGCAAATAGCTTCAAACCTCCAGACTTCTAGTTATTTAAGGAAAATAGCCAATGGTAGCTACTTATGTAAGCCACCATTAGCTGTGTATTTTTCTTAATCAAAATTAGCTAAAAGCTACAAACAACACACCTACATGTACAGTTCTACAGAAATTTATATTTTAAAAAATAAGTAAACCAAAAGTCTAAAATACAATATTAATAATTTGACTAAATCAGGAAGTATAACTTCAATAAATAAAAGATAACACACATAAGATGAAGCAAAAATGTTTCCAAAATGACAAATGACGAATAACATCAGAATACAAAAACAACTCCTCCCATTTATTTAGAAATCAACAAATATCAAAACAGAAGAGTACACAGATTTTATGAATAAGCAAGTCAAAGGAGAAATATGAAGCCACCAACATATAGGAAGATGTCCAACTTCAGCAACAATCAAAGAAATGTCAAGATGAATTTCACATTTCTTACCCCAATTAAAAATAAAAATATGAAAGACCAAAGAAACGGTCTCACTGCTGATGACACTGCTAATTAGTACTGACTCCAAAAGAGCAATACAGGCATACTTATTAACATTCAAAATACGGATGTGTTTTACAGCAGTAACTCTCTTTTCACCATCTACCCTAAAGAAATAGTGACATATGTACACAAAAAGGCATATACGAAGCTTCTGGGAAGATGGCGGCATGAGCAGGGTGGCAGATATCTCCTCCCAAAACTATATATATCTATGAAAATACAGCAAACACAACTATTCCTAAAAGAGAGACCAGAATACACAGGAAAGCACACAGCATGCAGCTACACCTGAGAGGACACGGCACCCCGCGAGGAGGGTAAGATACGGAGCCGCGACCCAGCGGAACCCGAGCAATTACCACCCCAGCGCACCGGCGGGAGGAGAGGATTCAGAGCAGGAAGGGAGTGGAAGTACACCCCCCAAAATGACCAGCCCCGGTGATCTGCGCAGGGACCGCTGACACACATCACGCGGTGTAGCGGAGATTGGAGAGACAGAGGGTACAGGATCTGAGCGGGGAACACGCCAGGGTGCTTGCAGCCGGCTTCCGGGAAGGAAAGAAAAAAAAAACCGCGCACTTTTTTCAGCGGTCTTAAAGAGACAGGAGCCCAGCGAAGGAGCCAGTTTGCCCCGGCACACTCAGCCCAGCAGGCTAGGTGTCCTGGGGAGTTTCGGACCCCTTAGCTGGCAACTGGGAAAGGGTGGCCACACGTAGACCTCCCAAAGAGATCAACAGCCTCCCATTCGTTCCCACCCCGGCCAGAGCTACAAAGGGCCCTGCAGAGCAGCACAGCCACGGCTGTGGAATAGTGGGGCAATAGCACCACTTACAGCATCTGAACAGAATCAACTCCCAGTGGGCGTTTTTTTTGTTTTGTTTTTTGTTTTTTCTTCTCTTTCTTTTTTCTTTTTTTTTCTTTCTTTCTTTTTAAAGTCTTAAAGAGCCCAGCTGACATACGTGGCAACTACCAGCGACCACTTCTATAGCCATGAAAAGACAGAGGAATATGGTCCAGACTAAGATCAACCAGACAACCCCAGAGAGGGAGTCTGAAGGGATGGAAATGCACAGCCTCCCTGAAAAAGAATTTAGAATAAAAGTCATAACCATGCTGATGGACCTACAGAGAAATGTGCAAGAGCTGAGGGAGGAAGTGAGGGAACTGAGGAAAGACAATGCAGAAATCAGACAGGCGATCGATGGGCTTAACAGCAGACTGGATGAGATGCAAGAGACTGTTAATGGAATAGAAACCAGAGAACAGGAATACAGACAAGCTGAGGCAGAGAGTAATAAAAGGATCTCCAGGAATGAAAGAATATTAAGAGAACTGTGTGACCAATACAAATGGAGCAATATGCGCATTATACGAGTACCAGAGGAAGAAGAGAGAGAAAAAGGGATAGAAAGGGTCTTTGAAGAAATAATTGCTGAAAACTTCCCCACGCTGGGGAATGAAATAGTCTCACAGTCCACGGAAGCCCACAGATCTCCCAACACAAGGGACCCAAGGACAACACCAAGACACATAATAATTAAAACGGCACAGATCAAAGATAAAGACAGAGTATTAAAGGCAGGTAGAGAGAGAAAAAAGATCACCTACAAAGGAAAACCCATCAGACTATCATCAGACTTCTCAACAGAAACCTTACAGGCCAGAAGAGAATGGCATGATATATTTAATGTAATGGAACAGAAGGGCCTTGAACCAAGAATATTGTATCCAGCATGATTATCATTTAAATATGATGGAGGGATTAAACAATTGCCAGACAAATGAAAGTTGAGAGAGTTTGCCTCTCATAAACCACCACTACAGGATATCTTAAATGGACTGCTCTAGAGGGAAGCACCCCTAAGGCTAAAAAGCTGTCACCAGAGAAAATAAAATCATAGCAAAGAAAGCAGACCATCCAAATACTAACTAAAGGCAAAGAATAAAACACCTAGTATATAAAGAATGGAGGAGGAAGAATAAGAAGGGAGAGAAATAAATAAACATCAGATGGTGTATACAATAACTTAACAAGAAAGTTAAGTTAGATTATTAGACAGTAAAGAAGCAACCCTTGAACCTTTGGTAACCACGAATCTAAAGCCAGCAATGGCAATAAGTACATATCTATCGATAATCACTCTAAATGTAAATGCACTGAATGCACCAATCAAAAGACACAGAGTAACAGAATGGATAAAAAAGCAAGACCCATCTATATGCTGCTTACAAGAGACTCACCTCAAAACCAAAGATATACACAGACTAAAAGTGAAGGGATGGAAAAAGATATTTCATGCAAACAACAAAGAGAAAAAAGCAGGTGTTGCAGTACTTGTATCAGACAAAATAGACTTCAAAACAAAGAAAGTAGCAAGAGATAAAGAAGGACATTACATAATGATAAAGGGGTCAGTCCAACAAGAAGATATAACGATTACAAATATATATGCACCCAACACAGGAGTACCAGCATATGTGAAACAAATACTAACAGAATTAAAGGAGGATATAGACAGCAATGCATTCATTTTAGGAGACTTCAACACACCACTCACTCCAAAGGACAGATCAACCAGACAGAGAATAAGTAAAGACACAGAGGCACTGAACAACACACTAGAACAGATGGACCTAACAGACATCTACAGAGCTCTGCACCCAAAAGCAGCAGGATACACATTCTTCTCAAGTGCACATGGAACATTTTCCAGAATAGACCACATACTAGGCCACAAAAAGAACCTCAGTAAATTCAAAAATATTGAAATCCTACCAACCAACTTCTCAGATCACAAAGGTATTAAACTAGAAATAAATTTTAGAAAGAAAACAAAAAGGCTCACAAATACATGGAGACTTAACAACATTCTCCTAATTAATCAATGGGTTAACAACCAAATCAAAACAGAAATCAAAGAATATATGAAGACTAATGACAACAACAACACAAAGCCACAACTTCTATGGGACGCAGCAAAGGCAGTTCTAAGAGGAAAGTATATTGCAATCCAGGCCTATTTAAAGAAGGAAGAACATTCCCAAATGAATAGTCTAAAGACACAATTATTAAAATTGGAAAAAGAAGAACAAATGAGGCCCAAAGTCACCAGAAGGAGGGACATAATAAAGATCAGAGAAGAAATAAATGAAATTGAGAAGAATAAAATAGAAAAAAATCAATGAAACCAAGAGCTGGTTCTTTGAAAAAATAAACAAAATAGATAAACCCCTAGCCAGACTCAATAAGAGAAAAAGAGAATCTACACACATAAACAAAATCAGAAATGAGAAAGGAAAAATAACGATGGACTCCACAGAAATACAAAGAATTATAAGAGATTATAACACTCTATATGCTAACAACCTGGAAAACATTTAAAAAATGGACTTCTTAGAAAAATACAACCTTCCAAGACTGACCAAACAAGAAACAGAAAAACTAAACAGACCAATCACCAGCAACGAAATTGAATCAGTAATCAAAAAACTACCAAAGAACATAACCCCTGGACCAGATGGATTCACCTCTGAATTCTACCAGACATATAGAGAAGAAATAACACCCATACTCCTTAAAGTTTTCCAAAAAATAGAAGAAGAGGGAATACTTCCAAACTCATTCTATGACGCCAGCATCACTCTAATACCAAAACCGGGCAAAGACCTCACCAAAAAAGAAAATTGCAGACCAATATCCCTGATGAACGTAGATGCAAAAATACTCAACAAAATAGTAGCAAACCGAATTCAAAAATACATCAAGAGGATCATACACCATGATCAAGTGGGATTCATCCCAGGGATGCAAGGATGGTACAACATTTGAAAATTCATCAGCATCATCCACCACATCAACAAAAAGAAGAACAAAAACCACATGATCATCTCCATAGATGCTGAAACAGCATTTGACAAAATTCAACATACATTCATGATTAAAACTCTCAAATGGGTATAGACGGCAAGTACCTCAACATCATAAAGGCCATATATGACAAACCCACAGCTAACATCATACTTAACAGCGAAAAGCTGAAACCTTTTCATCTAAGATCGGGAACAAGACAGGGCTGCCCACTCTCTCACTGTTATTCAACATAGTACTGAAGGTCCTAGTCACGGCAATCAGACAAAACAAAGACATACAAGGCATCCAGATTGGTAAAGAAGTCAAGTTGTCACTATTTGCAGATGACATGATACTGTACATAAAAAACCATAAAGACTCCACTCCAAAACTACTAGAACTAATATCTGAATTCAGCAAAGTTGCAGGATACAAAATTAACACACAGAAATCTGTTGCTTTCCTATATACTAACGATGAACTAACAGAAAGAGAAATCAGAAAAACAATTCCATCAAAAAGAATAAAAAACCTAGGAATAAACCTAACGAAGGAAGTGAAAGACCTGTACTCTGAAAACTACAAGACACTCCTAAGAGAAATTAAAGAGGACACTAACAAATGGAAATGCATCCCATGCTCTTGGCTAGGAAGAATAAATATTGTCAAAATGGCTATACTACCTAAAGCAATCTACAGATTCAATGCAATCCCTATCAAACTACCAACAGCTTTCTTCAATGA
This sequence comes from Smutsia gigantea, assembly GCA_032199065.1. NCBI lineage: Eukaryota > Metazoa > Chordata > Mammalia > Pholidota > Manidae > Smutsia > Smutsia gigantea. The sequence continues at coordinate 49,539 of JAVSCE010018445.1, read as the reverse complement.
ACTGGAACAAATAATTCTAAAATTCATATGGAACCACAAAAGACCCCGAATAGCCAAAGCAATCCTGAGAAGGAGGAATAAAACAGGGGGAATTACGCTCCCTGACTTCAAGCTCTACTACAAAGCCACAATAATCAAGACAATTTGGTATTGGCACAAAAACAGACCCACAGACCAGTGGAACAGAATAGAAAATCCAAACATTAAGCCAAACATATACAGTCAGTTAATATTTGATAAAGGAGCCTTGTATATACAATGGGGAAATGACAGCCTCTTCAGCAGATGGTGTTGGCAAAAGTGGACAGCTACATGTAAGAGAATGAAACTGGACTACTGTCTATCCCCATACACAAAGGTAAACTCAAGGTGGATCAAAGACCTGAATGTAAGTCATGAAACCATAAAACTCTTAGAAAAAAACATAGACAAAAATCTCTTGGACATAAACATGAGCAACTTCTTCATGAACATATCTCCCCGGGCAAGGGAAACAAAAGCAAAAATGAACAAGTGGGACTATATCAAGCTGAAAAGCTTCTGTACAGCAAAGGACACCATCAGTAGAACAAAAAGATATCCTACAGTATGGGAGAATATATTCATAAATGATGTATCTGATAAGGGGTTGACATCCAAAATATATAAAGAACTCAACAAACAAAAAGCAAATAATCCAATTAAGAAATGGGCAGAGGACATGAATAGACACTTCTCTAAAGAAGAAATTCAGGTGTCCAACAGGCACATGAAAAGATGCTCCACATCGCTAATCATCAGAGAAATGCAAATTAAAACCACAATGAGATATCACCTCACACCAGTGACGATGGCCAACATCCAAAACACAAACAACAACAAATGTTGGCAAGGATGTGGAGAAAAGGGAATGAGCCTCCTACACTGTTGGTGGGAATGCAAATTAGTTCAATCATTGTGGAAAGCAGTATGGAGGTTCCTCAAAACACTCAAAATAGAAATACCATTTGACCCAGGAATTCCACTCCTAAGAATTTACCCCAAGAATGCAGCAGCCCAGTTTGAAAAAGACAGATGCACCCCTATGTTTATCACAGCACTATTTACAATAGCCAAGAAATGGAAGCAACCTAAGTGTCCATAAGTAGATGAATGGATAAAAAAGATGTGGTATATACACAATGGAATATTATTCAACCATAAGAAGAAAACAAATCCTACCATTTTTAACAACATGGATCGAGCTAGAGGGTATTATGTTCAGTGAAATAAGCCAAGCCAAAAAAGACAAGTATCAAATGATTTCACTCATATGTGGAGTATAAGAACAAAGAAAAAGTACTGAAGGAAAAAACAGCAGCAGACTCACAGAACCCAAGAACGGACTAATAGTTGCCAAAGGGAAAGGGACTGGGGAAAATGGGTGGGAAGGGAGGGATAAGAGGGAAAAAGGGGCATTACAATTAGCAGATGTAATGTTGGGGGGGCACGGGGAGGGCTGTACAACTCAGCATCTCACTACGCTGATAGACAGTGACTGTAATGGGGTTGGTGGGGGGGACATGATGAAGGGGTAGTTTAATAACCATAATATTGTACATGTAATTGTAGATTAATGATACCAAAATAAATTATATTAAAAAAAAGTTAATTAAAAAAAAACTGGAAATATCCTAATATCCACCAAATGAAGGAATGAGTAGATAAACTAGGGGACAGTCAATGAAATACTATGCATTAGTTTAAAGACTGATAAATATTAATATTTACGTATGTTCAATACATAATAGTAAATAAAACAAATTTGCAAAACAATGTATGAAGTATAACGAATGCAGCACATGCAGTTAGAAACAGAAGAAAATTAGGTCTAGATTGATAAATATGAAATGTGTACAGATAAAGATCTAGAAAGATACACATACATGAAACAGACATGAGGGATAGGGTTCAACTTTCTCTTATTTGAATTTTTACAGGAATGTATTGATATACTATTACCATAATTCTTTTTAAAGAGGGGGAAAAGGAAAATTTGTAGGAACTCGAAGATATTATAAAGGCACAAGAAAAACTAAGAAAATTAGGAGGGAATTATGAACGAAATTATGAAGTAGAGTGATTTTTCCTCCGGGTCCTTCCTCAAATTTCATTTCCCAGTTTGCCCTCCCTGTTTGCTCAATTTGAGGAAATGCAGCCCCTTCTACCATCACTACCAACTCTACCATCACCAGTGGGAAACACTAAGAAGCATCTACGGAACCCAACCCTGTACAAAGGCTTGGAATTAGCAGATCAGGTGCTTCTGGACATCATGATAAAGGCGAAGCTGAAAAAAGGACTAAAAACAAAATTTCAGAAGGCTGGAGGCCTAGTCATTAGAGAAGGTGAAACAGATTATCTCTGGATTAGGAGAAAACAAGCACACTGAGCAAAGGGATGACACATTAAGAACAGGAGAATTAACTGAAAGTCCACTCAGTTCAACTAAGGAGTTGGCACCAACTCCCAGCTCTCTTCCTCCACTCAGAACACTGGAATCCAGGCTTACCCTCTCCAGGCAGGAATTTGCAGATTATTCTCTGGCAAAAAGACTAGCCCAAGAGAAAAGACCTATTTAACATCAGGGATTTCTCCAAAGAGACAGCCTAGCCAGCTCACCCAGAATCCTATTACCAAGCCACCCCATACTTACTAGAGAGTATAAATAATTTTTTGTGTCTGCTATTAAATATGAGCACCATACTCAAAGATCATCAAACATAAAAGACAACTGTCTACACAAAAGACAAAGTCACAATGAAATAAAAAAGTCAACTGGAGGAAGTAACTATACAAAGATGAGAAAATCTAAAAAGATGCCCTTACACTACTTAGAAATAAGGAAGGATATTACATCCACAAAGACCAGGATGTTATTTTTAAAAAGGGTTGAGAAAGGGGGCACTCACAGTAAGATGTCTCAGAAATTCAAAATATAGAAAAATTCCGAAGTCAAGAGAATTACTGGATTGAAGAAATTTCCTAAGAAGTGGAACATACACACATACACACACAAAGAATTCAAAATAGGAAATAAAGGATTAAAAAATTACAGGACCAGTCAAGAAGGCCTAAAGGGTTCCAGAAATAAAGCAGAAAATGAAAGGAAGAAGAAATCATCCCGGAAATAATTCAAGAACATTTCCTAAGAACTAAAAGATACAAGTCTCCATATTAAAAGAGCCCATCAGGTATCCAGAACAATGGATTAAAAAAAGACCACGACCAGGACATCCAGCACAATGAGGCAATCTTAACAGCTTCTAAGAAGGAAAATACACATACAAAAGATCAGGAATCAGAATGCATTAAATTTAACATCAATAAAGGAAATTAGACAAACCTGGGACAGTAAGTGTTAAAAATATGTGGGAAAATTTATCTTCAAACTGTAATCTGATGCCAGCCAAGCTATCAATTCAAAATCAGGACAGAAAAGTCTAGAAAAATAAATGTTTTTGTTCCCATGCACACTTTTTCTCAGGAAGCATGAGCTGCACTAACACAAGGGAGTAAACCAAAACAGAAGGTGGCATAAGATACAGCAAATGGGGATTAAGTATGGGAAAGAGGCAAAAAGAATCCCCAGGATTACTGCTGTACAGCAAACAAAAAGAGCATACAGTTCAGAATGAGCTTATAAGACGACTTCAGGAGAAACGTCTCTAAAAAGATGAAATTAGATCATCTGTGTGATTTAATACTTTGAGAAGAAATGTGGAGAACGGAGCAAGAGGTTCAAAGTAATATTAGAGATAAAATAGTGTTGAATCTCTACCTTCCATGGACAGAAGCCAACACATAATACGCATTGTTAAACACAGAGTTATCATACAACCCAAGGTTCCGCTCTGAGGTTTCCAAGAGAAAAATATATGTCCACATAGAATTTGCTATGAATGTTCAGAGCAGCATTATTTATATTAGCCTAAAAGTGAAAACAGCCCAAATATCCACCAAATGATTAACAAATAAACAAAATTTGCTATACTCTCCCCTTATCCAGTTTCACTTTCCATGGTTTCTGCTACCCACAGTCACCCATGGTCAGAAAGCAGATGATCCTTCTTCTGTGATCCTACTTCTGTCACACCATCATCAGGTCAATAGTATCCTAACGCTACATCCCAACGCCTACATCATTCACTTCACCTCATCTCATTACTTCATGATTTTATTAGCTCACATCCTCACAAAGAGGGTGAGCACACTCACAGAACTTTCACTAAAGCACACTGTTATAACTGTTCTATTTTATGATTACTGTCCTTAAGCTTTTTCTGTACCTAATTTATAAACTAAACTTTATCACAGGTATGTATGAATTGGAAAAAAAATAGTATATTCAGGGTTCAGTACTATCTGTGATTTTAGGCATCCATCTCCCCCATGGATAAGGGGAGACCTACTGTATATCCATAAATGCAGTATTATTCAGCCAAAAAATAATAAAGGAACAGAATATTGACAGGTGCTGTAACACGAACCTTGAAACATTTTGCTAGTAAGTTCAAGAAGCCAGTCACAAAAGACCACATATCGTACAATTCCATTTAGATGAAATGTCCACAATAGGCAAATTCTCAGAAACAGAAAATAAGACTAGTGGTTGCAAGGGACTGAGGTTAAGTTGAATAAGGGATGACTGCTAAAACGTAACGTTTCTTTTTTTGGGGAGTGATAAAAATGTTCTTGAATTAGATATTGGTGATGGCTGCAGAACTCTGTAAATATGTTAAAACCACTGAATTATATACTTTAAAAAGGTGAATTTTATGATTCTTGACTTATATCTCAATAAAGCTGTTATTTTTTAAATGGCATTTCTTTGGTCATACATTTTTATTTCTTAAATACCTTTCCAGCACAGAGAATACTAGAAGAATCCAATGCATCATCCAAGGGTCTCCAATCCACCATTACTTCGGCATCCTAGAGAAAGAAATTATGAACAATATTTACTATTTAACAATATCTTACATTCTTAGTCACCTATTTTTAATTCCATGAACCCAAAATGAAATTTTAACCCCTTAAATATTAGCACTTTGAATTTACAGTATCATACGAAACCACTACTTGACAGCAAATGTTAGCGATTTTTAAATTCTACTTACTTTTCATTATAAATAAAAATTACTGCTAATTTCATGTTTTATAATACTCCATGCCATTTTAATAGCTTATCTGAAGTATTTTACTTCTATCATTTTCACGTTAAATTTCCAACCACTGTTCACTTAACATAATTTTATCTTACACATGGAATTCAAACTTGTTGATAATGCCCCAAAGACGAACCACTGACACAAACAAGTATTAAATAAAATCATTAACTAGAAACATACCTTTTCTAAAACACTTAATATTCCTGAAATCAAGCTATCTTGGTCACTGGTCTTTCCAAAAGATGAATGAATATAGACCCCTTCCTGTTCGTATACAATCTGAAAAAGCAAAAATAAGATTAATCATATCACTTTTCCTCAGCATTATTTCAATATTTGTTTTAAAAACTTGAGATGTTTTCCTATAATGCTTGAAGCAAGTTTCTGATTATTTCTATATAAATTATTTTTAAAATACCAAAAAAAAAAATAGTAACAATGTTTGACATCAATCTGGGCGATTTTTACATGAGTGTATGTATACACATGCCGAAATTCATCAACCTGTACAATAAGATTTCTGCATTTTACTGAATGTACCTTAGTATAAAAAAACTTTAAGAAAAATTTTAAAATACTACTCAGTCTTAAGAGCACTTCAAACTAAGATACCCTAGAAGGACATTTTCTTTGCTATACATGAAAGTGTGTTGCTTTAGTTATAATTATAATCTTGACCTCCTCCATAAACAAAGATGTCAGGCTAAAATGCCATGTGCCTCAACATATAAGTTCCACTTAAAATACATTTTTAAGAAACATTAAGCAAAATTTGGGTTTAAACTGAAAATAGATCTGAAAATATTCAAGTAGAAGAACACTGAAATACAATAAGGAATTAAACTTTCTAATTATTCCCATAATAGCACATATATTACTTAAAAATATCTTGGTGTTCTTGTAGCACAGTGGCACAGAAATTTAGGGAATAATATGGGAATTTTAAAGAGTACTGAAAAGGACTTCAAAGAATGACCAGTTTAAACTAGTTCAAGCTCAGAAATTTTTACTGAATACTTCCAAATGTAAAAACATGTAAAAGAATAAAGGGAGAATTCTGGGAAGACGGCAGCGTGCAGCAGGGCGGCGGAAATCTCCTCCCAAAACTATACATATTTGTGAAAATACAACAAATATGACTATTCCTAAAAGAGAGACCAGAAGATACAGTAGAACAGCCAGGCTACAGCTACACCTGTGAGAACTCAGTGCCTCACCAAGCGGGTAAGATACAAAGCCGTGACCCGGCGGGACCCGAGCACTCCCCTACCCCAGCTCACCGGCGGGAGGAAAAGAATCAGAGTGGGGAGGGAGTGGAAGCACAGGACTGCTAAATACCCATCCCTGGTGATCTGCACCAGGAGCACAGACACACATCGCATGGTGTATTGGAGATTAGAGAAATGGAAGGGCAGGATCCGAGACGGAGACTGCAAGCAGGTCCCCACAGCCTGCTCCCCTGGGACAAAAGAAAAGCAGGCGCTTTTTTTAAAGTCTTAAAGAGACAAGGGCCCAACATCAGAACAAAATCATCCCAGCACACTCAGCCCAGCAGGCTGGGAATCTTGAGGAATTTAAGGCCCCCTAACTGGCTGCTAGATAAGGCACACCGCCAAAGCCCCTCACGGTGATAAGCAGCCTGCCATTCATTACCCCCAGCCGGTGCTGCAAACAGCCCAGCGGATCTGCCACAGCTGCGGAACAGCGGGAGAGCGGCCCCACTCACAGCAACCACACAGAATCTCCTCCCAGTGGGCGCGCAGCTAACCGGGAAGGGCCGCGGAAGCCAGAGCAAGGTCTGGAAGGCACCAAGCGGTGCAGAATGCACCCAGCGTGGCTGAAAACCCCCGCAGAGCTCTAGGCTAGCTGGAGGGCGGCACTGCACATGACAGATCAGGGGATTATCCCAGAGACTGCCTCCTGGGTGTGTGAGTAATAAGCACAGGCTGCAGAGAAGGGCAAGGAGAACAAGCAGGAAGGGACATTGTTCTCCCAGCTGACACACGTGGCACCTGCCTGCAACCACTTCTATTGCCATGAAAAGACAGAAGAATATGGTCCAGTCAAAAATCACCCAGACAACCCCAGAGAGAGGGCCTGGTGGGATAGATTTAAACAATCTTCCTGAAAAAGAAGTCATAATGAAAGTCATAACCATGTTGATGGACCTACAGAGAAATATGCAAGAGCTAAGGGATGAAGTCAGGAGGGACATTACAGAAATGAAACAATCGATTGATGGACTCAAGAGCAGACTGGACAAGGTGCAAGAAATGTTAATGGAATAGATATCAGAGAACAGGAGTACAGAGAAGCAGAGGCAGAGAGAGATACAAGGATCTCTAGGAATGAAAGAATATTAAGAGAACTGTGTGACCAATCCAAACAGAACAATATTCGCATTATAGGGATACCAGAGGAAGAAGAGAGAGAAAAAGGGATACAAAGCATCTTTAAAGAAATAATTGCTGAAAACTTCCCCAAGCTGGGAAAGGAAATAGTCTCTCAGACCATGGAAGCCCACAGATCTCCCAACACAAGGGACCCAAGGACGACAACACCAAGACATATAATAATTAAAATGGCAAAGATCAAAGACAATGACAGAGTATTAAAGGCAGCCAGAGAGAGAAAAAAGATCACCTACAAAGGAAAACCCATCAGACGTCTCAACAGAAACATTACAGGCCAGAAGAGAATGGCATGATATATTTAACGCATTGAAACAGAAGGGCCTTGAACCAAGAATACTGTATCCAGCACAATTATCATTTAAATTTGAGGGAGGGATTAAACAATTTCCAGACAAGTGAAAGTTGAGGGAATTTGCCTCCCACAAACCACCTCTACAGGATATCTTAAAGGGACTGCTCTAAATGGAAGCACTCTTAAGGCTAAAAAGATGTCACCGGAGAAAATAAAACCATAGCAAAGAAAGCAGACCATCCAAATACTAACGAAAGGCATAAAATAAAATAACTATCCACAAAAACAGTCAAAGGAAATGTAAAAGAGTACAGAATAAAACACAGAGCATATAAAGAATGGAGGAGGAAGAATAAGAAGGGAGAGAAATAAAGAATCATCAGACTGTGTTTACAAAAACTTAACAAGAAAGTTAAGTTAGACTGTTAGATAGTAGAGAAGCTACCCTTGAACCTTTGGTAACCATGAATCTAAAACCAGCAATGGAAATAAGTACATATCTATCGATAATCACCCTAAATGTAAATGGACTGAATGTACCAATCAAAAGACATAGAGTTACTGAATGGATAAAAAAGCAAGACCCATCTATATGCTGCTTACAAGAGACTCACCTCAAACCCAAAGATATACACAGACTAAAGGTGAAGGGATCGAAAAAAATATTTCATGCAAACAACAGGGAGAAAAAAGCAGGTGTTGCAGTACTTATATCAGACAAGGCCTAGAAGCTGGCCTCCTGTGTATTCCTGGAATAACAGCAGAGTGGCCGCCAAAGGTCACAGTAGTATATCCTGAATGGCCAGAAGGTAGGAGCATCTTACCAGGGAGTTTTGTTTTACCATTACGGCCAGTGCATGCACCTCCAGTAGCACTATATATAGACCCTTCAGTAACCCCATGTGTAAAGGAGTAAAAGTATGGTATACTAGACCTGGAAGGGACCCCCTTCCTGCTACATTCCTATTACAGGACCACTCTCTTGCATGCATCCTACCTGATAGACAAGATATGCCTATGTTGATGTCATTAAAACATGTGTCTTACAGCCCCTAAAGTCTTTGTGGATTGGGAACTTCCTCTGGCTTGAGAATTATTATAATTTTTTGTTATTAGGAACCTCCTCTGCCTTAAGGACTATAATAATTTTATTACCTGTATCAAAATCTTGTTGTATCTTAATTTTTGTTATTATCTCTAAGTTGTTGTTATCCTCTGTTGCTATTGTGGAATCTGGTTAGGGTGCACCAGCTTTCTCGCACAGGGACCACTGCAGAAGATTGAGAGCATGTAGACTGTAAGGCAAGAATCCTGGAGGGGTGGAGTGTGGGGAAGTTAGGGTTCCTATGGCCAGGATCCTCCCTGAACTTAAACCACCTGATGATGTAACTGGCCTGCTGTAGGCTACCACTTCCACACCTCTAGGCAATAAGCTATTATTGCGCTATATAGAGAGCTTGGCCCAGTGCTCTGGGTGGAGGCAGAGACGCTAGTGTTCGACCTACCACCAGGAGAACAAGCCGGGTAATAAGCCCTTTCACCCCAAAGAACATTTTGCTGTCAATTTCTTTGGTCACATTGAATCCATAGTGAACTTGCCCGGCGCTGAAAACCACTGGCAAGACAGCAGGTCAATCACTAGAATCCCGTTGCCTTACCAATGGGTTTCAGCCCCAGGCAGGTTCGCTATGGATTCAATGTGACCAAAGAAATTGACAGCAAAACGTTCTTGGTGTGAAAGGGTTATAACCAACTTTATTTCCACGGTGGCAGGTCAGTCACTAAAATCCCATTCACTCAGAGCGAGTCTGTATGCAGCAAGCCGGTCTCTGCCTCTGGGGGCCCTCTGTCTGCACAGCCGTCCTCTGAGCCTCTCTGCACAGTCGTCCCGCACAGCTGTCCTCTGGGCCTCTCTGCAGTTGTTCTGCACAGCTGTCCTCTGGGCCTCTCTGCACAGTCGTCCCGCACAGCTGTCCTCTGGGTCTCTCTGCACAGTCGTCCCGCACAGCTGTCCTCTGGGCCTCTCTGCAGTTGTTCTGCACAGCTGTCCTCTGGGCCTCTCTGCACAGTCGTCCCGCACAGCTGTCCTCTGGGCCTCTCTGCACACAGCTGTCCTCTGGGCCTCTGCACAGTCGTCCCGCACAGCTGTCCTCTGGGCCTCTCTGCCAGTCGTCCCGCACAGCCGTCCTCTGAGCCTCTCTGCACAGTCGTCCCGCACAGCTGTCCTCTGGGCCTCTCTGCAGTTGTTCTGCACAGCTGTCCTCTGGGCCTCTCTGCACAGTCGTCCCGCACAGCTGTCCTCTGGGTCTCTCTGCACAGTCGTCCCGCACAGCTGTCCTCTGGGCCTCTCTGCAGTTGTTCTGCACAGCTGTCCTCTGGGCCTCTCTGCACAGTCGTCCCGCACAGCTGTCCTCTGGGTCTCTCTGCAGTTGTTCTGCACAGCTGTCCTCTGGGCCTCTCTGCACAGTCGTCCCGCACAGCTGTCCTCTGGGTCTCTCTGCAGTTGTTCTGCACAGCTGTCCTCTGGGCCTCTCTGTACAGTCGTCCCGCACAGCTGTCCTCTGGGTCTCTCTGCAGTTGTTCTGCACAGCTGTCCTCTGGGCCTCTCTGTACAGTCGTCCCGCACAGCTGTCCTCTGGGTCTCTCTGCAGTTGTTCTGCACAGCTGTACTCTGGGCCTCTCTGCACAGTCGTCCCGCACAGCTGTCCTCTGGGCCTCTCTGCAGTTGTTCTGCAAGCTGTCCTCTGGGCCTCTGTCCTCGGCGCTGCCACCACTCCAGTCTCTGCTCTCCTGCAGCCCTGCAGCCATACCACCGTGTTGCACGCAGAGCACTGGGCGGAGCTCTTTATAGAGTCAACAGCCATGTATTGCCCACAGGTGTGCAGTGAGCTATCAACCAGGGCCAGGTGAGAATCCTGGCCATAGTTAGCTCTCATATTATCCACACCTGTCCACTCAGGAGTCTGCATGCAGCAAGCCGGTCTCTGCCTCTAGACCTCTTTGCCCCTGCAGCTGTCTCAGTCTCTGTCCTCAGCGCTGCCACCACTCCAGTCTCTGCTCTCCTGCAGGCTTGCAGCCCTGCAGCCGTGCCACCATGTCACCCAGAGCACTGGGCAGAGGTATATAGTCAGTAGCAACATATTGTCCACATGTGTGTAGTGAGCTAGCCGACCAGGGCCCGGTGAGAATTCTGGCCACAGGAACCTTCACTTTACCCACACTTATATACCAATGTTCACAATGCTTTATTTGTAATTACCCAGAGTGGAAAAAACTCAAATATCTATCAATAGGTGAATGGATAAACAAACAATGGTATACCCATACAGTGGGATACTTCTTTGCAATAAAAAGGAATAAACTAATGACACATGCAACATAAATCTCAAAATAACTATACTGAATGAAGAAACTCCAAAAATAAATACTATATAATTCCATTTATAAAAAATTCTAGAAAATGAAAACTCATTTGTAGTAACAAAAGCAGCTCAGGGCTGCCTGTGGACAGGTGAAGGTAATGCTAGATAACAATGAGTCAAGACGAAACTCTGAGTGGTAGAAAATACCACCTTGATTGTGTTGATAGGTTAATGGTGTATATCAAAAGTTATCAAATTACACAATCTGTGCAACTTGTCAGTTGTACTTCAATAAAGCTGTATAAAAAAATAACTAACATGGGAAGTCTACTGTTTTAAACTAAATTTGTGATCTTTTTTTAGGATTTTTCAAAACACATGTTCAGTGAATAGGGAGGTCACAGCTTAGGTGGAAACAACACAGATTCTTGGTCTCCCTCAGATGAAAGGACCTGGGGAGTAAAAACCCCTGGAATGTCATACAAACCCACCTGGTAATAAGGGCCATCCTCTCATCAACCCTTGACAAAGGGGCCACCAGGGTAGAACGAACAGCCTCATTTCTTGGCTAGTTCCTCAATAAACTGAGGGTCTACTCCTCTGATGTCATGTACGTCACAAGCCACTCCTCCTGAGATCCAATCCTTGCTGACACATGCCTCGCGTAAGACACTGCCGCTCTGCTCTTCAGTTTTCTGATTTCTGAGGAGTTGTGGGAAGCTGGCATGTTATCTGAGAGGAATGTAGGACTGTCTTGCCAATGGATTTCAGCCCCAGGGAAGTTCACTATGGATTCAATGTGATCAAAGAAATGACAGTAAAACATTCTTGGGGTGAAAGGGTTATACTCAACTCTATTTCCAAGGTGGCAGGTCAATCACTAAAATCCTGTTTACTCAGAGGGAGTCTGCATGCAGCAAGCCGGTCTCGGCCTCCATCCTCGGCACTGCCACCACTCCAGCCTCTGCTCCGCTCTCCTGCAACCTTGCAGCCGTGCCACCGTGTAGCCCAGAGCAATATATAGAGTCAATAGCAATGTATTGCCCACAAGTATGTAGTGAGCAAGCCAACGAGGGCCAGGTGAGAATCCTGGCCACAAGAACTTTCATTTTATCCACAAGGACATTAGAGCTGGTGATGTTCTAGGCCAGGTGCCAGCAAATGTTTTTAGATTGCTGATATATTATGAGACTATTACAAAGAAACAGCCAGATGGAAGAGATGCATAGAGCAAGGTATGGATTACTCATGCCCTCTCCAAGTGCACCACTCTCCCCAAATCTTCACATGTGGACCAACCCAGAAGCTTTTTAATTTTTCACATTTGCCTCATAAATTTTATTCCCGATGCAGGACAGATTCCTTCCAACCCTACAATGAATCACACACTGCCCTGGAGAAATCTAGGAGATTCTTCCCCCATCTGCAGGGAAGGAGTGAGAAAGGCAGGTGCTCAGGCCAAGAAAAGCTTTGCAGTTCCCCTGCCTACTTATCCTCCACTTCGCAACCCTATATAAAAGTAAGTAGAGATATTTACATAAATATAAAAAGAAAAAAAAGGAAAGAGATAAAAGTTAAGAAAAAAAGGAACTGATCCTGCTTCAAAACAATTTTTTAAATCACACACTATTTTCACTAGGGATTAAGTGCTAATAGGGAGCAAAAACTATCAAGGGCATTCAAAAACTTGCCACTTGGTGGTGCTAAACTAATTAAATAAACTAGGGTCAACAAACTCTTATAAGGCACTTAGGTGCCAGACACCCTGGAAAAGCAGAAAAATAAACAAGATAAAGTTTCTTGCCTGTATGTACCTGGCAATGTTATAAAAAATGTAAAATTTTTACAGAAACTAGAATACTCCAAGGGGGTGGGAGTAGGGGTGGGGGGGAACGACGTTTAAAGGTACTAAAGAAAGGAGAAAAGTTCTCCATTTCGAATAAAATTGTCTCATGCCTTCCAGGCTCTCATTCTTAAATTTTTGTTAAAATGCTTAAGCGGTATGTATATTTATAAAACTTCCAGTTATATCCTGCTGACGGCAACAGCGACTGCAGATTATTTTTTTCCTTCAGCAAAGGAACTACATCAGATATAACTAAAAGAGTTCTGGAGACCACAGCACATGTTTTAGAAAAAACCTACTGATCTCTAATTTAGCAAAAGTTAAAATTAAAAGGTAAAAATGAGGCAAACAGATAAATTCAACTTTCTACGTAAGAAGAAATGTAGTTGGGACAATCCAACTCAAGACCATGTTACCTCCTGGCAGAAAAAGCTGAAAAAGGTACACAATTTGCACAACATAGTAGCAAGTGATTTTTTATGTTATTCCTACACTTATGTGGGACTGAATTTGTATTATAATTATTATTATCTGTATTTTCAAAAATTAAAACATCCAAACAAAATATTTTAAATTTACTGTTACATTTAGGGATAAAATTCTTGCCCTGAATCTGTCCAAACATAGAAACTCAACACCCACCAAACCCAACACTCTTGGACTTTATCACCTATGTGAATTTTAGAAGCTAAATTAACAACAAAAAAGTTACAAAAATTTAATTTCTTTAAAACCATTCAGCATATAGGTAATTTAAACTTTGGGTGAGAGAAGGTAGCCCCAGGAAATGAGAGCCTCCTGAGCCCAAAATTCTAATTAGCTCCACAACCAAGTATCTAAACACCCACTTTATATCTCCATTTGTATAACCCACAGGCATCTCAAAACTCAGTATGCTTTCTCCTAAAGCTAGTCATCTGACATTCCCAGCTATCAAAGACATCCATCTATCTACCTAGTTACCCCAAATAACTTTCACCAACCCCATGCTATCTCCTGAATCCCTCAAACCTTCACCTCTAACACAGAATCCTCATCATTTCTAGCTTAGGTTGCTAAAATCACATTTGGTCTCTCTTACCCCAATCTATTCACCTTACAATAATCTGTGTCAGGTGTGCAATGTGTACAACCACCAAAAGTGATCTTTATAAAACATGTATCTGACCATGCCATGCCTGAGTCCGCATGCAGCAAGCTGGTCTCTGCCTCTGGGCCTCTCTGCCAAGCATCTCCCCTGGAGATGGGGGAAGTACGCATAGGACCCTGAATGAAAGGTCATTTTCAATTATTTTTTTCAACGAATGTATGATGAACACCTACAATGTGCCAGGCACAGAGCAAGCTCCTAGGTATAAGTAAGATTTAGTCACTGTCTTCATAGCACTTACAATCTAACTGGAGATTAAGACAAGAAAGCAGATATTACAAAGTATGAACAGGCTTAAGCAGGCCCTAATAAATGGTATCTAACCTAGACTTAAGGGCAGGATGAGAAACCAGGAAGACTTAACTAGATTGATTTATAAGGTGAGACATGAAGAAGGACCATTTTAAGAAGGAGAAGGTCTTCATACATTCTTGGCAGAGGGCATATGTGCTGATGGGAGAGCACTAGTTCAGTGCACAGCTGCAACCCAGATCAGACAGTAGAGTTTAGAGACACGAGTAAAGGCCAGATCAGATCATAAAGGGTTTTATAAGCCATGCTCATAAATTTGGGAGTTTGGAATTTATCCTGAAGAAAACTCACTTGCCACTAGAAAGCCATTAGAAAGCTCCAGCAGGGGCACGCCACGGCCACACCTGCTTTTCCTAAGTCAGCACACCGGCTGCATAGCCAAGAAGGAACCCCTACAGCACTCCAGGCAAGGACTGACTCATGGCAGCTTGACCTAAGGCAGTGGAAGTGGGCATGAGGAAAAGGCCGACAGCTTAGAAAATCAGAATGACAGGTCTTCATGACTGAAGATGTGGGAGACGAAGGGACAAAACTAAGTGAACGAGGTTATTCACTAAGATAGGGAATACAGACAGTAAACAATGAGCTTTATCTAGGATGTTTATCAGTTTGACCACGGAACTAAAATGTAGAACACAGGTGGTTTTAAGGGCAACAACCCACAGAGATTCTGAGTGAAAATATGGCAATATTGAGGATGGTACAATTCTCAAAAGGCAGACAGCAGAACTGTTATTGCTTCTTAAGGGCAACAGTGTGAAACAACGTCACACAGGATGTCAGGAATGATTCAGCTGCCTAGGAAGGTACAATGAGGACTAAATGACCTCTCTTATACCAACAAATACATGTACATGAAAGTATCACACAGCAAGAGACAATAGATTTCATAAGGATTTTCTTCCACCAAAAAATGAAAACAAAAAGGTTGGGTTATAATTTTTCATCTAGTCCCAGCAGCTATGTCCCATCAATGCAAAGACTTAGCAGTTGAATTCTTTCAAAAAAGCCGTGTTTTAGGCCTGCCTGTCTTATCTTAGGCAGGCCCACTCTGCTACTCTATGTATTAAAACTTACTTTGCTTTCTTGGGAAAAAAAAAAGCCATGTTTTATTAACTCACAAATTGCAGTATCTTGTTAAAATAGCAAGCTACTGTTTTTGCAAAGTCAAAAAAGTATTTAACTACTCTTGTATCCAAAGACCTCAGCACACAGAAGATACTCAAATGTTTAGTTTAACTCTAAAGAATACCAAAATATAAAGAAGACATAGTCATATCCTACACCAGGAAGGTATTGCCATGTTACATACAAGAACTAGTCTAGGAAAAGAAAAATCTCCAGGAAAATCTACTAAATACCAAAATATTCTTTACCTTTGTTAAGCACAATAGTTTCACATGACTATAAACATATCTAAAAGGAACTGAAAGGGGCCAAATTTAAGCCACAAAATAAATCCTTACTAAAAATGCCATCAAAGCAAACTCCAAGAAAAAAATAACAGCTGCTTTCCTAATTGCTTTGAGTTATCTCCAACAGAACTAAATTCTAATACAATCAGCAAAAACAGACCTAAGAGTGAAATGCAAGTGTACATTTTACATAGGACTTTTTAACTCCAAAACAAGAGTGCTTATTAATGAACCTCTCTCTCTCACTCTAGTCCCCCTTCATTTTCTCTATGGTCTCTCTCATTCCTCATCACTGAATACCTACTATGTGCCAGAATCTAGGTTAGATGCAGGTGCAGGCCCTGCCCTCATGACGAGTAGTCAGTTTACAGGTCTTCAGAATACAAACATTCACTAAAAATAGCACCCACTTCAAAAACTTTCTTATTTAGACAAGGCAAACGGGTGGCGGCTGTTTGTTCTTCTCCTGAAGAAATGAAGTCTATAAGCTCCAAGGTAAAGGACGACCTGATGCCCCAATGCCTAGTATAGTGCCTGGAACAAATCAGGTGCTAATACATATTTTTTGAATGAACAAAAGAAAGTAAATTGTAACCATCAGGGGCACTGGGCATAGAGTCAAACCTATCTCAGGCTATCTCCTCTCACCTTCTCATGATAAGTAAATTCAACTCATTCCACATTAATTCAATTCTGTCCATCTGTTGGACAAACCGCAGGATGGCCTATACAAGCAGTACTCCTATTTCTCTCCTCAATATTCACAACAGGATGTTATTCTTTCCCCATTTACTTGACTGTTAAAACACATGGTTCTACACATACAGAGCAACAAATAGCTGAACTCCCAAGATCAGGGCTTACAATTAAACTCAAACCCACTTGCAAAAGCCCCAATAAAAATATATACATATACTCACACATATGGATGTGCAAAATTGAATCCATCCACTCATGCTAACAAAAATCTACCCTTGAATTTAGCCAAATCACCAGAGAACTGAATACATCAAATTGGGATCCCATGTTTTCTGAACTACTGAAGTACCCATTGGCATAAAACCATCATCACACTATGGGGCACACAGGGCAAAGAACCTGCAGGAGACTTTGTTCTTCTGCCAAATCTCCAGTAACCAATTTTTAGGGATTTTGCTTTTGGTTTTATTTTACTGTGGATCCTGTAATTCCTATAACTGATCAGGTTTCCCTCTTTGGCTACTAGAAAACTTAGAACCAAACCGTAGCCCACTAAAGCATAGTTTTTATTTAATAAGTGTACTTCCAGTTCCTTCTACTTCTCCTACCTTTATTTACTTTTCTTTTTCCTTTTTCCCTCTGATTTATTTTACATAACTATATTGCTTCTGTATTTGTGAGCAGCATTAATCTCTTTGTGGAAAATAACCATTTAACTATTTCCTAACCAATAATAACCTTTCAACTTGAAAGACAGTCTGATTTTCCTTAACAATAGTAATAATATTAACTAACATTTATTGAGCACTTATTTGACACTAGGCACTATTCTTAATGCCTTGCAAACAGTAAGCCATTTTATCCTCTCTACAACTCCATGATGAAAATATAAATATTATTCCCCATTTCACAAATGAGAAAACTGGGGCACAGGGAAGTTAAGTAATTTTGCCAAACACAACTATAAAGCAGTGTAACTAGGGTTTAAACCAATCAGGCTCCACTTACTTAACTTCTGCCCTATTGTGATTTTTTTATTCATCAAAACTACATGGCTTTTAAAAGGTATTTTTCAATTCCTAAAATAACAATAAGAATTAGTAGAGATGACTTCAACAATGAAATTCACACACATACCAAAAACCATATTCTAAATCTAAAATTCTACAAAATTCAACCAATAACTCGCAGAGAAATTAAGATGATGAATAACATGTACACAGCATCTACCGCATGGCATGCTTTGTCCTACTACATTTACTCATTCTCCTAATAATCCCATAAAGTAGGTACTATTAACATTCCTGTTACAGATGAGGAGACGGAAGCACAGAGAGGTTAAGTAATTTGACTGAAGTCACAAGTGGGAAGTTATTTTCTGTAACTAGTTTGGCTCCAGTGTCCAAGCTCTTAAATGTTATCTAACCCTGCTTCTCCTTTAAGACAGAGATCAACTTCCTCTCTCCATCACTTCTAGCATTCAAAGTTCAAATAAAGCAAAACAGACTTGTTAGAAAAGTTACTCTATAACCTAGATCTCAACATTGAGATCCTAATTCAATAGAACTGGGTTATGGTCCAGTATCTGTATTTTTTTTTAAGTACCACATGCAGGGGGTAAGTAAATGAATAGACACACACACACACACACACACACACACACACACACACACACACAAAATAAATTCAATGCAGTGAGTGAGAATGAGACTGAGATGATGGAGTAGAGTTACAAAATAAAAGACTAAGTCAGATATGAAATACAGTAGCTGGAAGTAAAGGGTGAAGAAAAATTCTTGCATTTCACATTTCACAATTCTGCTTCATTATCTCAAGGGCTCCATCAGAATCAATCCACACCTGAAAGAGGGAAATATAGTCCAAATTAAAGGATCCCTTTCTGGAAAGCCCTAAATTGGATCAGTCCAGAGTTAAAATCAAGCAGGATAACCTTCAATATGTAGTGAGTTAAGCAGATGAGCACCCACCCTGACGACTAAAACTGCGAAGACAAAGCGCATGAATACCCCAAAAACGATGACCAACCTATCATTCAAAATAGCCAGCAAGTAGAAGTATGAAATCTCTTTCATGTAGCTATTTCACGTAATCATAACAACTCCACTGCAAGAAATTATCACTGGCATCACCTCCATTCTGGGGGGAAAAAAAAAAAAGTATGAATGAAGGACTGAGAAGTCACGCTTGCTTCACTTCCCAAAGTCACACTTCAGGGTAACAGCAAAGCCAAGATCATATGTGTTATTCCACAGCCAAGTGTGGAAGTCCGGACGTCAAATCACAAACATTGTCAAATAATTCAAAGTGGGATGCAGAGGGCACCATAAAGTGAGTGAGAAACTCAGGCACAGAGAAAGTGGAGTGTAGACAAGTAAACAGTCCTCAGTGTTAGATGAGCCCCAACTGTTTACGAATAGTCCGACGGTGGAAAATGCTGCCCGTGGCATATCTACACAGCCCTAAATAACAGGCATTGAGAGGTGCGTCTGAAACGTAATTAGGTAGTGTACAACGAAACCTCCTCCGCACCTAAGCCCAGCTACAAACGCACTCGGACGGGGTCACTCATCCCCTCTGTAAAACAGCATCACAGGTACTCCTACGGGCACATCAGATAGATGTCCAGGCAATAAATACCTTGACTAACGCCTTCCTAGACAAGCCTGGGATGGTGTGCATCTCCTGCTCCCTGAGTGGAAACATGCCTTGCCAACCACCTCGGCAGTTGGTCAAATGAATCCAATTCTGTTTTCTTCTAAGCACACAGCCGCACACCACCTGTTTTCAGCTCCTCCCGAAAGAGACAAAAGATGCCTTCACCAGAACAAAGCAGAGGAAGGCTGGACAAGGCAGGCGAACGCCTCGAGGAAGAGAGAAAAGACGCTGGAGTCAGAAGAACACAAAAAGGGTAGAGTCAGGAAAAAGTGAGCCGGAAAAAGAGAGGAACTAGGCAAGCACCTATCCGTTAGGAAAAGCAATGCGAATGAAAACCCCCGCTCCGGAGCCGAGGGGCGCGGAGGCCTAGCCGGCCTCGGAGCAGGAGCCGGGTCCCGATGCCCAGGCTGAGCCGGCAATCTCGAGTAAAAGGTCGCCACTACCAAGCGCCGCCCTCCTACGTCCCCACAGCTGTCCCTCCCGGGCGGGCCTCCAGGCGGCAAAGGCACCCCCATGCCAGAGAGAAGCAGGTGTGTTCGCAGGCGCCGTTACCTACCTTCCCGCCCACAGGTCCCGCCGCCGCCATGTTTCCCGCGCGGGCCCGGGATGACGTAGCACGGCCTCACGTGTCTCTCAGACTCACAACAACATCCGGCAAAACTCTGCTGATATCCGGGCGGGAAAGGGGCGGGGAATGGCGGGAACGGCCCGGAGTGAAGGGGCAGGGCGAGAGGGCCCGCCTGACGCAGGCGTGCTGAGTAGCGCTCAGAGACCGCTGGGGGGGAGTCTCTGCTGCGACCTGCGCGGTGTGCCAGTTTGTTTTTCCTAGGAGGGAAATAAAGGTGAACTGTAACTGCACTGGAGTTCGCCTGGAGTCTAGACTTGAGCCATTCACTGGCCACTTAATTTTTGTGTGATGGAAAGAACACCATATGAGTGCCAGCAAACATGGTCCTGGCTTTATGGCCAATAGGTAACTCACTTACACCTTCAGCCTGCTTCTCATCTGTAAAATTGAGATAGTAGGACAGTGATAAAGGTTCAAGTAATCCCAGCTCTCTACCGGAGGCACACACATAGAGACTTTTCCCCTGTATGTGA
This sequence comes from Smutsia gigantea, assembly GCA_032199065.1. Taxonomy (NCBI): domain Eukaryota; kingdom Metazoa; phylum Chordata; class Mammalia; order Pholidota; family Manidae; genus Smutsia; species Smutsia gigantea. The sequence continues at coordinate 29,083 of JAVSCE010018445.1, read as the reverse complement.
TGCTTCTGAATTTGACTGTGATCACTGCCACTCATACGTGATCTTGAGTAAGGAATTTTGATGGGAGCTGCGATGATACCACTCCCTCGTTGCTCCAGAAGCCAATGCACGTAATTCAGAGCCTCGACACACTTACTTAACGGCTGTGTGACTTGAAAGAAGTTTATAAATTCACCCGGACTTAGGGATATAAAGTGAAAATTAGTCATGGTGTAATGCATGTGTGGTAAGATGATTCTTTGAAAGATTAAGATATTAATTTGTTCCCAGTACTGTAAAACTGGGAATGATTGAATACTACCCTGGTAGCTCTGGCACAAGACCTGGGACTTCCCTTGCCTCAGGGCAGAATAAAAGAACTTTTTGTTCCAAAACAGAAGTGTCCAGTGAGGTACTTCTCTCTTCACATAGTGAAGAGAGGTTTTTGAGCTTGGCTGAGTAAGTGGCAACCAAACAGAGTAACACAAAAGGAACGTTGCAGGTTCTGAGAGTATTGGAAACCTACTGGGTGAGGGAGGTGGCAAGACTTGAGGTGGGAATGGATCTGTAGCAGCACTGGGGAGGCTGCACACTGGAGATTCCAACCACTGCCAAGACCCCATGCCCAAGCTTGGCATTTAATCAGCAAAGTAGCTCACATGCAAGGGGTAAATGAGGTGGGATAATGAGCATATTAGCAGTAACCAAAACTGTGTGAAGACTTGAGGGCCCTCTCCAAATGTACTGGATTCAGTAAGACCCTTAGAACCTTCATACAATACTGGGTGTTGTGTGTAGAGCCTTAATAATGGCCCACGTTAACGTTTCTACGAGCTCAAAGTCATGGGGTATGGTTAGAGAAAAATGTTAATTTCTTATACCCTGTGTTTTGGAAAAAAGTTGAAACCCTCAGCACAGTGTCAGGAGAAGAATCCTCAATAAATGGTAGCTATTATTTATATGATAAGTTTGAAAATTAAAGGCTTCTCATAGAAAATTTGGCACCTTGCGTCCACCTGCTACTTCATGTTCTTAAGCCTCATCCTCCAACTTTCCCTTAAAAACTGGCATTACCCATGAGCGATTGGACTTCTTTTACTTTTTTTCCAAGCACTATTCTGAGCCATTTTCTTTATAGTCTCGTATCACCATCTCCTATGTGCCAGTGATTCCCAAATATCTCCAACCCATATCTCTTTTTCCTGAAGTCTGGATTCTACACCTGCTGCTCGCTGTTAACTTTCAACGTGAGTGACCCACTCACACCTCAAAAAATCCTAAATCTTTGCTACTCCAAATGTAGTCTGCAGCCAGCAGCACCTAAGAGCTTCTTAGATACAGAATTTTAGGTCCCAGCCCCAGAACTACTGAATCAAAATCTGCATTTTAAAAAGATCCCCAGGCGGTTTGTTAAACTTTAAGAAACACAGCCTCAAATGAAACTTAAATGTTGCTTTTGTTCTCTGAACATCACTACCATTTGAACTAGAGATACATTCAGAACACAGTTTCTCCAGGTAAGTTAGTGCTATCATGTTACCTCGTTCTGATGTGTCTTCTGAAAAGGTCAGAGGAAAAATACCACTATGTCTCTTTCTCTGTCCCCTGTCCATTCCCACAGTTCAGGTCTCTCATTACCTCTGGCTTGGACAACTACTGTGACATCTTCATTCATTCCCTTCCTTTCAGTTTCATCTTCCCCCTAACCCATTGTTCACATCCCTACCAGGTTAACCTTTCTAAAGCATAAATGTGATCATGTGAACGAACTCCCTGCTTAAAACCCCATAATGCCTCCCCATCTCTTTGGGGAAAAGTCCATGTTCTCCAGCGTGACATATAAGGCCCTTCATAAACACTTCTTGCCTGCCATTTTACCTTTATCTGCCACCTTTCCCCACCCAGACCCAATTCTCCAACCATAGCCAAATATCTCCTGAGTGCCCCATGCTGTGTCCCAAGATGGCTTCTGACTATAGTAGATTGGCTTGGATCATGGGACTGTTGGGAAGAAATTTGGTTTGGAGATGTGGGGAAGTCAGAGTGCAAAGTAAGGAAGGAATTCATCAAAGCTAGAATAACAAGGAATGGCAGTTGCCTTGCAGGCAGCAGAGAACAAGGAGGAAGGGAGGAAAGGGAACCTTACTGAACTCCTCCTTAGGAATGGGCAAATCCCTTCCCAACTCCTAAAGCTAGGGTCACCTGGTGTCCAGAGTCAGCTTGAATCTGAACGGCATGGGAACTAAGCCCCTACCTCCCTGGGATTTGGGGTACCTGCAGAGCACTGGATGGAGTAAGATTATGTTCTGAGAGCTTCCCGCAGCAAAGAAAGGAGATTTTTTTTCAGTCAGGCTACTAAAGGGTGTGATCATGAAGCTGCAGTCCTGTCCATGTCACCCAGGTGACAAGAACTTGCAAGACCAAATCAGAGCTCTCAGTAGCCCTCCCTACTTACATGGAGTACAACACAGAGAGTGACACACTTGAAGAAAGGGGAGTGTGGGCAGCCTCAGAGAGGAGGAACACTTAAGGGTTTAGGGTCTGGGGTTTAATAGGGCCTCTTGGGTAAGGTCAGCATAAGGGATGATGTATACAAGATGTATACTTCCGTTGAAGTTTTGTCTTAAAAATAGGGTTATTTAGGTAACTGTGTTGGTCCAGATCTGGGCACTCCTTATCCACATAGGTTTATTTACCTTTGGAGATCTATCTCCTGTCCTGCTTACAAAGTTGCTTGACTAAGGGGCTGGAAGAGGAAGAACAACATATAGATTAAGTTAAAGAATAAGATGGGCCTTTTTTGCAGGGTAAATAGATTTTACAAGGGCATGATCTAATTGGTACAATGAAGACATGGGCTGTGCCTTGATACTTTTCTTTATCTAGGGAATGTCCGGATATTCCAAGTCACTCCTAGCCTTTGAAATTTTATCTAGTTAACTATTTGAGTCCCTTTTAGTGGGCTCTACTGGCTTTATTCTCTCTCCACCTATTCATGTCTGTCCTACTGCCTAAGAGGACGATCCCTGTGCCCCAAAGTATGTGAAGTACTGATTAGCCATATTCAAACAGTTCCTTCCTCCTCCCAGGCACAAGCACCGCTCCCCTGCGACCCCCGACATTGCTCAGGGGCTGAGCAGTTCCAAAGAGTAAAGCTTCTGGGCACTAGACGGTGCCACATACAACTATGAAACGTCAAAGGAACCTGGTACAAAGCAAAATCCCACAAACAACCGAAATAGGGTCAACTGAGACTGAACTAATAATCTTCCTGAAAGAGATTTCAAAATAAAAATCATAAACCTGCTCCTGGAGGTACAGAAAAATATTCAGGAACTCAGGAATGAATTCTGGTCGGAGATCCAATCATTACAGAACACAGTATGAGAAATAAAACATACAATGGAATGTTTTTAAAGCAGATTATATACAATGGAGGAGACGATAAATGAAATAGAAATTAGAGAAGAGGAATACAAAGAAGCTGAGGCACAGAGAGAAAAAAGGATCTATAAGAATGAAAGCATATTGGGAAAACTGTGTGATCAATCCAAATGGAACAATATTCGCATTATAGGGGTACCAGAAGAAGAAGAGAGACGAAAAGGGATAGAAAGTGTCTGTGAGGAGGTAATTGCTGAAAACTTCACCAATCTGGGGAGGAGATAGTCTCTCAGGCCATGCAGGTACACAGATCTCCAAACACAAGGGAACCAAGGAAGACAACACCAAGACATATAGTAATTAAAATGACAAAGATCAAGGATAAGGACAGACTATTGAAAGCAGCCAGAGAGAGAAATAAGATCACATACAAAGGAAAGCCCATCAGGCTATCACCAGACTTCACAGCAGAAAACTACAGGCCAGAAGGGAGTGGCATGATGTATTTAATGCAATGAAGCAGAAGGGCCTCAACCAAGAATACTTTATCCAACAAGATTATCATTTAAATTTGAAGGTCAGATTAAACAATTTCCAGATAAGCAAAAGCTGAGAGAATTTACCTCCCACAAACCGTCTCTACAGTGTATCTTGGAGGCACTGCTACAGATGGAAGTTTTCCTAAGTTTAATAGCTGTCACCAGAGGTAATAAAACCACAGTAAAGAAATGATAAGAGTTAATTACTAAGCAAATGCAAAATTAAATCAACTATCTACAAAGTCAATCAAGAGATAGACAAAGAATCCAGAATATGATACCTAATATATAAAGAATGGAGGAGGAGGAAAAAGGAGGAGAAAAAAAGAACCTTTAGATTGTGTTTGTAATAGCACACTGAGTTAAATTAGACTCTTAGATAGTAAGGGAGTTAACCTTGAACCTTTGGTAACCACAAATCTAAAGCCTGCAATGGCAATAAGTACATACATATCGATAATCACCATAAATGTAAATGGTCTGAATGTACAAATCAAAAGACATAGAGTCGCTGAATGGATTAAAAAAAAACAAGATCCATCTATATGCTGCCTACAAGAGAATCACTTTAAACCCAAAAACATACATAGACTAAAAGTGAAGGGATACAAAAATATATTTCATGCAACTAATAGGGAGAAAAGCAGGAGTTGCAGTACGTATATAAGACAAAAATAGACTTCAAAACAAAGGAAGTCACAAGAGACAAAGAAGGACATTACATAATGATAAAGGGGTCAATCTAACAAGAAGATATAAACATTATAAATATCTATGCACCCAACACAGGATCACCTATATATGTGAAATAAATACTAACAGAATTAAACGGGGAAATAGAATGCAATGCATTGATTCTAGGAGACTTCAACACTCCACTCACTCCAAAGGACAGGTCAACCAGACAGAAAATAAGTAAGGAGACAGAGGCACTGAGCAACACATTAGAACACATGGACCTAACAAACATCTACAGAAGTCTACACCCAAAAGCAGCAGAATACACATTCTTCTCAAGTGCACATGGAACATTTTCAAAAATAGATCATATACTAGTACACAAAAAGAGCCTCAGTAAATTCAAAAAGACTGAAGTTGTGCCAACCAGCTTCTCAGACCACAAAGGTATGAAACTAGAAATAAATTATGAAAAGAAAATGAAAAATCCCACAAACACATGAAGGCTTCACAACATGCTCCTGAATAACCAATGGATCACTGACCAAATAAAAACAGACATCAAGCAATACGTACAGACAAATGACAATGATAATTCAACACCGCAAAATCAGTGGGACTCAGCGAAGGCCGTGCTAAAAGGAAAGTATATGGCAATACAGGCCCACCTCAGGAAAGAAGAACAATCCCATATGAACAGTCAAAACTCACAATTAACAAAACTAGAAAAGGAAAAACAAATGAGACCTAAAATGAGTAGAAGGAGGGACATAATAAAGATTAGAGAAGAAATAAATAAAATTGAGAAGACTAAAACAATAGAAAGAATCAATGAAACCAAGAGCTGGTTGTTCGAGAAAATAAACAAAATAGATAAACCCCTCACCAGAATTTTCAAGAAAAAAAGTGAGTTCTGAAGGTCCTAGCCATGGCAATCAGACAATACAAAAAAATAAAAGGCATCCAGATGGCAAGGAAGAAGTTAAACTGTCCCTGTTTTCAGATGACATGATATTATACATAAAACACCCTAACAAATCCACTACAAAACTACTAGATCTACTATCTGAATTCAGCAAAGTTATAGGATACAAAATTAATACACATAAATCTGTTGCATTCCTATACACTACCAATGAACTAGCAGAAAGAGAAATCAGGAAAACAATTCCATTCACAATTGCATCAAAAAGAATAAAATATCTAGGAATAAACCTAACCAATAAACATAAACAGAATCAGAAATGAGAAACAGAAAGTCACTATGGACTCCACAGAAATAAAAAGAATTATAAGAGAATGCTATGAAAAATTTGTGCTAACAAACTGGATAACCTAGAAGAAATGGACAACTTTCTAGAAAAATACAACATTCCAAGGCTGACCCAGAAAGAAACAGAAAATCTGAACAGACCAATTACCAGCAACGAAATGGAATTGGTAATAAGAAAACAACCGAAGAACAAAATCCCTGGACTAGATGGCTTCACTGCTGAACTTTATCAAACATGTAGTGAAGATCTAATACCCATCCTCTTTAAAGTTTTCCAAAAAGTAGAATAGGAGGGAATACTCCAAAACTCATTCTAAAACGCCAGCATCACTCTAATATCAAAAGCAGTCAACGACACCACAAAAAAAGAAAATTACAGACCAATATCCCTGATTAACATAGATGCACAATTACTAAACAACATATTAGCAGAGTTCAAAAATACATCAAAAAAGATCACCCATCATGATCAAGTAGGATTTATTCCAGGGATGCAAGGATGGTACAACATTCGAAAATCCATCAACATCACCCACCACATCAACAAAAAGAAGGGTGAAAACCACATGATCATCTCCATAGATGCTGATTTGACAAAATTCAATACCCATTCATGATAAAACCTGTCAACAAAATGGGTATAGAGGCAAATACCTCAACATAATAAAGGCCATATATGACAAACCCACAGCCAACATTATACTTAAGAGCGGGAAGCTGAAAGCTTTTCCTTTAAGATCGGGAACAAGACAAGGATGCCCACTGTCCCCACTTTTATTCAACATAGTACTGGAGGTCCTAGCCACGGCAATCAGACAACACAAAGAAATAAAAGGCATCCAGATGGCAAAGAAGAAGTTAAACTGTCCCTGTTTGCAGATGACATGATATTGTATATAAAAAAACCCTAAAGAATCCACTCCAAAACTACTAGAACTACTACCTGAATTCAGCAAAGGTATGGGATGCATAATTAATACACAGAAATCTGTTGCATTCCTATACACTGACGGTCAAGTAGCAGAAAGAGAAATCAAGAAAACAATTCCATTCACAACTGCATCAAAAAGAATAAAATATGTAGGAATAAACCTAACCAATGAAATGAAAGACCTATACTCTGAAAACTACAAGACACTCTTGAGAGAAATTAAAGAAGATACCAATAAATGGAAACACATCCCGTGCTCATGGATAGGAAGAATTAATATTGTCAAAAGGGCCATCCTGCCTAAAGCAATCTACAGATTCAATGCAATTCCTATCAAAATACCAACAGCATTCTTCAATGAACTAGAGCAGATCGTTCTAAAAACCATATGGAACCACAAGGATCCCGAATAGCCCAAGCAATCCTGAGAAGGAAGAATAAAGCTGGGGGGATTACGCTCCCCAACTTCAAGCTCTACTACAAAGCCACAGTAATCAAGACAATTTGGTACTGGCACAAGAACAGACCCACAGAAAAATGGAACAGACTAGAGAGCCCAGATATAAACCCAACCATATATGGTCAATTACTATATGATAAGGGAGCCATGGATATACAATGGGGAAAGGACAGCATCTTCAACATCTGGTGGTGACAAAACTGGGCAGTTAATGCAAGAGAATGAAACTGGATTATTGTCTATCCCCATACACAAAAGTAAATGCGAAATGGATCAAAGACCTGAATGTAAGTCATGAAACAATAAAACTCTTAGAAGACAACATAGGCAAAAATCTCATAAATATAAGCATGAGCATCTTTTTCCTGAGTGTATCCCCTCGAGCAAGGGAAACAAAAGCAAAACTGAACACATGGGACTGTACCAAACTAAAAAGCTTCTGCATGGAAAAGGACACCATCAACAGAACAAAAAGGCATCCTACAGTATGGGAGAATATATTTGTAAATAACATATCCGACAATGGGTTAACACTGAATATATATAAAGAACTCACATGCCTCAACAACCAAAAAGCAAATAACCCAATTAAAAAATGGGTGGATGATATGAATAGACAATTCTCCAAAGAAGAAATTCAGGTGGCCCACAGGGTCATGAAACAATGCTCCACATCACTAATCATCAGGGAAATGCAAATAAAAACCAAAATAACGATGGCCAGCATCAAAAAGACTACACACAACAACTGCTGATGAGGATGCGGGGAAAGGGGAACCCTCCTACACTGCTGGTGGGAATGTAAGCTAGTTCAACCATCATGGAAAGCAGTAGGTAGGTTCCTCAACAAACTAAAAATAGAAATACCATTTGACCTGGGAATCCCACTCCTTGGAATTTACCCAAGGAATACAAGTTCTCAAATTCAAAAAGACATATGCACCCCTATGTTTATCACAGCACTATTTACAATAGCCAAGATATGGAAGAAACCTAAGTGTCCATCAGTAGATGAATGGGTAGAGAAGATGTGGTACATACAATGGAATACTATTCAACCATAAGAAAGAAACAAATCCTACCATTTGCAACAACATGGATGGAGCTAGAGGATATTATGCTCAGTGAAATAAGCCAGGCAGAGAAAGACAAGTGCCAAATGATTTCCCTCATTTATGGAGTATAACAACAAAGCAAAACTGAAGGAACAAAACAGAAGCAGGCTCACAGACTCCAAGAAGGGACTAGCGGTTACCAAAGGGGAGGGCTGTGGGAGGGTAGGTGCGGAGGGAGGGAGAAGGGGATTGAAGGGTATTATGTTTAGTACACATGGTGTGGGGTATCACAGGGAACATAGTGTAGCACAGAGAAGGCAAACAGTGAATCTGTGTCATCTTACTACAATGGTAGACAGTGACTGCAATGGGGTATAGGTGGGGGCTTGATAATATGGGTGAGTGTAGTAACCACATTGTTTTTTACGTGAAACATCCATAAGAGTGTATATCAATAAGACCTTAATAAAAAAAGAAAGAAAGAAACAAATCCTAGCATTTGCAACAACATGGATGGAGCTGGAGGATATTATGCTCAGTTAAATAAGCCAGGCAGAGAAAGACAAGAACCAAATCATCTCCCTCATTTGTGGAGTATAACCACGAAACAAAACTGAAGGAACAAAACAGCAACAGATTTACAGACTCCAAGAATGTTACCAAAGGGGAGGGGTGGGAGAAGGCGAGTGGGGAGGGTGGGAGAAGGGGATTGAGGGGTATTATGATTAGTACACATGGTATGTGTGGGGGATCATGGGGAAGACAGTGTAGCACAGAGAAGACAAGTAGTGACTCTCTGGCATCTTACTATACTGATGAGCTGTGACTGCAATGGGGTATGGGGGGACACAATAACATGGGTGAATGTACTAACCACATTGCCTTTCATGGGAAACCTTCATAAGATTGTACGTCAATAATGCCTTAATAAAAAATAAATAAATAATTTTAAAAATTCATTTGGAGTTTTAAAAAAATGTGATATATACTTACAATGGACTATTATTCAGCCTTAAAAAGGATTGAGGTTCTGATTCATGCTACATCATAGATGAACCTTGAAAACATTATGCTAAGTGAAATAAGCCAATTAAAAATTAGCAAAAATTGTATGATTCTACTTAGATGAGGTACCTAGAACAGTCAAATTTATATGCACAAAAAGTAGAGTAGTGGTCTGGGGTTAGGGCGGGGAATTGGAGTCATTGTTTAATGGGTACAGAATTTCAGTTCGGCATGATGAAAAGTTCGGGAGATGAGTAGTGGCAGTGGTTGCACAAAAAAATGCGAATGTACTTAGTGCCACAATATTAGTTTTAAAATGGTGAAATTGTATTTTTTAATAATTAGAAATTAATAGGGGAAAATAATCAGGATCTGTGGTTAAGCGAAGTTTTTAGACTTGACGTCAAAATATGATACCTAAAGGAAAAGTTGATAAACTGGACTTGATCTAAATTGAAAACTTGTGCTCTCCAAAAGACTCTTTGAGAAGGATGAAGAAACAAGCTACAGTTGACTGGTAAAATGTCGTCAAACCACACATCTAATGAAGGACTAATTCCTAGAATATATAAACAACTCTCAAAACTCAATGAAACAAATAATCCAATTATGAAACAGGTAAAAGACATTGAATTACTTTTCTATTGCTGCCATAACAAATTACCACAAACTTGGTTGCTGTAAAAAAGCACATTTTTATTTTCCCGTAGTCAGATGTCAAACACAGGTATCACTGGCCTAAGATCAAGGTGTCAGCAGGGCTGTATTCCTTTCTGGAAGCACTTAGTGGAGAGTCTATTTCTGTAGTGTAAACCCTGCCAATGGGTTGATTGGTCCGGTTTTTTCATAATGCAAGTTCCTGACTTAAGTTTTCATCACCAAGACATCCACTTCAAGTATGGCTTTCTCAATGAACACATTGCCAACCACACTAGGTAAAAAGTCAGGCCACTTCCCCCTCACTGAGGCTCCTTTGTTTCAGAGATCTTTGTTGATTTCAACAACTGACCTTTGGGCCACTTGTTTTTTCTCTTCCAGCACTTTAAATATTATCACTGTTTTAGATTCATCAATGAAGAGTGTGTCCCCATCCTTGACCCCAATAGAAGCCAAATCCTCCCAGGCCCATGCTATCTCCCTCCTTCCCACCACCTCCACCATGCTGTGTAATTTCCAGGTCTTTTAAATAATAAACTTTTGTTTTTTCAAAGTTTCCTGATGGTTATTGCCAAACAGTGTCTTGAAATCATAATTACTGACAGGCTGAGACTAGCACAGAACAATGTTCTTGCCTTTCCAGCTTCGAGAGATCATCTCACTCCTTGGCTTATGGCCCATATCTCTACCTTCAAAGCTAGCAATATTCCGTCTCTGCAATTTCTGCATCTCTGGGCTTTCTTTCTCAATCACATCTTCCCCTGAAAGTTTCTCCACTTAAATATACATAGGATTAGACAGGGCCCACCTGGATAGGTCATGACAGTCTCCCTATCTCAAGGTCCATATCCTTAGTCATATCAGCAAAGTACCTTTGCTGTGTAAGGCAAAATATTCTGAGGTTGTGGGACTATGGCACATTATCTTTAGGAGGTCATTGTTCTGCCTACCATAGACATAAACAGACATTTCACTAAAAAGGATATAAAGAGGAGAGGGGCTGAAAATGGTAGCATGAGTAAGGTGGGGGAAATCTCCCAAAACCATATATGTTTTTGAAAATAAAACTACTCCTAAAAGAGAGACCAGAAGATACAGTACAACAGCCAGGCTACATCTACGTCTGCAAGAACTCAGCATCTCACGAAAAGGGTAAGATACAAAACCGTGATCCAGCAGGACCCAACCACTCCCCCCACCCCAGCTCAGTGGTGGGAGGAAAAGAATCAGAGTGGGGAGGGAGTGGAAGCACAGGACTGCTAAGTAACCAGCCCTAGTCATCTGCACCGGGAGGACAGACACACGCTGCATGGTGTACTGGATATTAGAGAAACGGAAAAGTAAAATCCACAATGAAGACTGAGAGCAGAACCCCACAGCCAGCTCCCCTGGGACAAAAGAAAACTGGGCGCTTTTTAAAAGTCTTAAAGGGACAAGGGCTTAACAGTGGGACAAAATCGTCCCGGCACACTCAGCCCAGCAGGCTGGGAATCTTAAGGAACTTCAGGTGCCCTAACCCCCAGGAGGGGTAACGCAGCCCCGAACCCCTCATGGTGATAAGCACCCTGCCATTCATTCCCCCTGGCCAGCGCTGCAAACTGGCTGATCTGCCACAGCTGCGGAGCAGCCAGGGAACAGCCGCACCCATAGCAACCACACAGAGTCTTCTCCCAGCACACAGTTAACCGGGAGAGATGCAGAGGCTGATGCTGGCATGCAGCGGCCCAGCACAGACAGAGGAACCTGGTGCAAGGTCTGGAAGGCATGGAGGGGCGCCATTCTTGCAGGAGAACAAACCTGGTGCATCTGCACCCTCCAAAGGGCTCTAGGCTATCCCGTGGGTCACTCTGCCCACGGCAGCTCAGGGGATTATCCGAAAGACTGCTCCTGGTGTGCAGGTAACCAGCACAGGCAGTGGAAGCTGGAGCAAGATCCGGAAGGCACAAAGGGGCGCCGTTTTCCTAGGAGAACATGCCCGGCACGTTTGCGACCCCCCGCAGGGCTCTAGGCTATCCTGAGGGCTGCCCCACCCATGGCAGCTCAGGAGATTATCCCAGAGACTGCTCCCAGTGTGCAGGTAACCGACACGGGCAGCAGGGAAGGGCAAGGCAACCAGCAAACAGGAAGGGACTTTGTTCTCCCAGCTGACACATGCACCACCTGCCTGCGACCACTTCTATCACAATGAAAAGGCAAGAGAATCTGATCCAGTCAAAAATCACTCAGACAACCTAGAGAGGGCCTGGGGAGATAGATATAACCAACCTTCCTGAAAAAGAATTCAAAATAAAAGTTATAACCATGTTGATGGACCTACAGAGAAATATGCAAGAGCTAAGGGATGATTCCAGAGGGAGATAACAGAAATGAAACAATCGATACAAGGTCTTAAGAGCAGACTGGACAAGGTGCAAGAGATGTTAATGGAATAGAAATCAGAGAACAGGAATACAGAGCAACTGAGGCAGAGAGATATAAAAGGATCTCTAGGACCAAAGGAATATTAAGAAAACTGTGTGACTAATCCAAACGGATCAATATTCGCATTATAGGGGAACCAGAAGAAGAAGAGAGAGAAAAAGGGATAGAAAGCATCTTTGAAGAAGTAGTTGCTGAAAACTTCCCCAAGCTGGGGAAGGAAATAGTCTCTCAGACCAAGGAAGCCCACACATCTCCCAATACAAGGGACCCAAGGATGACAACACCAAGACATATAATAATTAAAATGACAAAGATCAAAGACTAGGACAGAGTATTAAAGGCAGCAAGAGAGAGAAAAAAGATCACCTACAAAGGAAAACCCATCAGGCTATTATCAAACTTCTCAACAGAAACCTTACAGGCCAGAAGAGAATGGCATGATATATTTAATGCAATGAAATAGAAGGGCCTGAACCAAGAATACTGTATCCAGGACGATTATCATTTAAATTTGAAGGAGGGATTAAACAATTCCCAGACAAGCAAAAGTTGAGGGAATTTGCCTCCCACAAACCACCTCTACAGGATATTTTAAAGGGACTGCTCTAGATGGAAGCACTCCTAAGGCTAAATAGATGTCACCAGACAAAATAAAATCACAGCAACGAAAGCAGACCAACCAAATACTAACTAAAGGCAAAAAATAAAAGCATTCAAAGAAACACAATGGATTACAGAATAAAACACCTAACATATAAAGAAGGGAGGAGGAAGAATAAGAGGGGAGAGAAATAAGGAATCTTCAGACCGTGTTTATAATAGCTTAATAAGAGAATTAAGTTAGACGATTAGATAGTAAAGAAGCTACCCTTGAACCTTTGGTAACCATGAATCCGAAGCTGGCAAGGCCATAAGTACATATCTTTCAATAATCATCCTAAACATAAATGGACTGAATGCACCAATCAAAAGACACAGAGTAACAGAATGGATAAAAAAGCAAGACCCATCTATATGCTGCTTACAAGAGACTTACCTCAAACTCAAGGACATACACAGACTAAAAGTGAAAGAATGGAAAAAGATATTTCATGCAAACAGTAGGGAGAAAAAAGCAGGTGTTGCAGTACTTATATGAGACAAAATAGACTTCAAAATAAAAAAGTAACAAGAGATAAAGAAGGACATTACATAATGATAAAGGGGTCAGTCCCACAAGAGGATATAACCTTTATAAATATATATGCACCCAACACAGAAGCAACAACACTGTGAAACATATACTAACAGAATTAAAGGAGGAAATAGAACGCAATGCTTTCATTCTAGACTTCAACACACCACTCACTCCAAAGGACAAATCAACCAGACAGAAAATAAGTAAAGACACAGAGGCACTGAACAACACACTAGAACAGATGGACCTAACAGACATCTACAGAACTCTACACCCAAAAGCAACAGGATACACATTCTTCTCAAGTGCACATGGAACATTTTCCAGAATAGACCACATACTAGGCCCCAAAAAGAGCCTCAGTAAATTCAAAAATATTGAAATTCTACCAACCAACTTCTCATATCACAAATGTATAAAACTAGAGATAAATTTTAGAAAGAAAACAAAAAGGCTCACAAATACATGGAGACATAACAACATTCTCCTAAATAATAAATGGGTCAATGACCAAATCAAAACAGAAATCAAAGAATATATGGAGACTAATGACAACAACAACACTAAGTCACAACTTCCGTGGGACGCAGCCAAGGCAGTTCTAAGAGGAAAGTATATTGCAATCCAGGCCTATTTAAAGAAGGAAGAACAATCCCAAATGAATAGTCTAAAGTCACAATTATTGAAATTGGAAAAAGTAGAAAAAATGAGGCCCAAAGTCACCAGAAGGAGGGACATAATAAAGATCAGAGAAGAAATAAATAAAATTGAGAAGAATAAAACAACAGAAAAAAAATCAATGAAACCAAGAGCTGGTTCTTTGAAAAAATAAACAAAATAGATAAACCCCTAACCAGACATTAAGAGAAAAAGAGAATCTACATGCATAAAGGGAATTGGAAATGAGAAAGGAAAAATCTCAACAGACACCACAGAAATACAAAGAATTATTAGGGAATACTATGAAAATATATATGCTAACAAACTGGATAACCTAGAAGAAATGGAAAACTTCCTAGAAAAATACAACCTTCCAAGACTGACCAAGCAAGAAACACAAAATTTAAACAGACCAATTACCAGCAACAAAATTGAATTGGCAATCAAAAAACTACCCAAGAACAAAACCCCCAGGCCAGATGGATTCACTACTGAATTTTATCCAACATATAGAAAAGACATAATATGCATTCTCCTTAAAGTTTTCCAAAAAATAGAAGAGGAGGGAATAATTTCAAACTCATTCTATGAAGCCAGCATCACTCTAATACCAAAACCGGGCAAAGACCTCACCAAAAAAGAAAATTACAGACCAATATCCCTGATGAATGTAGATGTAAAAATACTCAACAAAATATTAGCAAACCGAATTCAAAAATACATCAAGAGGAATCATACACCATGATCAAGTGGGATTCATCCCAGGGATGCAAGGATGGTACAACATTCAAAAATCCATCAACATCACCCACCACATCAACAAAAAGAGAACAAAAACCACGTGATCATCCATAGATGCTGAAAAAGCATTCGACAATATTCAAAATCCATTCATGATAAAAACTGTAAGCAAAGAGGGCAAATACCTTAACATAATAAAGGACATATATGACAAACCCACAGCCAACATCATACTTAACAGTGAGAAGCTGAAAGCTTTTCACATGAGATCAGGAACAAGACAGGGATGCCCACTCCCCCCACTGTTATTCAACATAGTAATGGAGATCCTAGGCACGGCAATTAGACAAAAAAAAGAAAAACAAGGCATCCAGATTGGTAAAGAAGAAATCAAACTGTCACTATTTGCAGATGACATGATATTGTACATAAAAAACCCTAAAGACTCCACTCCAAAATTACTAGAACTAATGTCTGAATACAGCAAAGTTGCAGGATACAAAATTCATACACAGAAATCTGTTGCTTTCCTATACACTAACAATGAACTAGCAGAAAGAGAAATCAGGAAAACAATTCCATTCACAATTGCATCAAAAAGAATAAAATACGTAGGAATAAACCTAACCAAGGAAGTGAAAGACCTATACTCTGAAAACTACAAGACACTCTTGAGAGAAATTAAAGAGGACACTAACAAATGGAAACCCATCCCATGCTCTTGGCTAGAAAGAATTAATATTGTCAAAAGGGCCATCCTGCCTAAAGCAATCTACAGATTCAATGCACTCCCTATCAAAATACAAACAGCATTCTTCAACGAAGTGGAACAAATAGTTCTAAATTTCATATGGAACCACAAAAGATCCCGAATAGCCAAAGCAAACCCGAGAAGGAAGAATAAAGCAGGGAGGATTATGCTCCCTGACTTCAAGCTCTACTACAAAGCCACAGTAATCAAGACAATTTGGTACTGGCACAAGAACAGACCCACAGACCAGTGGAACAGAAAAGAGCGTCCAGATATTAACCCAAACATATATGGTCAATTAGTATATGATAAATGAGCCATGGATATATAATGGGGAAATGACAGCCTCTTCAACAGCTGGTGTTGGCAAATCTGGACAGCTACATGTAAGAGAATGAAACTGGATCATTGTCTAACCCCATACACAAAAGTAAATTTGAAGTGGATCATGAAACCATAAAACTTTTAGAAAAAAACATAGGCAAAAATCTCTTGGACATACACATGAGCAACTTCTTCATGAACATATCTCCCCGGGCAAGGGAAACAAAAGCAAAAATGAACAAATGGGACTATATCAAGCTGAAAACCTTCTGTACAGCAAAGGATACCATCAATAGAACAAAAAGGCATCCTACAGTATGGGAGAATATATTCATAAATGATGTATCCAATAAACGGTTGACATCCAAAATATATAAAGAGCTCACACACCTCAACAAACAAAAAGCAAACAATCCAATTTAAAAATGAGCAGAGGATCTGAACAGACACTTCTCCAAAGAAGAAATTCAGATGGCCAACAGGCACATGAAAAGATGCTCCACATCGCTAATCATCAGAGAAATGCAAATTAAAACCACAATGAGATATCACCTCACACCAGTAAGAATGGCCACCATCCAAAAGACAAACAACAAATGTTGGTGAGGATGTGGAGAAAGGGGAACCCTTCTACACTGTTGTTGGGAATGTAAATTAGTTCAACCATTGTGGAAAGCAGGATGGAGGTTCCTCAAAAAACTCAAAATAGAAATACCATTTGACCCAGGAATTCCACTCCTAGGAATTTACCCTAAGAATGCAGCAGCCCAGTTCGAAAATGACATATGCACTCCTATGTTTATCGCAGCACTATTTACAATAGCCAAGAAATGGAAGCAACCTAAGTGTCCATCAGTAGATGAATGGATAAAGAAGAGGTGGTACATATACACAATGGAATATTATTCAGCCATAAGAAGAAAACAAGTCCTACCATTTGCAACACTATGGATGGAGCTAGAGGGTATTATGCTCAGTGAAATAAGCCAAGCCGAAAAAGACAAGTATCAAATGATTTCACTCATATATGGAGTATAAGAACAAAGAAAAAAACTAAAGGAACAAAACAGCAGCAGACTCACAGAACCCAAGAATGGACTAACAGTTACCAAAGGGAAAGGGACTAGGAAGGATGGGTGGGAAGGGAGGGATAAGGTGAAAAATCGGGGCATAGCAATTAGCAGATATAATGTTGGAGGTGGAACGGGGAGGGCTGTACAACATAGAGAAGACAAGTAGTGATTCTATAGTATCTTACTACACTGATGGACAGTGACTGTAATGGGGTATATGGTGGGGACTTAATGATGGTGATAGTCTAGTAAGCATAATGTTGCTCATGTAATTGTAGATTAATGATACCAAAGAAAATAAGGATGTAATGATGGCAAAATAAACACAAGATATTTGACCTATTAGGGAAATGCAAATTGAAGTCACAGGGAGATGTCACTCTGTACTTATTTGAAGAGGTAAAAATAAAAAATAGTGGTAACAGTAAATCCTTGTAAGGATGTGGAGGAACTAGATTACTAATACATTGTTTGTGGGAATATAAAATGGCACAACTACTCTGGGAAGTAGTTCAGCAGTTTCTTATAAAACTAAGCATATACTTATCATATGACCCATCAGGTGTACCCTTGGACATTTATCCCAGGGAATGAAAATGTACACAACAAAAACCTGTACATTAACATTCATAGGAGCCATATTTGTAATAGCCAAAGCTGGAAACAACCCAAATGTCCTTTAAGAGATGAATGATTAAGCAAACTGTGGCACATCTATACCATGGGATGCTACACAGCAATAAAAAGAAATGAACTATGGACACATGCACCAACTTGGATGGATCTCAAGGTAATGATGCTGAGTGGGAAAAATAAGATCCCAAGTGATTACATCTGCATGATTCCATTTATATAATAATCTTGAAATAGCAAAATTATAAATATGGATAACAGAATAGTAGTTCCAGGGCCTAGGGATCAATCAGTGAGGAAAGAAAAAGAGGTGGATGTGGCTAAAAAGGGATAACACAAGGAAGCCTCATGTTGAAGGAATGGTGTGTACCTTGATTAAGGTGATGGTTACATGAATCTACACATGTGATAAGATTACATGCTATACACACACACAAATAAGTGTATGTAAAACTAGTGAAACCTGAGTAAATTCTGTGGATTTTACCAGTGCCAGTTTCCTGGTTTTGATATTGTACTATAGTTATATGTAAGATTTCACCATTGGGAAAAAATGGGTGAAAGGTGTATGCCACCTCCCTATACATTTTTTTTTCTGAAAATTTCCACACTTTATACATATATTGGATATTTTTAAAATTCAGTTACATATTTTCACATGTGTATCAGTTATGATGACTTTGGTTGCAAGTAGAAGACAACCCAAATAAAAATGTATTAAAGAAGTGATTGTGTATTTTCTCACAGAAGAAAAATTCAACAGACAGGGCAGTTTTAGGGTTGATTAATTCACCACCACAATATTGTCATCAAAAGCCCACCTTCTTGCCATATTTCTGCTTTCATTTCCCAATCGTTGCCTTTTGTCCTGAAACTGTCCACTCAGTCTCAAAATAGCTGCAACAGCTCCATTAATCACATCCTACAAAAATCTACAAAGGCCTTTGAGGAGTTCATTTTTTAAGACTAATGAAAAGCCCTCGGGAATCTTCCAAACCTTATTGGCCAAAATTGCATCTCATTCTCATCCTAAATTAGTATAGCTCTGAGAATGTAGTAGTCTCTGACATATACAGCCCTCAATACCAAAAAGCAGTTAGTGAAGAAGGGGAAATGGCTGGTGGGTAGACAGCTTATATGTCTGCAATACCATATATACAGCTGGGATTGAAATTTTTGCTTAATCCTTAATGCAATTGAAAAGTAAGAGCTGTAAAGTTTCCCTTATATCTAAGGCCACTGTCATCTCCCCCATGAATGACTGCACCAACTTTGTACTTTCTGCCTAAAATATTGTTCCTTTCAAATACTTTCTCCACCATGAAGCACAATGGTCTTTTTATCTTTTTCTTTCCTACATTACAATGTCATTAAACCCTTAAAATTATTTGCAAGTTTTTTTTATCAACATCAGTGAGATTCCCTGACTTAACCCATTAGCCTATTTTCCACCATATTCTGCAGAACTTTATACTCTAATGACCCCAAGCTATTTACAGTTCTCTGAACTCTATGCTGTTTCATCCTTTGCTTATGAGTCCCTTCAGCTTGGCACACCCTTGCTTTCCGTTCCCAAACCTTCCAGTTTCAACTAGGAAATGGCTCCTCATCCTTTAAGACAGCCAGGACATCAAATCTTTCTTATAGAAGGCTTCTGCACCATTTTTTATCAGAATAGTGATAGACAAAAGCATCTCTACTAAAAGAATTGTTGGAGTAAGCTGGAAAAGCAATAAAGAGCTGTTGAAAAACAAATAAAAACTTCAAACCCAAAGCATGGTTATATGTAGGGAGTTTTTGACGTCAGTTTTTCATATGTCAGTGACAGCCTGACATACAAGATATCTTTTTTCGTTTTTTTCTCATGCTCTGATGCTTTTGTAAATGAAAGATGTTAGGTAAATAATAAAAAATAGCTTCCAAAACTGCTGATTATTCATGAAATGTTTTCATGTATTTCTAAATAACAACATAGGTGACTGTTGAGAAATGGTTATTGTTGAAGCCTGAGGAGGTATTCTCATTTTCTTCTATCAAGGCACACTTTACTCAGTCTTAAATGGTCTCTTCTCAGCTTCACTGCTTACCTGTTCACATTTTTCTCTCCTTTAATATGTCTTGAAGTTTTATGTTAATTTTCTTTTTTACTATTTTTTAAATGAAGGGAGAAAAAACAGGAAATTTATAAGCTATTTTTTGGGGAGAAAAAAGATCAATGTAATAATCATTTAAAATTATATCTGCATGAATCTAGCATTTCTCTTTTGTAATCTGATGAAGCTAGAAAACAAAACTAGTGAATTCAAATACTTGCATAAATTGAACCCTTGAAAATAACAGTTTTTGAAGTCTACTCAATCCAAAGTTTTAGGCGACATGTTTCTCTACAAAAATCTATGCATTATATGTGAAAGTTCCCTACATAACAGCATGTACATGCATAATTAGAGTACTTTCCCTTGGTTTATGCTCCCAATCTTGAGTCAATATTAAACGTTGAGAAAAGACATACAGTATATGTGGAACTTGATTCAATTAACTGATAGATTCAGGAATCCTACCTTTTAATCCTGTTACTGGAATTTAAGAATGCTTTGGAGTCAACTTCTTAAGTGAACTACTTGATTTCTTTACCAGTTAAGGGCATAAAAGACAAAAGGGAAAAAAAAAAGCCCTAAGGATCTACAGTGTATATTTTATACCAAACTCCAAATTCCTAGGACTACAAGAGGAATTCCATTCTCTGCTTTAGGCAATTTGTATTGTCTAAATTTTTAACAATCATTTTATATTGCTTTTCTCCCCCACTGTTAGAAAGTTCTTGTTAAAATGTTCATACTGCCCAAAGCCATCTATAGATTCAATACAGTCCTTATCAAAACCTCAATGACATTTTTTTACAGGAATGTTAGTAAAAATTCTAAACTTCCTATGGAACCACAAAACACTACAAATAGCCAAATTAATCTTTGGTTTTAACAAAAAGAAGAACAAAGTTGTAGGCTTCACACTTTCTGATTTCAAAATATATTATGAAGCCATAGCAATCACAACAGTATGGTTCCTGGCATAAAGATAGACATATAGACCAATGGAACAGAATAGAGAGCTCAGAAATAAATACACACATAAAAGGTCAACTCATCTTCAACAAGGGTCTCAAAAATACACAACAGGGAAACCATAGTTTCTTAAACAAATCGTCATGGGAGAACTGGATATTCACATGCAAATAAAAAAAGAAAGAAAAACAAGATTGGACTGTCATCTTACACCATATTAAAATATCAACTCAAAATGGATTAAAGGCTTTAGATGTAAGACTTGCCAACTATAAAATTCCTAGAAGGACACATAATGGAACAGCTTCATGACATTGGCCTTAGCAATGCTTTCATGGATATGACATCAAAAACACAGGCAACTAAACAAAAATAAATAGGTGGGACTATATCAAAACAAGAGGTTTGTGAACAGCAATGAAAACAACGGAGTGAAAAGGCAACCTATGGAATAGGAGAAAAATACTTGCAAATCATAGAATCAAAGAGTGGAACAGTGGTTATCAGGGGTTGGAGGAATGGATAAATGGGGAGTTACTAACCAACAGGCATAACGTTCTAGTCAAGCAGGAAAAATAAGCTTTAGAGGTGTGGCTGTACAATACTGCACTTCTAGTCAACAATGATGTATACTTAAAAACTGGTGAAGATGGTAGATCCTCATGTCAAGTGTTCTTACCATAACATACACACACACACACACACACAAAGTAAAATAGAAGATGTGCATATTGTGCAACTCAGAAATCCCACTTCTAAGTGTATTCCCTAATGAATATTCTAAGTGTATGAAAAGTTATATACAAGAATGGTCACTGCAGCATTATTTGTAATAATAAAAACAAAAGCAACCCGAATGATCACCACAGAAGGTCATATAAGTTGCTGAATATTGTACAGCAATTCAAATAAATAAACTAGAGCAATTTGTATTAATATGCATAGAATTAAAAATGTTTAAAAATTTTTAGTATTTCATTTAAAGATGTTTTAAATAATTCATGGCTCATTTATTTTTAGGCACTGCTAGAAAACTGAAGTCTTATATCTTTCTCATCCTTAGATTAATCCTCTTTACTGTCTTACTATCTCCTTCTCTTTTCATTTATTTAGAAATAATTTTCTTTCTGTTATAATAGGAAGAACAATACTTGTTTCCTGGCTTGTTACAAGATTGTATTTCCATTCACAAATTCGTCATGGTGTATTAGAACATAAATGAGGTAGCTATGATCAACGGCAGTGGAGCACTGAAGTACAATTACAGTGCTTCACAATTTGACTGGAAATGACAGACTGTAATTTGGGTTACAGCATATTACAATTAATGCTAAATTGCCAACAGCAAATACATTTAAACCCCCTTCACACTTGTAATCAGTCAAGCATGAGATAAAGCATATCAGGGAACACAAATCATCACAAAATAAAAAGTACAGGCACTTGCAGAATAATGCAATATCCATTACTGTTTAAGTCAACTTTTGTTTAATGCTTTTGTTTTGGAATATAAAAGACAATTCTTGTGATAAATCATTTCATCACATTTATTCACAAGAACCTGTTAATTTGAAGAGAAAAAACTTCCAATATATCTTATGAAAATAGCTTACTCTTTCAGAGAACTGGATTATAACATGCCCTTTACACGGAGAGTTTTTCTGTTATTGACACGTACTTTCATGAAGAGAAGAGTAATAAAAACAAGGTACCTGTGGCCAAAATTATGTAATCTTTGATTAACCATACTTACCTGAAAACAAGCCAAATGTGGTTGTTAGAATGCCTCAGGGAGTGCTCGTAGCATATATTTATCCTGAGTCTATACTGAATCACAGATTATTGGAAATTTCCCTTAGGAATAATAATACCATACTATGAAACTCATATACTCTCTTTTCAAGATGCTAAGTTTCACTTTATGAATTAAAAATTGCATTTCAAGAACAAATTTTCCTCTATATTGGATTGTGCCTGTTGTAAAGGTTATCATTCTACATGCAATTACCCAGAATTGCTCAATGTGCAAGCTGGAAACCAGGATAAAGTTAGCCTCTGTAGTGACAAATTAAACAACAGGGTACGATTTAATAAGGAGAGCTAATCTATAGTAGTACACAATCTCCTAATAGAATTCACGCTCCTCTTTCTAATTCACTCTTAGAAAGTCATTTAAGAGTTGCAAGAACTGGTTGATAATTAACCTTTTAGAAGCTTCAAGGAAGAAGGATTCATTTTGATTTTTTAGTTGTTATTAGTGTCCCATCTAGTAACTATTAAGTACCTCATTTTGCTCTTATGTCCCCTCCAGTACCTAGATCCAATTACTAGTCATGGCTACAAAAACCCAGTAACATGCATCAAAGAGAATAAAATACCTAGGAATAAACCTAAGCAAGGAGGTGAAAGACCTGTACTCTGAAAACTATAATACACTCATGAGAGAATTAAAGAAGACACAAATGAATGGAAATCTATCCCGTGCTCATGGATAGGAAGAATTAATATTGCCAAATGGTCATCCTACCCAAAGCAATTTACAGATTCAATGTAGTCCCTAACAAAATATCAAGAGCATTTTTCAATGAACTAAGAGCAAATAATCCTAAAATTCATACAGAACCACAAAAGACCCCAAATAGCCAAAGTAACCCTGAGAGAGAAGAACAAAGCTGGGAGTGTGACATTCCCTGACTTCCAGCTCTACTACAAAGCTACAATAATAAAAACAGTTTGGTACTGGCATAGGAACAGATCCAGAGATGTAACAGAATGGAGAGCCCAGATATAAACCCATACATATATGGTCAATTAATATACAATAAAAGAGCCATGAATTATACAATAGGGAAAAGACAGTCTCTTCAACAGCTGGTGTTGGGAAAACTGAACAGCTACATGCAAAAGAATGAAACTGGACTACTGTCTAACTACATATGCAAAAGCAAACCTGAAATGGATTAAAGATCTAAATATAAAACATGAAACCATAAAACTCATAAAAAAACATGGCAAAAATCTCTTGAACATAACCATGAGAAATTTTTTTCTGGACACATCTCCTAGGCAAGGAAAACAAAATAAAAAATGAACAAGTGGGACTATATAAAACTAAAAAGCTTCTGTACAGGAAAGTACACTATCGACAGAACTAGGAGGCAGACTACAGTATGGGAGAATATATTCCCAAACTATTTATCTGATAAGGAGTTAACATCCAAAATATATAAAGAACTCATAAGACAACACCAAAAACAAAAAACAAATAACCCAATTAAAAAATGGGCGGAGGATCTGAACTTTTTTCCAAAGAAGAAATACAGATGGCCAACAGGCACATAAAAAGATGCTCCACATCACTAATGATCAGGGAAATGCAAATCAAAACCACAATGAGATATCACCTCACACCAGTTAGAATGGTCACTATCCAAAAGACCAGAAATAAGTGTTGGTGAGGATATGGAGAAAAGGGAACCCCCCTATGCTGTTGGTGGGAATGTAAATTGGAGTAGCCACTGTGGAAAGCAGTATGGAGGTCCTCAAAAAACTAAAAATAGAAATTCCATACAACCCAGTAATCCCACTTCAAGGAATTTATCTGAAAAAAAAAATCCCTGATTCGAAAAGATATTTCACCCCTCAGAGTATTGCCAAATTATTTATAATAGCCAAGATATGGAAGCAACCAAAGTGTCCATCAATAGATGAATAGATAAAGAAGAGGGGCTGTATATAAACAGTGGACTATTCAGCCATAAAACAGAAAGAAGTCCTGCCATTTGTGAGAACCTGGATGGACTTAGAGGGTATTATGCTAAATGAAATAAGCCAGGCAGAGAAAGACAAATACCATATGATTTCACTTACTTGTGGAATCTACAAACTAAACAAAACAAAATGAACAGTAGACTCATAGACACTGAGAAGTGACTGGTGGTTACCATGGGGGAGGGTTTGAGGGTATGTGCATGGAAGGGGCAGATAAAGAAACACCAAAATTCTCAGTCATATAAGTTGGTCATGGGGATGGTAGTACAGCATGAAGAATATAGCCAATGATTCTGTAACACCTTTCTATGTTGACAGATAGTAACTGCACTAATGGGGTGAGGATTAAATAATATGGGTAACTGTTGTACCACTGTGTTGTATACTTGAAACCAATATAAGATTGTATGCCAACTATACTTCCCCCTGAAAAAAAGGTAACAGGGACTGCTTATGGCCCAATATAACTAAAGAAGACCTTAAGCAACCAATGGGGACATTTTGCCTCTCTCAACAGACTAAACCTTTGTCTTGCTTGGTAACCTTGCCTCATTTCTTAAGGATTACTCATTCTAGTGGTTTCAGTGCTGTCTGCACACTAGGATCATGTGAAGAATCTGATGCTCAGTCTCCATGCTCAGTCTCTAGCCCTACTATTTCTGGGAGTGGGGTCCAGGTATCAGTATGGAAACTCCCCAAATGATATGAATATGCACTCAGTTGAGAACTATGTTCTCTGCCCTTTTTACTTCTTTCCTTCCTCGTCTTTGGTTTGAACCTATCATTTTCAAACTTCTTTTAGCAGCACAACTATTTCTATGGAATCCTAACAAATAATACAAATTAAAGGAATAAATAGTGTACTGGTTAATTTTGCATCAACTTGAGTGGGTCAAAAGTACCCAGATAAAACATTTTTTCTGAGTGCGTCTGTGAGAATGTTTCTGGATGAGATTAGCATTTGAATTGATGGACTCAGGAGACTGCCATCCCAGTGTGGCTGGGCATCGTCCCAGGACATGAATGGCCCAAACAGAAGGATCAGTGAAGGAAGGAAGGATGGGTCCCTTCTTTCCCCTGCCTTGCTGATTGAATTAGGGCTTCTTATTCTCTTCTACTTTGGGAGCGGGATTAACATAATCGGACCCCCTGGTTCTCAGGTCTTTAAACTCGGATGGAATTAAACTGCTGGTTTTTCTCAGCCTCCAGTTTACAGAGGGCAGATCGTGGGCCTTATTAGCCTCCATGATCACGTGAGCCAATTCCTTATAGTAAATCTATAAATATATAGATAAGACAGGTAAGATGATTGATAAAATAATCTATCGGTTCTGTTTCTCTGGAGATTTACCGAGTTTCTTTAGGCAAATTTAAGTCTCCACTGTTTGCAAAATCCTAGCATCAACTCCTTGGAGCAGAGTAGAATTTAAGAACCACTTTCTCTGGCCTTGGAGTATCACGCAGAAGCGTTTAAGCACTTACCAGAAGCTGCGGCACAACGGTGTCTGCGCATGCGCTCCTCACACATTCCCCTCGGTCAGGCTCGGGGCTAAGTGCGAATGAAAAAGAATAAGGAAAAGTTCTAGTCTCGAAGTAGCTCCTGGTATAATGTAGAAGATAGGAAAATAAATAATCGCAATTCAGTGTTCATTCTTTTAACACATATTTGGTGAGTGCCAAAAGTTTTGGCACTTTCTAGGTGCTGGGAATGTAGTAGTAAACGAAACAGACAAAAGCCCTGTCCTCTCTGATTTTACATTCTAACCAGGGAAAACATGTATAGCCAAAATAAATAAGTAAAAATTATACTATGTTAGAGGGAATAGGAAGTGGTAAAGAAGTTATCATTTTAGGGATATCCTATAATTTTAGGGTACAATGGGAAAATATAGGAGAGGCATTTTGAAAATAATTTTATTTGACTTAATAAAAGCAATTTTGCGGAGTGATGGAGTCAGGTAGGGAATAAAGGGAAACACTGCACAAGGTTAAGGAATAAAGGAAAAATAGGAGAACATTGAGGTACAGTCCAGACTTTCAATTAATTTGATTATGAAACAGGAAAGAAGAAGAGATGCTCACAGGAGGATTTTTCTTTAAGTGGGAGGTTCTTGATCATGATCATAATTACAAGAAAATGGCCAGTAGAGAGAATGTTGTTCAAAATGCTGTGGGAAAAACGAGATCATCTATAAAAAGACCGCTATGTGGAAGGAGGTGGGATATATTTGGTGGGAAGTATTCGCCTCAGGTGAAATGACACAGTCAAGATCTTCTGCTAATAGTAATAATTGCTAATATTTATTAAAACTTAGCCATCTGTCAGGGTGTTCTAAGTACTTTATATGTAATAATTCATTTAATATTCTCAGGAACCTTAGGAGACATATACTATTATTATCCCCATTTCATAAGTGAGGAAGCTAGGGCAAAGGAAGTCAAATTCCCCAAGTCACGCAGTGAAATGTGAAGTAAAGCTTCACACGCAGACATGTGGCCTCAGCACCTGCAGTCCCGATCCCTGTCCTGTGCTGGTATGAAAGGAGAGGAAAAGTGGGAGTCAAAGAATTTGAGTGATAACTTGAAGCTTTACAGAGATGGAGGTGTCAAATCTGACCACTTCCATTCAACATTGTACAGAAAGTTATGGCCAAATGCAAGAAGGCAAGAAAAGAAGTCAAATGCATCCAAATTTGAAAGAAATCTAATTGTATTTATTCACTGATAATATAATATCTATGTTTAAAATCCTATGTAATCTACAAAGAAGTTATTAGCACTAATAAGTGAGTTCAGCAAAGTAGTGGGATGCAAGATCGATATGCAAAAATCATTTGTGTTTCTATATACCAGCAACGAATAATTCAAAACTGAAATAAAAATATACATAGCATCAAACACATGAACTACTTAGAAATACATAGGATTCTGGGGAAAAGATGGTGTAGTGGCAAGGTGAAAAGCTCCTCCAAAAAACACATTAAAGAAGAAAATAAAGCAAATACAACTAAACCTGAAAACTACCTGAAAACTGCAGAACTGATTACGTGTATCTGGGGAAGAAGAGAACACCTCACAGGAAAAGGTAAAGTGGCAAAGCCAAGTCCAGTGGGACCCAAGACTTCCCCACACGCAAGCACACAAATAGGAGGAAGAGGAACAGAGCAGGGAGGGGGTAGGAGCCCAGGATTGCTGAGCACCTGGCCCTGGAGATCTGCTTCAGGAGCATGAACCCACACTACATGGTGCTCTGCTGATTAGTGGGGCTGGGCTACAGAAACAGGTGGAACACGATGGGAGGCTGAGACCCCAGCTGCTTGTGAAAAACAGGCACAATCTACCGGCCCCCCTGGACAAAGCTAAGCAGGCCATTTGAAAGACTTCCCAGCAGTGGGAAGGGTGCCAGAGGGGCAAGGGATACACAGAGCTCTCTGCTCAGGAAACAGGGCAGGTGGGCAATACCTCCCCAGCCCACCCTGGGCGGAACAGGTGGGGAACTCTAGGGAGCCCTAGATGCTCCATCTCCATCACTGGCAGTGCAGCCCAAGACTCTGCTCTGTGGCGTGTGGCCTCCAGACAGCCCATTTGGCCTGGTAGTGGTGTCAGACTTTGCTGCTGGATAGGCAGAGGGAGACCCTCCCAGACTTCTCAGCCCTGTTTAGGCCCAGCCAGGGAACTGTCTGTGGAAGCCAGGCCCAGGGAGCTTCTTCCTCCTGGCAGTCACCAGTCCTGCCCACCTGCAGCCCGTGCCATTACTGCAGACCAGGCAGAGGGCAGCTCTGCCCACAGCAACTCGTGGGGGAGCACTGAGACTTCTCCCTGCATGTGTGACTGCCTTGTGGAAACATATTTCTCTCAACCTCACAACATTCAAGAGCCATAAGAATAGGGCCTTTGTCTCACTTTTTTTTTTTCAAATCATCTGAAGAACATGTAATTAGTTTCCAGAACAGATGCTGCACAAAAAAATCTGGGGAACTCATTTCTTTTCCAACCTCTTCAGCTAGAAAGGCAAACTGGTGGTTAAATCCGAAATACAAAGCACACTGTCTTCAGTGGTTCTCCCAGTTTATGCCTCTACCAGCACAAATACTTGTTCTCCAATTCTTACCAATATCTAGGATACTAGAGTGTTTTATAAAGTAAAAAAAAAAATCTTTCTTGACCAAATAGGTTTAAAAAATTGATATATCAGTATAGTTTTCTTTTGAGCTTCTCTTTTTTTTTTTTTTTAATATAATTTATTTTGATATCATTAATCTACAATTACATGTGCAATATTATGGTTATTAAAACTACCCCTTCATCAGGTCCCCCCCACCAACCCCATTACAGTTACTGTCCATCAGCATAGTGAGATGCTATAGAATCACTACTTGTCTTCTCTGAGTTGTACAGCCCTCCCCGTG
Source organism: Smutsia gigantea (assembly GCA_032199065.1). Classification (NCBI taxonomy): domain Eukaryota; kingdom Metazoa; phylum Chordata; class Mammalia; order Pholidota; family Manidae; genus Smutsia; species Smutsia gigantea. The sequence continues at coordinate 100 of JAVSCE010018445.1, read as the reverse complement.
CCCCCCCAACATTACATCTGCTAATCGTAATGCCCCTTTTTTCCTCTTATCCCTCCCTTCCCCCCCATTTTCCCCAGTCCCTTTCCCTTTGGTAACTATT